>JASSKH010000030.1:565196-1082625 GCA_031763025.1 Macrocystis pyrifera
GATGCGAGGGTCTATGGTCATACGACTACGGCCATGCATGAGATCGAGTACATCTCTCCTATCGAGTACACCCCCCCCCCCCCTCTGCTCTTTCTCGATTCCTGACGACCCCTAAGCTGGAGTGTAAATCGCGATACCCGCCTCGAAATGGCGACCTGTGTAGTCACCGAGACGATTTGGAGTAGTAGGCGTTCCTTCACCAATCCTTTCCTTCCCATCGACCCACCATCCCTCCCCCCCACGACACTATAGCTGCCTGCTGGTCGATGAACTTACTGCCCTCTACCTCGAGACGCCCCAGGCTTTCCACTGCTAAAGTAGCAAGTTTTTGTGACTCCGTTCGTCAATAGCACGTGTCCCGGACGAGCGTAGTGGCGCTTGCGCGCCTCGGAGGTAGAGGCCGCTGATCCATCGTGATCGGCACTGCGTCCTCGCAGGTGTATCTGCGCTTGAGGGTCAGCATGGGTGACGTCCATCAGGATGGACTTCTTCCTATACTCCCTACTAGAAACATCCCGTAGACCTCCTCTCCTGACGACAATGTCCATCCGCGGATCTCGGTCTGCGGTGAACGGTTCGCCGCTTTCCACTTGGTGTGGAAAAATCCCAGCCGCTTCAACGTACGGGACATCGCGTGGACCAGCGGTTGGTGTTGGTTTACCTGTGCGCCCCTGATCTGGGACAGATGCGCGCGTGGCGAGTGTCCACGTCAACTGGATCGCAGCAGGGGCACCTCACTGCCACTTGTTTCTCTATCCCAATGAACCGCCTTCCCCTGCCCACAAACTCTTCTGCGGGCATGACCCGGAGTGAGTCCGTTGGTCTCGCCCGAAGGCATGCCGTGGCTCCTGCCCCCTGTAGGCTCCTATAGCGAGCCTTTTGGCGAGTAGGGCTTTGGTTTCGGTTCCACCCATCGGGTCGCCCGGTCGGGGGGGGCGTGCTGTCTCCGGGAGCTCCTCCAGCGAGGCAGCGTGGGCTGCGTGCCGACGTTAGTTTACCAGCTTGCCCAACTTCTGTTGGACTTTGCGTGAGTTCGTGGTTATGGCGTCGTGCAGCCAGCATGTCGGCCTCTGGGGGTCTTGGGGCCAGGTCCCCCTTTGCGCCTAGACCCCATTGTAACCAAGATTCGGGGACGATGCCCGCCATCGCTTCCTGTGACACCCCCCATGTATCCCCAATCTCCCGCAAGCTGTATCCCAGCTTAGCAATGACGCTCGACTCTGGGAGCCCCGTCCTCAACTTATCACCTAACGGGCCTGTGAAGTCTGCTAGGACATCCGACAAGGTCCCCACCCTGCTTCCGATGGATGCCGACTTTTTCCTTGCTTCTGTCGAGGGCGGCCCTAACCCTCCCGCTCCCGTAGAAAGGCGTGCTTGGGCTTGCTGGTAAGGTTTGAGAATCAGCCGACTATCCGGGCACCCCTCCTGGAAAAACGGTTGTGCCTCCGCTGCTCCCGGTGGTTATTATTGTTCATTAGTCATCTGACAAGGTGTATACGTTGCTTGTTCCAATCACACGATCCACACATTAAAGAGAATAACCCACAATCCTATTACTTCAGACACAGATGCTACCACACCATACCATGCCTGAACACTTGTCGAATTGTCATTTTTCCATTCGCCATCTATCTGACAATGTAGTACATGCAGCTGAAGCTATATTGTTCCAGTCGGCACATACCATCACAACATCTAACACAAGGGCAACTATTACGGGGGTCTATAGTTAACAGGACCTATGGCATACATAAAAACCTACATATTTAGGTCTTTTTACTAACAATATTTGGTCCTGTTTACTATTTTATTTATTTATTTATTGTCATCATCACTTTTACTTTCCAGCCCACTCGTAGGAGGTTTTACCCTCGACGATCTTTTGGACAAGCCGTAGTCACAGGTGTCATCCCTTCTCCCCCCCAGTACGTGCCTTTAGTTTTTATCGCGCATAGGGTTCAGCATTCCCACTGCTCGTCGATTTTCATCGAATGTAGCTAACTCACGCTCTCGCGCTTTCCGCTCATCAATTTTTTTTATGCACGAAAAAGTCCCTACGAGCATGCACTCGGTGAGACTTGAACCCCGTAATAATAGAATCCACAGTGACTTAAAACATGGAAACCAGTGCTATCAATGAGACCTGTGAATAATAATTGACAAAATTACACCAAAATTAATGCAATCCCCCTTTGAGCTGATCCTAGCCAAAGTTTCACCAATCGAATTTGAAAGGGTGACCTTTACTTACTCACCTTGCCAGTACTAGCTGATTCATATGACCATGTTAATCATAGTCAAGACGGATTTATGAGTGGATGGATTTACGCTTTTACGGCGTGATGGGTGGGTGTGCAGGAACATGCCGTGCGTGGATGAACGATGGACATACGCCTTTTCCCGAGTTACAAGGACCGATAGATGTTGATATTAGTACACCAGTGGTCGTTACATTTCCGCCTAGAATGGTGTGCTGCTTTATTACTCTCTCCCATGGTACGTCTGAAGCTGTAGCGAGATCTTCATCATCATACGCACGCACGTTTTGAATAGTGCTGGTCTGGTGGATACCTCCTTCAGGCTATGCCCTCCTGAAGAATCCGCTCGTGTTTCATCTGCCAATTCACCCACCACCACTATATACTGCCTCTACTCGCTCGTCACTGCATACTTACTCACTTATTTTCGCGCATTCAGCGACCGAGCCAAAAGACTCGCGCTTTCAGCAGCAAAGGGACGGACATATAGATGGAAATATATCATCACCCACCTACTACTACGGTAGTATTACGGGGGACCATAGTAAATAGTACCAAATATTGTTGGTAAAAATGGGTAAATATACAGGATTTTATGTATACCATATGTCCTATTAACTATGGACCCCCGTGATAGTCGCTTTCTTCTCGTACCTCCATCATTGCAGCTGTGCGGGGTGCTCGAAGGTTCGTACGTGCAGACCCTATCGGAGTTTCACCCAGCAAGGGCGACACGCGACAGTTTTCTTCTGGGCTACTGCTCCGGGGGGCCATAGTAAATAGGACCTAAGGTAAAGACAAAAACCTATATATTTCCATATTTTTACTAACCAAATTTGGTCCTATTTACTACGGTCCCCCGTGATATTATTGTCATTGCTGGTGAAAGCTTGACAGCACAACAACTACCCAAACTACAGTGTAACTCTTGTAACACCCCCCCCCTCCCCTGTATATATATATAATATATGGGTTGGGTTGGCGTCGGTTGGCAACGACACTGTAAAACATGCCGCTCACTACGTGAGCTAGACAACCAGGGTACCGTTTTTTTTTTTTTTGTTTTTTTTTTATGGCGGTTGCCCACAGCTGGTCGTCGAGTTAGATCATTTCTGCGAGGTAAAGAACCTTTACTCTGCACAAGGGAATTGATCGTATCACGTAGAGTTCAAGGTAAGGCACCCAAGAGGCAGTTACATAGTACTCCCATCGCTGTCTCTGGAAGTGGCTACACCGGAAATTAAACTAACTCATTGTGAAGCTGTCATCCATATGTAAGTCCGCCTCACAGGCGGTTCTCAGTAGGATGCAGCTCACCCTTCACTCGCCGGACACCTCACGGCGCTTCGCGCTTGGTGCAAGCAATGTCTGCCTGGTCGGTGAAAACCCGACGTGCTCCGTCCCGGCATTGTAGGGATGCGAGGGTCCATGGTCATACGACTACGGCCATGCATGAGATCGAGTACATCTCTCCTATCGAGTACACCCCCCCCCGCGCCTCTGAACAGCGGGGTATTTAATTCGTGAACCTCGTGTGAGGCCATTCGAGCCTATACCAGGTAGTCCGAAGTTCTTAGCAACCACTGAGGACCCAGGGACCAGGGAGGAGGGTGTTTGCCAGGATCTTGATATGAGGAAATGCATTTTTGTCTCGAAAAGCGTATTCGTTCATGGTGGTCGTAACGTTGGAACTCACAACCAACTGCTATGGTGCTTGCTTCGAATGAGGCAGAAAGGCCGGTAATCACCTAGGTTCAGGTATTGGGATCGTGTTTGTATTTCTTGGGAGGCATATCTTAGATGGAGAACCAGGGATTCTCCCACCGAGGCACGATCCTTGCTGTCAGTCTCTCGTCGTGTTCGATCGGAATAACGCTGCTCTTGCTTTATTTCTTAAGCATTCAACACGCGTGAGTACCAACAAGTACCTGCTCAATAGGCAATCCTAAAAGTGATGCCAGATGTCCCGACCTTGAACGTAACAAGTAGCGTCCACTTAACTCAACCACCCCAAGTCCCGCCGTCGACGCCATTTAAAACCTTTGTTTGGGTACGTAGGCGATCGGGTGTGAAGGTGTTACCTACTGAGCTATAGGGGTAAAAGACCGATCGATTGTCCAGCCCAGGGTAATCCTTATGACACTCTCCCCCTCTCTGAACGGCGAGATCTTTGGGGCATCGGTACCGTATACGACGGCCGTACGCTGACCTACTCGCTTCGTTCCCATACCTGGGGAACGAGGGAGATGCGTTTTTAGGGACGCACGCATAAGCGTTTCTATAAAAGAAACGTTCGAAGTGAGGTTCGAACCCGTGGCCTCGACGAGGTCAAACGTGCCTCTCACGGGCAGGTTCGTGTTCTGCCAACGACGCCAACTGTGAAGGTGCTACCTACTGAGCTATAGGGGTAAAAGATCGATCGATTATCCAGCCCAGGGTAGTCCGTATAACACGGGCATATATAAATATTTTTTACTACTGTAACAGAGGTACGTAGCCCAACAGATTAGTACGTTCTTAACATATAGTAGCATCGTTCATCGGCGAGGTTATAGCCCAAGATCCTTCCATCCATATCTACACCACTCAGTCACTCTGTGCACGGAAATATACGGTACGAATATGTACGGGATGTTTGGCCTTCGTAGGTACACTGCTATGATACTGCCTTGAATGGGGCTGAAAGCCCGGTAATTACCTGGGTTCAAGTATTGGGATCGTCTTTGTAGTACTTGAGAGGCCTTTCGTAGATGGACAACTACTGGGGTTTTTCCCGGCGAGGCACGAGCTCGGCTCTCAGTCTCCGCGTGCACGAAAGGAATAAAGTTGCTCTCCTTCTATCTCTAAGCAAACAACACACGTGAGTCCCAACGAGTACCGACTTAACAGGCAAACCTGTCCAGGGATACAAAGTGTCCCGACCTTGATCTTAACAAGTGGCGTCTTCGGTTTCGGATTTTTTCGCCTTGCGATATCGTAGCGCTCACCGCATGGCGCGTCACACCTTGACCACTGCTGTACAAGTTGCTGAAGCGCAAGCCGCGGCTGCTGCCACTGCTGCTCCTGCACCCTACGACCCTGACAGCCGCCGAACCCCTTCCCCCCCTACCCCGGCGTCTTTCCCTGCCCGGACGCCTTTCGCCCGCCCTCGCCTCAGCATGTCACGGACGGCAAATGCACGGGAGGAGGCATCCAGCCCCGCCAGGTCTACCAGCGGGTTGAGGACCTTCGGCTCCTCTCCGTCGTCGGGTGAGAGGACACTCGAGCTCTCGGGCCCTAAGACTCTGGAGGACGCCGTGGACTTCGAGCACCCTGACTCGGAGGACGAGCGGCTGGCGGCCGCGGAGCCCGACAGTGCCCAAGCCTCGTCTCCCCAGCTGCCTGGAGCATGGACCTCCCTCCCTTCGCCGGACAGGGCAGCCATTCTCCAGCACTGGCCCGCTATTTTGGGGCGCAACGCGGAGATCACGGCGGAATGCCCAGCGCCTGACCAGGCCGACGTCGTCGGGGCCGAGCGAACTCCTGCTGCCGCTGACGACCGAACCGACGTCGTCGCGGCCGACCGGGCTTTGGCCGCCGCCGAGGCCTTCGGGGTCGCCTCGGAGACAACCACGAGACGCCGGGCGCACGCGCTCACGGCGGCCGAGCAAGAAGCATCAGCTGCCGCTCACGCCGCCCCCGCCGCTACCAGAGCCTCGACGACTGCCGACAGCGCCTCCAAGGCTGCCGCCTCGGCCTCTGAGGACGCCGTGCGCTCCGCCTCCCGCGTCCGGGAAACAACCTCCCGCGCCAGGGAAGACCTGCGGGTGCACGGGCGAACAGCGCCACAAAAACCCGTCGTGTTGCCGAGGCCGGAGTCTCACCGGAGAGCCTTCCCCTCGCCGCAATGGTGACCGCTCCAGTCCCCACTCCCGTCCCCGGATCTGGTACCTTCGCCCAGCACCTCTCCAGCGCGATCGCGGTCGACGCCCGGACCCGGAGGACCGGGGACCTGGACTTCCTGCAGGGAAGTGTCGCCTGCATGGCGGCCGCGCCCAACCCGTGCTTCCTCCCTGAGGCGGCGACAATGGTGGTCTCTACCGCTCCCCGACTCCGACGCGAGATACCCGAGGGCGACCGCTCAGTCAACGACGCCTGGATACAAATGACGGACGGACCCTGGGAGGCACAGCAACGCCGGTCGTACACAATGGCTCTAGTGGTGAGCTGCCGGAAGGTGCACGATGCTTCTTCCACCACCGTCTCTTGCCCAAAACCTGTTGCTTACCATATCCGCTGCAAGCGCCGGGCACACTCCGCCCACCAGGGACCCCACCTCCCCGACAAGGGACCGGATGCTGGATAACACCACGCCTCCTTCAGTGGCCCCTCGGACAACCGGGTCCACCAGCGCCCGGAAGTTGGCTGCAGCTCTGTGGTTCGAGACAGCCCCCGCCGCCGCGCTGGCGACCGGGAACGCCGGCGCACGAGACTTGTCGTTTTCGGTATCCACTTTTCGCTTTTCCATGAAACTTCCTCGCCCTCCTCCCCGTTGCGGTTGGCATCGCGATCGCTTTCGTTGACGATGTTATTCCTGCCCCTGGGGGCTAGGCCTTCCTTTCTTCCTCTTTTGTTTTTGGCGTACCTTGTCGGCCTCGTTGCCTCGCCGTTCAGAGGTGTGCGAGTGGCTTTTGAGGAGCCGCGTCTTCGACTCATGTTCTAGTTCGTGGAATCGAGGTTTCCACGAAATTACCATAATTCCGCATATACGGCTCATCAGAGTGGGCTAGTGTTATGATACTGCCTTAAATAAGGCTGAACGCCCGGGAATTGCCTGGGTTCAGGTATTGGGATCGTCTTTGTAGTACTTGGGAGGCGTTTCGTAGATGGAAAACCAGGGGTCTTCCCAGCGAGGCACGAGCTCGGCTCTCAGTCTCCGCGTGCACGAAGGGAATAAAGTTGCTCTTCTTTTATCTCTAAGCAAGCAACACACGTGAGTACCAACGAGTACCGACTTAATAGGCAAACCTGTCCAGCGATATAAAGTGTCCCGACCTTGATCTTAACAACACCCCGACGGTTCTTACAAAACCCGCCCGAAGGGTGTGGTATACCTTTTTGTGTAATGAGTGCATCGATATTTTCATGAGGAGGGACACAAATTATTTTGGATGAATTCGTCACTTAGTAGGTTAGATTTTGTGGTGACGCGTATGTTAAGAGTTATAGTAGTGAATTTTTCGTACTTTTTCGAACATATCTCTTCGTACGAGCGCTTTTGGGCAATAATAAGTAAATACAAGGGGCTACGCCGGCGGCCGCTTGCAGGGGGTATAAAGTAGAGGAGTAGAAGCAGACCTCTCTATCCTCGACCCCATCGCCGAATCGCCTTCCAGCTCCCGAGAAAGCCGCCGTGACCGCTGGCGCTCCTGCTGGTGTGGCTTTCAGGCCACCCTTCGTCTCTCCATCGCCTACCTTGGGCGTCTCACCTTCAGCCACTCCTCGTTCCTCGTCGGGCCTAATTTCTTCTCAGACCCGTTCCCGTTCCGCCGCTGCCGCTGGGACTCCCCTTACTCCTACGGACTACGGATTTGGCCGTCGAACGTCAGCTACGGCAGTCTCAAGACCTTCACCAACCCATCGCCGTCCGCCTGCCGTCGCACCCAGGCCACTGCCTCGGCGACCGGATGCAGCTCGTCGTAGCGCCGCTCAAGACCCGCCCTCACCAGCGACTCCAGCCGGCGCTACGCCACCAGTGTTCCTGCCACCACCACAGTCCACCGCCCCAGGGCCTTCTCCCCCGCCCTCCCCTACTCAACCACTCCCACTACCTGAACCCGTCGTCCGGTCTGGTAACGATCCACACCTTAGATCCTGCGTTGAGCGTTACACCTCCACCGACTGGGCGCGCGAACAACGCACCGAACCCTTTTGCTCAGCTACCATACGATATTTTTCCTTGGGCTCACCTTCACCACCACCGGGCGACCTCTTGGACTACATTCCCTCCTCGTCGCCCCCACTTCTCTCGGAGGTCCTCGCCCTCGCCGCGAAAGGTCAGCTGCATACAGCCGACGACGACACGGCCCTCCTCGTTCACCGACCACACATGACTCCCCTGGGCCAACCTCGTACGACTACGCCGCAGCCCCTCACATCGCCACCTCGCATTTACGTTCCACAATGTTGATGCAACCGTGGGTCCTACACACATGCCACTCCACCACTTCTTGCCACCTGGGTGTTGCTCGGACACTCAGCATGTTTATGCGCTTCTACTGGTGGATTGACATAGATATCTCCACCCGCTGGTGGCTCCGCCGCTGCCTCAAGTGCCAAGCGCGAAAGTCTTCGCACCAAACAATTCGTTGGCCCACCCTCTCCCTGCCGCTACCAAACGGCCCCGGTATTCTTGTCAGCGTCGACTATTTCGGGTTCTTACCCATCACGCCTCGGGGCAACGCCTATATCCTCCTTTTCACCGACCGTTTCAGCCGCCGCGCCGACATGTACGCCACTACTGAGGCCGAGTTCGCAGCATCCGGCACGGCCGACATCCTCCTCGATTGCTACATCCCTCTCTGGAGATGCCCCGTTACTCTCCCTTCCGACAACGGCCTTCAATTCTGCGCCAAACTCGTCCGCGCCCTCTACGAGCGCCTCGGCATTAACAAAATCTCCACGAGTTCCTACCACCCCTGCACCAACAGCGGCGTCGAACGCTTCAACCACACCATGGCCTTGATGCTCGCCATGGTCGGAAACGAACTACAAAACGATTGGGACTTGCATCGACCTCACGTCGAAAGCGCCAACAACAACTCCGTCAGCGCCGCCACCGGGCTGGCCCCCAACGAACTACACATTGGCCGACTGCCTCGCCTCCCCCTCGCCGTGTTCGACTCTCCCAGCATTGGCGGACATCAAAGCCTCAACCGGGACCAGCTCGCTTACATCGACCTCGTCACTGCTCGCCAGCAACGCGCCTACCGCGCCGTCCGGGAACTCCACGCTGTCTGCGTCTCGCGCCTCGATCGCCGCAACACTCCCATCATGGACGCCCTCCGCCTTTCCCCTCCGTTCTCTGTCGACGGTTGGGCATGGACCTACAACACCGCTGCCACTGTTCGCCAAGGCGCCAAGAAAGGTACCAACGCCACAGTCCTCAAGACCAAACTCTCCTTCAACTGGATTGGCCCGTTCAAGATCCTTGGCGTGGGCCCAGCACCAGCCTCAGCCGTTCCGGATGGACGGTCCCTTCACGACAAGCTCCTGTACTTCGACCTTCCCTCGGACATGCCGGGACGTGACTCTAAACGCCGCGTTTCCGTTCTCCGCTGTAAGCCCTGCCAGAACCCCGACGACATCGACGATCTCCCCAAACACCTACCAGCCGACCTGACCAAGTACGTTCTCAGCTCCTTCTCCACCAAGTCCCCGCCCTTCCACGTCACCTTCGACGACATCTCCCCACCGCCCGAACACCTCGAGGTCGACCAGATCTCGGGACACCAACTCGTTCGTGGCCGGGGAGGCGTTTTTGCCGTGATGTACGAAACACACTGGGCCCAACTCCTTAGCCCTTCTTGGGAACACGGACGAGACCGACAGCTCCACCGATCCCACATCCTCCGCTATTGGTCGGGCACCCCTTCACAGCACCGCCAGACCAACCGTTTATACCGCCAGATGCGCATCGGGGCCGCTCACCGCGAACTATCGCGGTCCCGGGGTGAAACCTTCCTCGCTCCCGGGTACAGCCTCATACCACACGCCCTCTGGCTTCATCGCTTCAGCTCTTCACTTCTACCTGCCGGGGCACACATTTGGTACAAGGCCCGCGATGGTCTCTGGTGGTTGGGCAAAATTGCCCCGCGGGCCTCGACCGACACCTCCTCCGCTGACTCCTACATCGTCCGCTTCCTCGACGACCCCGGTCCGATCAAGATTACACTCTTTCCATCCCTTTACACCACTTCGCGGAGCGCGACTCAAGGATCCTGGTGCCTTCAGCGTCATTAGGCCGGAGGACTAGAACGCGGTGTACTACGAAATGCTAATGCACCCCCCCACCACCACTCGTCCGCCCGACCAGTTAACAGTAACTGATGGTCGACGGATGCGTTAGATTGTCGTGTACTAGTTTCGGAACCGATATATTCTGTGCGCCTGCTGTCTTTGACACGCGTTCGCCTTGTGTGTTGATTCCATCTAGCACCTCACCTTTCGTTTGTTTCGCTAGGACGCAATGCGCAACAAAAAAAATTATTGTGCCTCCAGGGTCTACCTTTCTGTTGTACCTCCTTTTGTCTTTACTTGGGGGCGGTTTTTTTTGTCTTTTTTTTTTTCTACTTTTCTTCCTTGTTTCCTTCGGTCCTTCTTTATTTCCTTTTTTTTTTTTTCTTTTTTTTCGTTTTTGTTTTGGTTACAAACACGTGGGGACCTTGTCGTGTCCTTCTCGCTCTGGCTTCAAGTAGGCTTCGCTATGTATCAAGTATATTGCCGTTTTTTTCATTAGCTTTCTAGTTCGTGCCTTACCTTGCTCGGTCTCTCCCGCTTGTCTCATAGCTTACACCGCGCGTAGCCACGACTTGTTACATCGGGCCCACAGTTGCCGCCCCCCCCTTGGTATTTCTAGGTTCGTATTGTACCACGACGAACATCCCGTTGTGTCTTTACCCTTTTGTTTCCTTTGCGTTTTCCTTCTGTAGCGCGAATGCTGCCCCTACCAGAGGCGTCTTAGCCTCATTTACGAGGTGTGGGTTGTTCTATGATCTCGTTGGGCTGTCGTTTGTTTTGAATGGCACTATCTTCGACCCCCCTCCTGACGTCTAAGTAGCCATCTCTATATCGTCGTGGGATCTGCATCTACGACTATCCAGGGTGGGCTAATGTGATAGAGTACCCTGTTTTGTAGTCAATAAACCGACCATCAGTAGGGGCCGTTAGATATTATTATTTATGTTGGACCTTACTCCTTTTACCGTCTGGAATAAGATATTTCGTATTTGTAGTATCCTGTACGCAGGCTAGTATTCCTTCGTACACGCACGTACCTCGTTTACCGTTTGGAATAGAATCTTTGTGTTTGCTAAAAGGATACGCAGGCTAGTATCCAAGTAGCCGAGGAGACGGAGATGTACGCGCGTGGCATGTTCGTACGTCAGGTTTTACGAGGTGTTGTACTATTATTATTATGCATGCCTTCCGACAACATAGCGTAGATGCCTTTCCTCTGTAAACAAAATATCATTCCATAAATCAGTAGTATCCCTCACACGCTTCTCTGCCAGTCGTTTCCCAATTTCCATTCCCCTATTGAAGTTGAGGGTGACGCATGTACGCTTGCCAGTAGATAATAGCCGGTTGAAGCCAGATGATACTTCTGGCTTCTAAAACCATCTGCTTCCCCCCCCCCTCCCTTCTCACTCGTCTCACTTGCCCCTTCGAGCAAGCCTCGCACCAATAAAATAAGAGAACGCCAATACGAACTAGGTTTGAGTCTGACCAAGCACAGACACCTGTGTCGCACAGCTTCTGTGGATCATCATCTCTTGGAACCCCTACCATCCCTCCCACATCACACTGATACTCGATGCCAAGAGATTGAGAACGTGTGTTCGGCACTCCACTCTTGAAAGTTTGATGTATGTCTTTATAATAATAACAGCGAACTCAGAAATGAAAAGGCGCAGAATACTGACGATTACTTGCCGATTAACCGAAAAGCGGCGGAATCCTAGACAGCGGTGTAATTAGCTTCAACTCAGGGAGTACGCGAAGACCGACGGCGCCAGTAGCCAGTAGTGGACAAAGCATGATAGTAGATCTTCCTGAGGTAGCTAATTAGGCACTCTGATTGGCTAGGGGTATGTTTTACCCGGCTTAATCAACTTTCGAGTCTTTCCCAGCCACAGCATCCCGAGTCATCCCGAGTGAACCTAGAGTCTTCCCAAGCTCAGCATCAGCTCCGCAGAAAGGTGCCGTCACAGCAGCTGCCGTAGCAGTACTGCTGCAGCTGTACCTCTCCGCAGCCACGTGATACAGCTCCACTGCTGCTGCCGCTGTACGATAGCGTACACACCATAAGTGCTGTGCTGGCCGTCATAAGACTTGCTGCTGGCTGTAGGTGACATGTGATATATCTCTCATACATACGGGGGCATATTTTTTTTATGGATCGCAATTCTCCATTAAGCCTGGGTGGCATGTGCTATCGGGGCGTTCCATCGATGTCCCAGACACAGCCACCCGCGCAGGCCCCCACGATGGCGACGTCGGCCGGGTACATGACCCTCCCCATGGGTCGGAGGTCGGAGAGGACGTGCCGGAAAGAACCATGCGAATGCATACACTCTGTCGAGAGACCATAGCCCAAAACACTGTTAGGGCAGGGATTTTCGGAGATCCCTTCGTAGATCTCAACGTCAAGGCTTCGCGCGGTCGCCGTGGCGATGAGCGGGCGGATCTTCCGACGCCAGGCAGTTCAGGCGTGCAGGGGGATTGCCCCGGCGAGGAAACCGCGCGGAAAGACGGTCAGAGGCGGGAGAGATCCGCCGACTGCGAACTGATCGGATAAGGCTGAGGATCATCATGGGTATATTATACATTTGTTTATCGCGCTTCAGATCTGATTGGTGAGACGTCGATTGGGAGTCACAGCAGAGTCATCCATGAGGCGGACTGCATTTTATTGGTATAGTTTGGTCGAGTACTGGTATTCAGGTCTGATTTGTGACAGCACCTTTCATGTGTTCAAGTCATTGGATTCTATTACGGAAGACCATATTAAATAGGACCTACGGTACACACAAAATCCTGTATATTTCCCTATTTTTACTAACAATATTTGGTCCTATTTACTATGGCCCCCCGTAATAGCATTGATTTCATTTTGTGTGCGCCTTCCTCGTATCGTGTGTTTTCAGGTGGGAAGCGTCGTGCCTTCCAGCCAAATTTTGTTTTTTTTAAAGTGGTTTTGCGGGTCTTTCCATATAGGGCTCCAGCACCTCCGTGTGACCACGGATTCCTTCATTTGAGAGCTAAATGTGAGAACAACAAACAACAACAGCAGCTACCCTTTTATGGGTAGGTATGATTGGAGTAAGCAGCAAGCGCTGCACACATTGATTGAACACTGGATTTTATAACTTGAGAAAATGACATGTAGTTGAGAAAAAAAACGTCTAAGCGACTAACTTCTTCAATTCGTAAAATAATTCAAGTCTGATAGGCGCAAAAACTATGTACTCTTCAGCAGCAACCGAACGCACTTACTCTTGATAAAATCGAACGAGTACAGCCGGAGTTACAGCAAAAACAACATATTTCCGCGGATTCTTCACTTATTTTTCGCTCCACAGACGATTGTTTTTGCCGTATCTCCGGCTGTACTGGTTCGATTTTATTAAAAGTAAGTGCATTCGGTTGCTGTTGAAGAGTTCATAGTTTTTGAGCCTATCAGGGCGTGTCTTAACCCTCCCCAGAGAGCATGGGAACGAGCGGAACGGAACGAGGCTGTTCGTGGTCATTCGTTCCGTGCCTGTGTAAAAAAACGTGTTTGGGTCCATCCAGAATCCTGGGCCTCGCCAGCCGAATCAGTACGAACGGTATCTTTTGAACATGCCAGAGCACATTGGTGTCCACATCCATCTTCGGTGGTGTCCATCTACATCAAATAAGATCCTCTATGTTCCCGTTCGGTCGAGCCGCTCGGTCCTCCCAAACAAGAAAAAGGGGTGCAACACTTCTTCTTCCTCTTCCTAGATATACAGTTTTTCTCGGGCTGCACTGAATCTATTCGTTTCCCACAACCAATCAGCATCAATTCATGCAGCAAATAATATTCCATCCGGTTCGTTCCCATGCTCTCTGGGGGGGGTTAAGACACACCCTCAGACTTGAATTATTTTTCGAATTAACAAGTTAGCCGCTTAGACGTTTTTTTTCTCAACTACTTGCCATTTTCTCAAGTTTTTTTTATAAATTTTGAAATACGTCAGCTGTGATTTCGACTGATGAAACATAAAATAGGGTAGCGGCAAGCGGTAAAAATGGACCAGGAGAGTCTTAATCGGGGAGAAAGTATAATTACAATTATTTATTTTCCGGATTCGGGGAGAACAAATAGTTGATACTCAACTTTGCAAGCTGCGTAATACGCCTCGTCTATATTCCATTTTTACCGAATTTCAAGTTATAAAATCCAGTGTGATTGTCAGATAGATGACTCACGGAATAATGATACAGTGATACCAGGTACACCACCAGGCTATAGCTACCGCCGCCATGGTTGCTGGTTGGCGCACCGACCGGTGGACTATGTTAACATGGCGGGGGGGTACAAAAGACAAAAGAAGGGGTGTGTGACGTTGCAACCAAACGTGTGTTGCCTACTAACTACTGGGCTATCTGGATATAAAATCGATATACTGTACCCGGCTCAGAGGGCAAACCGGAAAGCAACACTCTCCCCCCCTCGGGGCAATCCGGTCATGAAGGAGACTACAGGGTGAGGATGATCCTCACCTTGAACCCCTGTCTTCCCATCCGGGACACGCCTGCCAAGCACTACAAACACTTTCCTATTACCTGAACTCTCCCCCTCTCGGAGCTACATCCGGTCATAAAGGAGACTCAACAAACCAGAAAAGGGGCTAGGAAAACCCTCACCCGGAAGACCTGTTTTCCCATCTATTAATAGGACACGCCTCCCAAGAAATACAAAAATAAAGTCGGGACCATTACCCAAAAAATAAAAAAAAAAAAAAGTACGGGTATTTTCAAGGCAATACCATTAGAGTGTGGTGGCGAGAGAGTGTTGTGGTATCGCCCGGCATGATAACGAGTGAGTGTCTCGGTTAATTTACGTTAACGCTGTTGTTGTGACTTATTTCAAGGATATCCCTGTTTTGACTTGACTACATGATATTACGGGGGTCCATAGTTAACGGGACCAAATTTTGTTAGTAAAAATAGGCAAATATAATAGGTTTTTATGTACACCATAGGTCCTGTTAACTATGGACCCCCGTAATAGTCCCTGCTGTGATTTGATCATAGTGTAGTCCGTGTTGTGACTTGATTGTAGTATAGCTCCTGCTGTGACTTGATTATAGTATAGCTCCTGCCGTGATTTGATTATAGTATAGCCACCCCGACGCGTGCTACGATGCAGATACAGTACAAGTACGTACGTAGCGCTTTGACTGAACGGGGTGCCCTTATCCGAGAGGAACTACAGTATATCCAATGTTGTTGGAATCCCATTCATGCTTTACAACAATATTCACTGTATACCGGTTGTACACCTCGTAGGTAATGGGAGTGCTCGTCTTGGCCTGATCGTTGTCGGTTATTATTGGATGAAGATCGTAGAAAGCTCCTCAAGCGAGAAGCCTTGGGACATTCTAGGAGCTGTCCCTAGAAGGCAAGCACAATGTCATGTCCACCAAAAATGCGAGAAAACATACAATAAGTTTCAGACGTACAATACCACCGGTCTAGGAAGAATATATAGGGAGCAGTATACTACAAGTATCATAATAAGAAGCGTATTCGTTTCGCGCGTCTTTGTACCCGCGGAACCAAAACGCGGGGCACTGGTAGAGAGTCTGTCGGGGATCTGAAACAGACTGAGGGCATAGAAAAGGAGAGCGAATTTTTTTTTCTGTAAATATATTTTGATCCACCGGCGGATTGGTAAAAATACCGAGAAGCTCAAGCTCACGTTTCCTCCACCTTTAGAACACATGTTGTGCGTCCATTTAACTCGTCGCTCTCGTTGCCACAACAGCAGAACCGGCTTCTTGATACCATGGGCGCCAACACGTGTCGTGTGTCAATTGAACCCGTCGTTCCCGCTGCAGCAGCAGAACCGAGCTATGACCACTGGTGGGTGAGCATGCTGACCCAACCCCGGTCTGTCAGGCCTCCCTTGGAGTCTTGGAGATCACACACGCATGAAAAAAAAAAAAAAAAAAAAAAAAAAAAAAAGAGAAGTAAAAAATCGGCAAAATACTGCATGTGCATGTAACACTATATGTGAAACCTTAACCTTTTAGGACTGCAGTACCGTGTTGGGGGAAAATCTACTTGAAAATATTAGTGGTTTGTCACCAAAACGAGACTGCAGCCCTGCTGTACAAAAGGTTTAAAACACGAAAAACGACGACGACCAAGACCAGCCGCCGTCTGTACTGCATGTGTGCGGCTTGACAACCTCGCTCATTTTGGCGGGTCACTTCAATAACTGTCAAGGTTCACCTCTCTTAGTCAGCGCACACCGGCGAGTCTCTCCTCAGATAAGATTCACCTCTCTTTCGTTCAAGCGCACACTGCGTTGCAATTTATATTTCGAGCCATCATTGTTTCTGGACTGCGTTGCCAACAAATTTGATTTTGGGCCCTTTTTTTGCTTCGGATTTCATTTTGTTCAAACGGTTTCAACTATATTTTTTTCTTGCCTGGGGTGCTTTTGCTTGCTCTCTCCTCTTTTTTCGTGCCCACAATTCTCATCGACAAGGCTTCATCACAGAAACCAACGGTGCGCATGAGGTACGGTCGCATTGATTGCATTGCTTTGCTTGCGTCCCCCCCCTACGGCGGTGAAACAACCATCGCAGAAAATCCGCACACACATGTAACCGCCAGACGAACGACCAGCCACCGCCCTACGTAAACAACCAATAAAGGAAGAAAATGAGGCGAAAGCCCCCCTATACCTCAAAACCCCGCACCTGAAAGAAGGGAAAAAGACGAACACGCCTATACCTCGAAATCCCGTACCTGAAAGGAAGGAAAAGACGAATACGCCCGTACCTCGAAACCCCATACCCGAAAACAAGGGGAAAAAGACGAACGCCTCACTACACCTCGAAACCTCGCGAATGCTAAAATCCCAAACACCAACCAACACACCGCGGGGGCATAGGGGACTCCAACAAAAAAATCAGCTATTAATAGTAGGAAGATCTGTTTACTGGCGACTGCCGGCGCCGATCGCGGCAAACAGAAAACGCCTTGGGACAGTCAAGACAGCAAGCCAGCCAGCCTCCTTCCGCCCCCCAACACACCATACCCAGCCACGCGATGAATCGAGACAAGGAAGCACCCCACCCATCATGGACAACCACCTCGTGATCAACCACCATAGCCCTCCCGGCTTGATGCCGTGCAGGTATAGATTCAACTCACTGTTGCCGGCCATTGCCGTGGCACACTTCCTTTCAAAGCTAACAGCTCATGCCGATAAGACCTCCAACTAAACGCACGGGGTAGCGGGGAGGGGGTGGGGGGAGGGGCGCGAGCGTGCGAGTTGTGCTCAAATCCAGGCAACCCAAACCCGACACCAATTCTACGCCGTCGCCAGCGTGCAAGCGGCTGCAAGCACAGGTTTGTGTGCTTCTGCGGCAGACGGGCGCACGAAGAGCGCGGCGCTGAAAAAGGGGAGGGAGGACAACACATAAATTGCCCCAACATCGCGCCCCCCACATCGCCATGCCCAAACCCACGGAAGACATGATGTTTTGGGCTCAAGCCAACGAGGGCCGGTCCGGTTATATCCGTATTCTCTCCCCACAACGCTCAAACCACGGCTACCCCCTCCCCCCCTCTCCCCCCGTCCTCCCCCGAACCCTCTCGGCACCCCCCACCTTCCACAAGCAACTCCAAAGTTATAATTTTCGCCGGGTACAAGTAACACATGCCCGGCACACAACAGCACAACCCCTAATTTCGGGCAGCATGCAGTAAAGAGGCAACCTGCAGCCGCCCACACTCCTTTCCCGCCTTTTTTGGCCACTCCATCCAACGTTCCGCACCGCACCGCACACACAAGTACGTACCCGCCTGCCGCAGAGGGGGAAACCCTCACTTTGCGAGCGAATTGTGCGCGCAAGGACGTCGGACCCACAGCACGAAAAAAAACGAAAAAAAAAAAAAAAAAAACGGGAGGAAGGGGGGAGGGGATCGACCGGCTGCGCGCCTCCCCCCCCCCCCCCCCCTCTCTTCCTCCTCCTCCTCCTCGGACGCCCTTTTTTCTCTTTTTTTTTTCTTGTTTTCCTGCAGTTGTGTCGTCAAAATTCCGGCATTACCATGCGACGCTATGCGATGGGTGGCGCGGTGCGATGCAAAGCAACGCAAAGGCTGGGCGGCACCGAGGAAGGCCGGGCCAGGATCGGGCCAGAGACATGGGAACGCTGGCAACAAAAAACAAAAACAAACTGTCACAAACAAGAAATAAAAAAAAAGCACGAGCGCGCGCGTGCGCGCCCCGTCTGCAAGTAACGGTACGGACGGCTGTCCAACACGTGCCGGTTCGGGTCGGACCGAAACTGAAACCGAAGCCGAAACGGCACGGCGCGCTAGGCGGAACAAAAGGCGGTTTTACTTGTTCGCTGTGATGTAGTCCACTGCGTCCTTAACGCATACCATCTTTTGCGCCTCCTCTTCCGCGATTTCCACCTGTTCGTGGGCGGCGTTATTGGTTGGAGGGTGGGGAAGGAAGGGCCGGAAGGATAAGATATATTGAAGGGGACGACGAACAGCTGGGGGGGGGCAGGGAGAGAGCGGAAGGGGGGAGGGGGGGAGGGCGAAACGATACGACAAGGGATACTGTCGGGGAAGCACGACATCAACCGGGGGGGGGGGGGGTGTACTCGATATCATGCATGGCCGTAGTCGTATGACCGTAGACCTTCGAGGGGGGGGGGGGGGGGGGGGGGGCGTACTCATTTGTTGCTTGCCTTAATCATTTGACCATTGACCACGCATTCCTTTCGAGACGGAGCACCATTCCTACTTCTAATAGAGACACCCGCAACAATTCGGCGCTCATTACGTTGTTTATATATATTACACACAGAAACTTTTTGCTAATCGTATCCCCTTCCTGTCTGGCCGCCTGTGGCCACCATCTATCTCCTAGGATAGCGATCGTTGTCTCGCTGCTTTCAGGGTATCCATTGTCATGGTGGGGGCGGGGGTGTACATATGCTATGCTTGGCCGTAGTCTTGGGGGCAAGGGAAGCGAAAAGGCAGGGTTGAAGAGAAAGGGGAGTCCGACAGGGTGGTCGCTATAATCGGCGCCTCCGCGAAGGGAGGGGGAATGGGGGCTCCTGAACATCGCAGCAGACCACCAGGAAGCACACAACTGACGTAGCATGCGTGTGTGTTCTTCACATTAAACCCTTGTTTCTACATGTTGACAACCCGCACACTCAGTGTCACAACGTTACGAAATACGACACAAATATACTATTACGAGGGACCATAGTAAATAGGACCTAAGGTACACACAACAACTATATGCTTCCCTATTTTTACTATTAATAACAATATTTGGTCCTATTAACTATGGTTCCCCCCGGTACATAGGAATGCAGAAAGCAGAGTAGACAAGGCAAATACCATGCCATCGTACTGGTTACGACCAGCAAGACATACACATTCTAGCATGCGTTGAAAGAGAGAAAATTCGCAACAAACAACACAAAACCGGGGAAAGAAAAAACAAACAAATGTGTCGTGCCCCTTCCCCTGGAGATGTGACAAACTACACAAAAGAAAATAAGAAAAATAAAAAACAATACAGCAGAATATTAGATCAACAGAGCAAGACTATGAACTTGCTCAGAGCCCATCTTAACGGGGAACACTAAATTTCGTTCAATCAGATACAAATTAAATTAGAAAAAAAAAAAAAATCAAGTCAAATTGAAAGACCGAAAGTCCTTTCGATAAGATGGGCCCTTAAAGTAAATTAGAAAAAGAAAATCAAGTCAAATTGAAAGAACCGAAAGTCCTTTCGATAAGATGGGCCCTTAAAGTAAATTAGAAAAAGAAAATCAAGTCAAATTGAAAGAACCGAAAGTCCTCGATAAGATGGGCCCTTAGATCAACAGAGCAAGACTACGAACTTGCTTATACATAAAGCTTCCAAAAAAGAAGGGCCAACAAGTACTTCACTCGTTGAACGGACACTCATGCCATCCCACCCTCTCCCTTATCCAGGGTAGCGTACCACTTACTCCAGAAAATGGAGGGTACACACCGTATGTACGAGACAAGCAGGACTAATCCCCTGACCCTTGAGCCAATCAGATCCAACCAACCAACCAACCAACCTTAAGGACTACCAGTTAATCCTTGTGGTCTCACACATACTATACGTCAACCATTTTCTAGAAAAAGTGGTACCATTCAGAACGGAAATATAAGCACCGTTTGATATTAATACCATAATCTACACGTGGCTAATATTCCCGGTCAGCGTGGTGCATAAGCTCTACTGCCCTTATCCCCCCTATTCCCTGGGTCGTACCGCCTCAAATATATGTCACCCTAACTCTTCAAGCCCATTCAGTCCCCTCGGCAGGGTCACTCTGAGAATACTTTCGTTATTGACCCTCGAGAGTGTGGTTGCGCCCCACGACCCACCTGGGAGTGTCTTCCCACCCAAACCTGCTGCGGGATTACCGTCGCACATTTACATTTTGGGGTCTCGGCTGGGATCTCTATTTTGGGAGCAACCCTTGCTTTTTTTGGAGCGGGTGGGTTTTCAAACCCTTGTCCTTTTCCAATGGCATTATGCGTCGACCTTACTACCGATACAACCCACGGCTTTCTTGTGCGCCTCCAAAAAAGGACGGGTCGCCAGGTACGTAATTCATCGAACGGACCTTTATCCTACCCTTCATTTATTTTCTCTAGGCACCGCGCCTTACTCCGAACTCTTCCCCGAGCGGCATCTTCGGACCTCACCTTCCTCTCCCTTTTCGTCCCTTCCTTTTCGTAAAACGCCTCCTCCCTGTCCCTGTAACCAAGAACGCCATCTTTGCAACCCACCTTCTCCGTTGTCCTTCCTTCTCTTCCTTCCTTCCTTCCTTCCCATGAACAACCTACTGCTAATATATGTCCCTCAAAACAACGCGGCTTACCCCCCCAATCTGCCCCTTCTTTGTGCGCCACCCTCCTGCCCTGCGCACCCTTCCTTATTTTCCCCAAGCACCTCTTGTCTGTCCCTACTCCTTTGCGCGCCACCTTTCTCCCTTGTCCTTCCTTTGACTCCCTAAAAACCTTCGATGTGTTGCCTAAACAGCGCGGCTGACCTCAAACACCTTCCTTGCAGCCCACCCTCCCGCATAATCCTCTTTTTTTACCCAAAACACCTCCTCTCTTGTCTCCTAACCAACGCGGCGTGCCCCAAACTCCTCCGTTCCACCGCCCACCCTTTGGCTTATCCTTCTTTCCTTCCCTTTAACACCTCCAGTCTGTCCCCAAAACAACGCGGCTTACCCCCCAAACTGCTCCTTCCCACCCCAACCCCCCCCCCGCTTGTTGGCGCGTGCGAGGATAGGCCTAGCTCTTTTCGGCCAACGCATTTCTGACTCCGGAGCTTGTCATCTGAGGAGCTGCAGAATAAGCCATGCCTTATTGGCAAAAAGGCAAAACCATGAAAGTCCTCGTAAGCACCCCACCCTCTCTATCCTCCTTTTTCCTTTCCCTAAACACCCCTTTGCTCTTCTCCAACCCCTCCGCCCTCGGCGATACACAGGATCTCCGGCTCGGCTTCACCCAGCTTGAAAGGGTAAGGGATGCCCCATCCCCTATATAATTCAGGCGGCCGTGACAATTGCTATAGCAACTCCGTGCCTTTCCTCCACGAAGAAAAACAAATCAACGCCGATTTACCCCAGACCCCTCCTCGAGCGACATGACGAGCGCGATCATGTCCAGAGAGTTGGCACATGCTTACGACAGCGTGGGAACATAGTAATACATACCAGGTGCCTGGTAATAACGAGAACGGCACGTGGTGTGTAGACGTAGACATAATGCAGGGGGATACTTTGTTTTTGGGTCCATCGTGACTCCTGATTACTGTTAATATGCCCCACCCCCGTAACACTAGTTTTAGTGCAGACGTGAGGTCAGTCGACAGGAGAAACGAAACCCCGCGCGTCTCCCGTACCACACTCGACCGAGAATATAATCCACGTTGGGACTCTGATAAGAATATCAAACGTGGCTTAGACTACCAGTAAGAGCGGTGGAACATTTTGGCATCCCAGTGTCTCCAAAAATCCTCACGAATTTTCCCTATAAACACCGCGGCTTACGCCAATGGTCTCCTGCCATAGCACATTAGCCTCCCACCCCCTCTCCCTTGTTTTCCCTCCCACCCTTTTCCCTAACTAACGAACACGCCTACTCACCCCGAACTCCTCCTCGAGCGACATCATGAGCTCGATCGTGTCCAGAGAGTCGGCGTCGAGGTCGTCGATAAAGTTCGAGTCGATCAGCACGGAACCCTTCTTCCCCAGCTGCTCTCCCACAACATCGATAACCTTTTCGCGTACGAGTCACACCACACCATACGAGCAGGGCAGGTGGGGTTGGGGTGGGGTTGGAGGCGGGGGTGGGTGGGGGTTAGAGGGGGCAGGAGTAGGGGGCAGGAGAGTGGTACACTAGCGCTACATCTTTCATTCAATGTCGAAAATGCTAATAAACCGATGCTAGCAATGTAAGTAACAACAAACCCATCCTAGTACAAGTAACGTAAGAAATAATGAACCGACACTACTTTTTTGTGTGTACCGTAGGTCCTATTTACTATGGTGCCCCGTACTATGTGACTCCGGATCTGAGTTATAGCTAGGAGGGAGAGAAAAAAGAAGCGCGAAAGTATTAAAGGGGAAGAAAAAGAAGAAGAAAATAGAAACTACTGGTAGGCTACAGCAACAGGACTACAACACCATCACCCCTTGTGTGCACCTCACTTCAAATTGTCAACGTAAACTAGACCGTTACTACATAGACCCTGGCAGGGTCTGAACCGAAACTGGACCGTCACTACACCCATGGCAATGTCTGAACAAAAACTGGACCGATACTATACAGTGGCGCTGGCTGAACAGAAATCGAGCTATTATCATATCGCGGCAATGTCCGGCCATAAGCGTACCGCAACCGATATCGTGCGGCTCTGCAAAGGGCCGAGGGCGCCTTCTGTGCTGTACGGTTCGACAAGCATACAATTTTTACCGCCGTCCGCAACGAACCGTGCCATGCCACAACCTTACCTGGTACCATACTGTACCTAAACAATGACGCATCATATACTACGTGCCATACCGCACCGCACCGTACCATACCATTTACCATACCGCATCATATCGTACCATACCTATACCACACCGCACCATAGAGTACGTACCATACCATACCTCAGTACCATACCATAATGTCACATAGCGTACCATACCATACCTCACAACACCGTACAAAAAATGAAACGCTCGGGACCAGAGATAATACTAATTGGACATCCGTTCATTATAGTCTTTTATGGGCACGTCGAGGCCACTTTTGGCCTCGATACCCAGTTTACGGGGGACCACAGCAGTGATCATGACCCACGATGGACCCAATCACCGGGTATTCCCCCGTGTTTACACACCAAATTTGGTTCTAATTAATGCTGCTGTAAATACTATTGATGTGTTCCGCCGTATTAGTTGTAGGGGCGGTCAGTCCGTCAGTCACGGGGTCAAACCGTGCTTTCCTGCGTAGCATCTTTGTTCGGGACAGCAGCAGCATCCCAACCTCAAACGTATCCCCCCCCCCCCCCCCCCCCTGGTCGGTGAAAACCCGACATGCTCCGTCCCGGCCTTGTAGGGATGCGAGGGTCTATGGTCATACGACTACGACCATGCATGATATCGAGTACATCTCTCTTTATCGATTCACCCCCCCCCCCCCCCCCCCCCCCCCCCCCCCCCCCCCCCCCCCCCGACCCATAATATTGCGCACGCCTACAGCACACACTTGACACCCGCAGATAGGCACGTGAAGCGGGGGGTACTCATTACCATGCATGGCCGTAGTCGTACGACCATAAGACCCTCGCATCCCTACAATGCTGGGACAGGAGGGGGGGGGTAGAATCCAACCGACAACAACAGCGGAAGCGCTCGACCCACGCCGTCAACGTCACTAAAAACACGCCTACTTGTACATGAAACGGCATCGATAAGAACCACAACAACAGCGAAGGGGTGCCTCATGGGGTGGTCTCACACGAGCAGGAGCACACACACACGAGAGAGCGGCACCACCACCACGATCACCATCACCACAACAATCTGATCAGCCCGTCATAATGGAGCAAACAAGAGGCTCACAAACCCTCCCTGTCTTCTTCCCTCGCCACCACCACCCCAACAAACATCAATAATCAACACCTACGAGGCATTCACAGAGCAAGTCACAAGGAGCAAGCACACAATAAGCATGCCAACACAAGGAGCGATCACACAAGGCGCATGCACACACAGACCGCACAAAGAAACGACCACAACCAAACAAAACCGCTATAAAACAACGCGTCAAACCGGCGGCAGCTGAGGCTGAGACACGAGACGTCATACGACACGCACACCCACCTTCTGCTCGAGCGTCTCTTCCGCCATGCGCACGGCCGTCACCGATGACGACCTTGCTGCTACCCTCTGCCCCGTCACGAGCGAGGTGGGCGATACAGGGGCGAAGAACGCCACGCTGATGCCACAACCACAACAACAAACAGAACAGCCATGAGGCGATGTCACAAGGGGTGGGGGATAGGAGGGGGGGGGGGGGGGGGGGGTGGGGGAAGGGGCAGGGAAGGATAGGGGAAGGGGCGGCGAGGGAAGAAGAGGGGGGGATAGGGGAGGGGAGGGGAGGTACAAAAATGAAGTGTTTTTTTTTCAAGTGACGACCCACGGGCCGGCCCGCGGGTCAAGACAACTGGTCTCGCGGGTTGAGGTGACCTGACCCGCGACGTGGTCCGTATCTCGCTGGTCAATCGGAATCTGGCGGGTCGGGTCGGGTCCGGAGGTGTTCAAAAGCTCACGGGTCAGGTCGGGTTGGGTCAAGAGTCAAGATGCTTCCAAACCTCGCGTGTCGGGTCGGGTCGGGTCAGGAGAATTTCGAAAAAGTCTCACGAGTCGGGTCAAGAGTCGCGGGTCGGCTTGGGTCAGCTGACCCGACCCGACCCGACCTGACCCCTGAGGTTTGACCAGACCCGCGAACAGCCCTGGAAAATGTCTTCGAAACTTATCTTTCCAGGCTGTGTGTGAAAAATTCGACCGCGCCCACCACGGGGTGTTTACAAATACCTGGTACCATGGTAGTTTTTATAGTGGTCCACAAAACCTGACGGTTTTCGTAGAGGGATGCGTGTTGCGGACTACGGCATAATTTGGGCGCCAAGCTGAACAGCAGCGCTGTACGTTCCCGTGATAACACTGCAAAATGAGCAATTGTGACAAACGAGAACCGCACCCAAGAGCCGATACCACCGCGAAACCTTGCTGTATGTATGGGATGGACCGCTCTCATCCCCACGTGAGAATAGGATCTCGCGGGCTTCACCCCTCTCAAATATGCAGTAGTAGTGATAGAAAAGCGTGCCCTATCCCCTACCTGATACCTTGTTTATACCAGGTTCGATAATAGTACCTGCGCACTGGTGCGTACCACTGTCCCAAAATATAGAGACCGTTTGCATTACATATTGACACAAAAGTGATCCTTTTATTTCGAGACAAGAATGGTACCAGGTATCAGGTATATTTTAGGCGGCCGCGTAAATTATTTACCAGGTATACTCGTATTAAAACCTACCCGGTATGTAAATTACCTGTACTCGCATTAAAACCAATGACCTACGAGTACTTTTTTTTCTTTTATAACAGTCATCACTTTTACTTGCCAGATTATTTCGTATATATGAGGTTTTATCCTCAGCTATCTTCTGGACAAGCCGTGGTCACAGCCGTGGTCACGGCACAGGTGTCGCCCCGTCTCCCCCGGTTACGTGCCTTCATTTTTTCGCGCATAGGGTTTAGCATTCCCACTGCTCGTCGATTTTCATCGAATGTTGGGGACTCACGCTCTCGCGCTTTCCACCACGATTCAATTTTCAAGGAAGAAAAAGTCCCGACCAGTATCCACTCGGTGAGACTCAACCCAAGAAATTGATCCCAGTAGGCACACGGACCATCTACTCGTACCACGTATCGAGCCACCAGTGACGCCGGCACTGACTGGCATGGAGTAATCGTACGTAGCTGCGCAGAGGTTTCGTCCAACGCTGTGTTTTCGGAATAGTAGAGGTTTACCGCTAAGTCGAAGGTACTCATTGATTGGGCAAACACGCACATACGATTTTCGGGACGTTTCATTGGTCAACACAGGTCGAATAAGTGGTGAATGGTGAACCATACTGCATACGCCTCTTTCGAATCCGTCATCATGGGATGTGACTGATTATTTAGGGACGATCCCTCTCATGGCGAGTGCTCGTCTATACTGCTGTACCTGGTATATTAATAGGTACAAAACAAAAACGTACCCGTGAAAAAAAGGGCTGTGATTTTATAAATTTTGAAATACGTCAGCTGTGAGTTCGACTGATTAAATAGTTGATACTCAACTTTGCAAGCTGCGTAATACGCCTCGTCTATACTCCATTTTTACCTGATTTTACAAGTATTGTGATTTGGAATTTTTGTTATCGTATCATCATTCATCATTCTCATGACGCTTGAGGCGAGCGATCGAGGTTGGAGGTTGCAAACGCTTGCCTTCTTTCGTGACCGAATGCATTCTTGAACGTGAAGCTCTGCACAACGATAGCGAGAACATTGGCCACAAGCTGCCGCACAGGAGGAGGGTTGCTCCGCCGTTGCCCTGCCATGTCGGCATCGACATGCATCAATTCACCCCACCACCAAGCAACCTTTGTCTTATGTATGGTATGGCATCAAGACTGGCTGGCAAGAACAGCGAACACACAACTTATCCCAGACCACCCTTGCGATATACGGACGGCAGACAGAGAACTAAGCACCGAACGCCAGGCCCTCAAGCGGGCCTTCTCGCAGCTAACCCCATCGAACAAGGCAGGATCGACTGCACCCGCCGCCATCCCAGGCAACCACGATGCATCTGCCTCATGAACGAGACCATACGGACCATCTGCTGCCTGGCGAAAAAGACAACGCACGCGGCTCTTTCCTTCTCTCGCTTGTGTGCAATCCCACGCGCATCCACCGCCGAAACCCACCTGGGAGCAGCCATGAGAGCGGCGGCGATAAACTGCATGACCTTCATATTTGCTAACGGGTCGGGTAGAGGATGGGAGAGAGCGTAGGAGACGTATGCAGCAGGGAAGAAGTCTATGCCTGATCAGTGATGTGCGGTGCCGATGGCTTCGATCTACTACACCACGATCAAGATTACGCTGATTGGCTGCCGAAAACGCAAACTGTGAATAATAACGCCGCACACTGGAAACCCTGAAAAATGGTGTTTCGATCTGTAACTGCCTGTGTCAATCATTCCCATTGGCCTGTGTAACGGTGACGGCTACGAAGTCACGTGTAACCTGTCGCTGCTGTTGTCGTTTCTTGTTGTTGCTGTTGTTCCTGCTGCTGCTGGGTTGTTATGCTGCCCATGTTCTTGTTGGTGACCTTCCCGTGTTTTCGTTGTTGTTGTTGTTGCTGCTGCTCCTGTATGTTGTTGTGTGTGGCATATTTTATTGTTGTGCAACAAGTATAATAACGACAGCCGCCGACAACACTCATCACACTCGCTGCATGGACGTTCCTGCCAGTGGGCCTTGCCGTAGCCCGTACTCCGAAGCCACAAAGAAACCAAGCCCAGCCCCTCACGCACTCATGACGGGACATGCAGGACATTAACATACAATACGTGCAGACAATATATACTCGGTCCCGAGGCAGAGTTCCAGAGCGAACAAACTCTCTCTGTATACAGTAACAACCAGTATTTTTTATATTTTTTTACAATTTTAATACTACTAACTGTTGTACTACTAACTGTTGACCCGGGCAGCATCCAGGGGAGCCGCTGGCCTATATCTTTGTCAAGGAATCACATATAGAATACGCGCGCTCGGTTTATCACAATACTTGTAAAATTCGGTAAAAATGGAATATAGACGAGGCGTATTACGCAGCTTGCAAAGTTGAGTATCAACTATTTAATCAATCGAACTCACAGCTGACGTATTTCAAAATTTAGAAAATACTATTAATAATACTGCAACAAGTACGTACCCTGGTAGTCCAGAATCTCATCAAGTATGTACCAGGTACCAAGTGGTACACGTTGGTATCTTGTCGACAATTCTTATTTTCAGACAGTATGGTATGAAAGGGTGGAAACACCTCCCAAAGTCGGCGCTACCACCCCTCCCTGACTTTCAACGGCCCTTTCGTTCTATGGATGGGTTCGTGTGATTTATTAATCTATTGTGCGGACACAAAACTAAAAGCTGTTTTATCACATACCATGGTACCAGGTACTTCACTTTCTTCTTCCTCGGTGGCTACTACTGTAGTCGACTCCAAATAAATAACTATAGTCCATCATAGGCCCGTTACCGTAGGCCGCCCACGATTAGCTTTATTCCTTCAACGGAAACTCGGTGATCTTCCTGTACTGCTCATCCGTGATCCCTTCGATCTTTTAGTGTGTCCCGTCGTTCCTGGTGAGAGTATTTCGGCTATCCTCAGCCATGCCCTATATCCAGCGTGTGTTCCTACCGCCATCCCCTGTTAAATATGCTGCTTTGATCGGAGACGTTGCTACGCGAACCTCCTCGTACGGGATCGTTATCACAAGTGGTCCGCCCCGTCCCTCATTAATTTACCCCATTGGCAATTGAACATGAATCCGCTACGGTTTGGAAGTCTGAGAATTTTAACTATATGATTGTGCGCGCCAAAACTCGTCTCCACGCTTTGTCGTACGGAACGCTGCCACCGTGAACAGTGCAATGTACCTTGCCAGTATCGCCTTCTGGACCTGGTCCGTCGTGGTTCTCAGTTTCTGCTGCATCTGTCGCACTATTGACTCTAGGTGACTGCGTAGTGGTGCTGGTGCTTGTTCAACTAACACACTCGCTCACTTTTGTTCTGACCTCGTGAACGCCATGTACTGCGTCGCCAAATCGCTCATTACGGGGTTGCCTACCCTCAGCTTGTCGCACGAACCTGTTGATATTCCTACTGTAAGTCTCGCTCGTTCGCTCCCGCAAACTATGATGACATGGTTTGATCTCGGGGTGTCGAGTGCGTATTTTTTCCACACGCCCCTGCTTCTATGGAGCACGCGGACAGACTCTCAGTCCCCTCGTACCGCCGTGAAGTGTTGTCCGTGTACAACGTTGTGCGTCGGCCTTTACCGCGAGGTTCCCTCGACGTCCCGAAAAGTCAAACCCTGGATTTCGGGCCGCAAATCGAAGAAAACTGCGGAAACGAGATAGAAATTAAGACCCAGGTCCGCGCTCGGGTCTGGCGCAAGGCTGGGGGTGAAGGGCGTTACGACTAAGAGGTCTCAACTCTTCTTGCTTATTTTTTTGCTCTAAGCAGAAGCAAAGCTTGCTGAATGATCTTGTCAGAGCTGTAATATTATAGTATGTTCGTTCATGACAAGGCGGTTCTCGAGACTGGGAGAGAATTGTTTTGGAACTCCATTCGATCTCCTTCTCAGAGGATCCCATAGATTTAGCATGCAGGATAGTTCATCGTAAAGTAATACCTGGAAACTGCCGCGAGGATCTCGCGCAGCAGGATATTTGCCATTGCAACTGCCGTCAACTTGTGTGCGTGCGGACGGCGTATACATCGTACTCGTACAGGTACGTCGGACGCTTCATTCAATGAGCTCGAAACGAGTCCAAACTTTGTAGGCGCCGCCAAAACTATAAACTCGCACGGGCTCTTGCTCTTAGTTCGATCTGTTCTGTTTCCAAGTTGTGTGCTGTGTGCTTGGTTGTACTTCGACCCTGCTTTTCGTCTACGCAAGGACATCCAGCACATACAACCGGTGGCGTGACGTGATGCCCGTTCCTGATAGAAAAAACCTGTACAAAAAAAAAAAAACTACTAATACTCACTTAACGACTGACATGCGCTTTTTGATGATTGCACGAAGACAGCGGTTACGTCGTACTTCAAAGCAGTAGTTCTTCTGCATCGAGCAGGTACACTGGGTGGATTTAAAAGGTTGATACTGCAGTCAGCGAGCAAAGACGTACAATATGACAAAACTAGACAAAAGTCCAAAGGGTGGCGACACCATTGCTACTCCTTCTGAATTACAACCATCGGGTCACATTTCACGTCATCCCTGTTCGCTCTCTTCCAAACACCGGAAGCCAGCCAGCACCTTCACCCAACCTCCCCTTGGATAAAAACGCCTCCCACCGTCGCGCCTCCAACACCGCAGCGGCGACGAAAGAGTCGTCGCACGTACGAAGCAACACTTACGAGCGACTATTGAAACGGTACTATGAAACGAAGTGCTGTAAAAATAATGCCACCGATGTCCAAGTCAACTAACTGAACAATTTGCTTATCCCGGATGATCAGCCGCAATGAAAAAACACACCACCACAATATCCTGACGTAACAAAAGCAAGCAGCCATCTACCGTGTGCAGCCACCACCGGATGGATGCTGATTATAGCAGTAGCAACTGTCTACCTCCTGTGCGACTGCAGCCGAGGTGAAGCGCAGGCAGCGCCACTATTAATAATAGGCTATTACTTGCTGTGGATGCCGCACTCGGTCTTCTCGGAGCCGTCCTTGTTCTTCATGCCCTCGAATCGGCCAGACCGCTCCCCGCCGTAGCTGAACCAGTTCTCCACAGGCACCTGGCGAAAATAAACCAACAGCAAAACGAGCAAAACGAGCGAACGATGTAATTCACGAAGGGAAAGAGCAAAACAACGAAATCACGGAAACATCACCAATAAATATGGAGATATAAACGCACTACAGAAAAAAAAAAAAACACACGAAATGATAGAACGAAATCCAACAAAAAAAAACGGAATAAATTGAACAGACATGACGAAGACGAACAACTAAAATCAACTCTTCGCATACCGGTAACCGCCGGATAGAACCGAAACCCTAACATCACTACTCCCCCCCTGCACTCCCCAGATCCCCGGGCACGAACGCCTACATACCTTGCGGGTGCTCTGCATGTCGCCAAGCGAGGAGAATCCGACGTCATGGAGGGGGTGGTAAGGTACGTTGTGCTTGCGCAGGTAAGTCCAGCAGTCCTCGAAGCTCCAGAAGGCAAGCGGGTTGAACTGTGACCATCGTGACAAAGCAGTGACATGGTGGTGGTACGGTACCGCACGACGAAGCACGGGAGAGTCAATCAGACGGCGCGGTAACGTTTTAGAAACAAACGACCAAAAAAAGACTCACGTCCGTGTCGGCGACAAATACCACAGCGAGTTCTCGACTAGCCCATCTCCGTTACCTCTCCCCGCGAACAGTTGGGCCCATCATGGGGCCCCGTCCTCCTACGAGAAGGCCCTCCAACGCGGGGCCATTATAGTTGGAATGCACATTCGCGATGACATCAAACAAGAAAGACGAACGCACGTCTCCCCCTCACCCCCCCCCTCTCCAACCCCCCGCCCCCCGGAGCACAAGTATCGCTAAGCAAGGAAACTCTGTCCGACACAAGTATCGCCAAGCAAGGAAACTCGGTCTGACCTTGCCACCCTCCCAGATCGGCAGCGCGGCGCGCTCGAAGCCGTGGTCCCTGCGGCGACCGTTGATCCACGCCTCCGTGTCGGCCTCCTTAAGGGCACGCATGAGCGGCTCCACCTTGCACTTCTTGTCGTACTCGTCGATGTCCTCCATCCAGTAGTCCTCGCCGTACCTGCATTTTTTTTTTCAAAGTATGGCGGCGTGGAGGAAAGTACAGTAACCGGTCAAGCTGACGTCGAACAGTGCGCAGCATCCGAACATTTTCGTTTTGAAAGAAAAAAAACACACACACACACCTCAGCTGTGATATCGAGGATTTCGTCGGAACGCATCTTTGCAATTTGCGGGCGATAAATCGATCTCCTGCACCACGGGGTTTCAACAAAATGTGGAAGCTGTGATACTCAGTGGGGTGCAATATAGATAGATAGATAGATAGATAGATAGATAGATAAACAGAGAGAGACAATATAAAACAACAGCTGTGAGATCGAGGATTTCGTCGAAATTCGTCTTTGCAAGTTGTGTGTGATACTAACGATACTTCGATCGCGCGTACTACGGGTTTATAAGGTCTCATGCAGGAAAAACAGTCCGTATATGCGGAAGGCAAAAGCTGAACCTGCACAATTCAAGGAGTGGGTGTGTCTATATTTGGGAAATAAATAAAAAGAAAAAAAACACTTTTCGGAGATTTGTACGTAGCTTGCTGCCACGAGTGAGAACCCCCCGCGCCCCCCCTCCAGGTGTGTATTCCATACCTGGTACCTGTTACTGCTATAATACACAAAAAAAAGATAATCATACGAGTTATAAAATAAAAAACAACAGCCGCGAGATTGAGAATTTCGTCGAAACTGTCATACCAGGCACCAGGGTACATGTACTACCAAGGGTTTGCACAGTCTTGGGGAGTGCATGCATAGTAAAAATAGGTATTTACTCCCTTTACCCTTGCAGATTGTACCTGTTTCACACCTGCAGCCGCGTTTTCGAGGACATGTTACACTCGCAAGTGGTGGATGGTAAAGATTGAGGTGGAGAAAGGAGTGGTACATTTGCACCTACACGTAGGAAACAAACTACTTCGATTAAGAGTTTGATCATTTCTCGCAGTACAGCAGTATGGGCCCGCCAAGAAGAAACGCCTACTCGGAATCTGAGCGGGCCTTCGAAACTTGAGAGTGACACCATCCTTGAACAACCTTGAGCATTACAGGCCATTATATTGGATTAAGTGTAGCGCTCGCCGCCGAGTACAATTTATTAATCCGAATTTCACACGTAACGTCCGCCAAAAAATGAGCCATATGTTGTTTTATGGTTCTTTCTTACTCGCGGGCCGGTACTGCTGTACAAGGCAAAACGGCAAATCGGCCCGTCAACGTCTTCCTGGTTATTTCTTGTTCGCGGGCCGGTACTGCTTTATATGGTAAAATAATAAATCGGTCCATCAACGTCTTCCTGGTTCTTTCTTATTCACGGACCGGTACTGCTGTATATGGTGAGAGAAAAAAAAAGGCCCGTCAACAACATCTTCCTGATTCTTTATTATTCGCGGGTCGGTACTGCTGTTCACGATGGTAAAAGAGTAATCGGCCCGTCAACGTCTTCGCGTGCCTCATGCATACGGCAACACCAACCCACGGATGGATAAGAACCGCCCCATAAAACAAACCAATGTCCTCACTTGTCGTAGAATGACTGTTGAGTGTCGCAGTCGACGCAGTGGTACACCTTCGCCTTGAAGCCGTAGTGCTCCTCGACCTTTCGAGGGGAAGAATAAACGCAAAAAAAAAGGCACGGGAAAGGAGGAATGAAACAAAAATGGGAAAATACCGTTGGCGCTACCACTAACGGTTCACAACCTTCGAGGGCACAGGCAAAAAAAAGAGGGGCACAGGAAAGAAGACACGAAACGAAGGGGCATATCATTCCGTCGGCGCAACAAGTGACGGTTCACAACGTCCGCCGTCCGACAAACACCCACCAACTCTTTACCCCTCCAATGGGGGAGGTTCTCGTGCATAGTGGGTCAAAAGCCTAGACACGCCTTCTCCATTTAATCGAAACCCCTCCTCCCCGCCCTTACCTCGTGCAGGAAGTCGACGCTCTCGGGGAAGAGGAAGTAGGTGTCGACGAAGACCACCTGTATCTTGTCGAGGAGTCCGGCCTTGGCGATGGCGTCGAGGATGACGCAGTCACCGGCGATCAGGGCCGTGGTGAACAGCGGGTTTTTCTTGTTCTGCCGCGCCGCGTCGTTGAATGATTGGCGAAAGGAATACGTTAAGGGCGGGGGGGGAGAGAGAGGGGGGGTTGAAGTAACCAACAAAAACATAACCTGCAAAAAACGAAAAAAAAAAATGGGAAAAAAATCGAGAACAAAAATACTACACGAATAAAAAAAATACTTCAGTACCGTAGACGGCATAAAGAAGGAGAAAAAGCGACGTGGATCTCTTGCACGGTCACACACAAATGGCTGTCACTAGTGAGCGACCGAAGGCAGAGACAAAAAAAGAAAGAAATGCAAGCGATGCCTGCGTGAACGTACTGTAATAATATTTTCCGCAATAAATGATCGCTCTAGAACCAAAGACGCTATTAATAGTGTAGGAGACCGCCGTTTCATCCCGTGGCTCACTCCCCCGTGCACAAAAATGTTATATTACAGCTCGAACAAAGCTGCGGCAACATCGTGGAGTTGGACCTCCCCACAACGGCCATGCACGACACGAGTACACTCCCTCCCACATACCAATGAGTAACACCCCGCTTCCCCTCCCGGACCTCAACCAGTAGTAGACGTAAGGGACCGTGTGACAGCTGCACCGCCGTGCGTTTTGAGCGGCGGCTCGGGATTTTTATTGAATAAACGAGGTTCGCCAGCCACCCCAGCGAGCAGGTGAAAAGGGATGCGTACGTCACAACCCGGCCCTGGCCCTACCGCGGTCCCTGCCTCCGCCCTCCCGACGAGGTTCTGGCGGGGGACGACGCCCCTCTGCCGCTTGGGCGACAGGCTTGACTCTTTTTAGGACCGCAGTCCCGTGTTAGGGACAAACTATTACGGGGGGTCCATAGTTAATGGGACCAAATTTTGTTAGTAAAAATAGGTAAAAACCTCTATTACGGGGGGTCCATAGTTAATGGGACCAAATTTTGTTAGTAAAAATATGTAAAAATTAGAGGTTTTATCTATACCATAGGTCCTATTAACTATGGACCCCCGTAATAGTTATAATTTGAGGAGGTTTGTCCCCAAAACGGGACTGCAGCTCTAAAAGGGTTATAACCCCGCTCCCACGCCTTTAGAAGCACACGCATGTTTTAGGGCGTCAAACAAAATGACATCTCGAACAGATCATCTACAGATCATTCCTACTTCATCATCCATGCAGATATTTCAGGGCAGATATATTTCCTGATCTGTATGATCTGTATGATCTAGCTCATGTTGCCGGGTGAGACCCGTACAATCAGCATGAATTACGGTAGCACACGTTTCCTACTGTAGGTTAGACACGTACTATGCAGATCCTGCACACCATGTCACAACGGCACCTGAGGAACTAAATTATTTGAAAGCAGATCATGATCTGTTCCGAGATGTGAACTGCTGTAGTTGAAATTATTGTATATTCAATCTTTTGGCAGTAGTGAATGAGTTTTAAAACTGCGCCCACGGCTTTGGGCACACCCACTATTAGAGTTAGAGTTGGATCGTTTTTTAGCCGGGGTAACAGGGCTTCAAGATTGTGTTTTACTAGGGTGCATACCCGGGTACCTACCCGAGCACGACCAAAACAATCATGTCCGGTACCCGGTTACCTACCCTAAATAGTATAATCAAAACAACCAGGTTTCGTACCCGCATACCCCAGAACATGATCGAAAACAATCAGGTTTGGTACCCGGGTACGCCAGAGTATGACCAAAACAACCAGCTGTGGTACCCACGTACCCCAGAACACGAAGGAAAATAATCAGATTTGGTATCCGAGTACCCCAGAGTATATATACACATACTCGGTGAAAGGTTAACTCACCGCTACCACCGCCTTGAGGGACTCCATCAGCTGGCCCTCCAGGTACTCAATTCGTGTCTCTTCGACTTCCTGTTCAGGTACCCCATCCAAGCGCAAGCGGGAAAGCCGAAGGTAAGAAGGGCACCATGGGTCGACAAAAAAAAAAAAAAAAAAACGCGGCGAACGGGGGAGGTAAAGAGGGACCAAAAAGAGGCGTCATGGTTGCTATTAGCCCGCAAGGCGGGGGGTGCTCGTGCACCAATATTTTCTTTTCGCGCCGTCGAGACACTACTGTGCACTTATCAGTACAGATCACTGATCCCCACTGAACGATTTAGATATTTCAGGGCACATAGATTCCTGATCTGTATGATCTAGCTCCTGTTCCCGGGTGGGAGACGTACAGTCTGCATGATCTAGCCCACGCCCCCTGGGTTTGATCTGCGCTGTCATGTGTGGAAGTAGGCTGATGTCACAAGGTTTGAGCAAGAAAAAAAACGCACAAGCGAACACACGCCCTAGAGTATGTCGGACATGATCCATTTCCAATTACTATCCTGTTGACCTTCTGGCTCCCTGGACAAACTCCCGGGGAGTTCCTTGCTATAACGGCATGCATGTGGTGGTACTTTCATTGGTACTGTCATTGCGGATGAGCGGCAGAAAAAGCGCTAGGTAGATAGATAAGTAACTGTCATTTTGTGGTACATAGTACAACGGAGGGACCAGAGTAATCAGGACCCATCATATATACAAATGCCTATATATTCCAGTATTTTTACCAAGAATACTTGGTTCTGAGTACTGTGCTGCATTACTGGCGCACTCGCAGTATTATGGGTGAAGCTCTTGAGTCGGCAAGACATCACGACTAACATCTAATCGGTGCGTGCCTCTAGCAACTATTGATGACGGACTTTGATCGACAAGTCTGCTGGCGAAGCAAGCCGATGGCCAGCCACATTGCCGAATCAAGTCAGGCGGAAGCAAGCCAAATCAGCCCTCCCTGGTCAAGGGCGCCCCGCCTAAAAAATAAATGTGCCCCGCACTAAACAACCCTTCCTACATGTATCAAAACGCAATGAGTCGGATAGTCGGCATCTCCGGGAAACGAAAAACTACTATCCATAATAGTCCGACCAAGAACTACAATACTATAACGGGGGTCCATAGTTAACGGGACCAAATTTTGTTAGTACAAATAGGTAATATGTAGGTTTTTATGTACACCATAGGTCCTATTAACTATGGACCCCCGTAATAGTTGCTCATTTAAGGCGGGCCGCCTCACAGCTCCAATTATTGGTATGTATGCCTCAAGTACGTTTTTACTGCGAATGAGGAGCGGAAAAAACTCCAGTAAAAAAACCATAGCACTGCTGTAGTTGTCATCTGGTGGTGCAATAAGAGAGGGTCGCTCAACATATATTCGAGCAAAAGGTTGACGCACCCTGTATACGAGATAAGAGTCGAATAGAGACCCAACCCGAACCCTAAGCCAATCAAACACAATCAACCAATGGTTGGTGCCCGTCCCTTTCTCTTGTACACGAGAGTGCGTGTCAGCCATTTTCTCGAGTTGTAAGCTCTGCTGAAAATATGCCAGGTATACTACAGCAGTAGGTATATTTTTTATTGGTACTTTCATGGCGAGTATATGAGCGGCGGGGAAAGTTCCAGTCAATGTTACTATTGATACTGTAAATTAATTCACGTCATGGGCTGATATTACTCGGTATCGTACGTTTCTACAACAGCATTCCATGGTCAACAGGAAAAAAGATCGGTGTGTACGTATATATGACACGAAGCACGGAGGAATTTCCACAAGATGTACGCCGGGGGCGAAGCCGGCCGAGGTTAAACCCCCGGGAGAGACTTTTTGTAATTTCAGAACTGCACTGTACAGAACAAGAAATCGAACCCCATTAGGACTGCACCCATGTTTTTGGCGACATACTTCTTGAAAATAGGATGGGCTCATTCTGACAGAGGTAAAAGTGCCAAGGGGTGGGCGAAAACCCCAATACGTACAAATGTACTTCATAAACCTGCTATATGTGTACGTATATCGGTTGTGTTGTACGTATGTTATCTCTGTTTTTGTTTTTCGGGGAGGGGGTGGTATGCATCTCTAGCCCGGACCTTAATCCCCAACCCCAAAACCCCCAATAACACTAAAACCGGTCTACTACTTCTGTTCGGGCTGTAGTTTTCACCCAGCCCGTAGTCAATGTCCATCGGGGGCTACAATTACGTCTTCTCGTCGACCCCACATATAGGTCAAGGACGTAACAATCTTCAAGAAAAGTATGACAATACGCACTAATTTGTCGTTTGAGGGTGGACAGACAAAAAAAAACTGTTCTCGCGAAATTGGCGGCGACTAATGCCGGCCCTCTCATAAGAACGAGCGCCACTACAAACTCATACATAATTTTTCGGGGAACTAAGAAATCGGGAGCGGTTATACTAAAATGAGTGTGAAATAAGAACTCTAACCTGGACATCCAGTACCACGGCATCGTATTCAGAGGGCAGAGTATGTTTCAAAAACAGAAAAGAGCATTGCAGTACGATAACCGGTATTTAGCAGGCAGCGCAGAAGCTTCCAGACGTCTCACCACATGGCCGGAGGTATTTGGCGGGGGGGAGCGTGGGGGGGACAAAAACCACACGAAAAGGCAGACAGCTTTACCTGGTTGAGCGTGGCATCCTTCGCCTCTCCGTAGTCGGTGCCCTTGGGAATCTGGAAGGATGAAATGGAACACCCCGTAGAAAAATAGTGGGAGAACGAAACAGAGCGAGCAAAACGCGGCGAGAAGCGGCGCGAGGGGGTGGGAGGGGGGTCAAGTCAGAGGGCAAGAAGGCATCGTCGTCACTACATAGAGGGCGTGCATCTCAAAACGAGATTTACTCTAGCATACCTTCAAGCAATTTGATTACATACGGAGTTTTAGAAAGAGGCGCTCCAACATATTAAGGGGACAGGGGGGATAACACGTATGTAGGAGAACAGAAATGTTGGACGGGGTCCGGCTTGGTAAAAAACAGAGCCTTAGTGACGATGGTTGATGAGGACCGAGCGCCGAGGAAAAAGCAGAGCGCAAGGAAGCGCCCGGCAAGGACAAGCCGTGGCACTCCAGGCTCCGATAGGGCTGGGCTGCCGTCGCGGGGGGTTAACTCTTTTTCCGGGGTGTCTATCTCCACCGGACCAGGTCCTCTCGGGGATCATCAGGTCGGGTCAAACTGCTCACGCGCCCGAAGCACGTAGCGGCAGCCGGTTCTGTTTTCGCAACGGCAGCGAAGGGTTACATTGACACACGACAGGTTTTCGAAAATGTGCAAGTGTGGTGAGCCTCACCCTTTTACAGGTACAGTAGGACGGCAATCCCGTCTTGGGAACAAACCACTCAAATTCCAAGTAGTTTGTCCCCGAAGCGGGACTGCGGTCCTGAAAGGGTTACGCTTTCGTTTCACCAATTCGCCGGAGGATCACAATTAACTAAAGTACAAGCTTTCACTGCTGCAAAGATGGCCACAGCAGTCTTGCTGCTGCAAGTATGGTCCCATGTTCAAATTCCAAGTTCATCTCCGAAAAGGTGGGCGGAGTTAAGCTTCTCTCGCTTTTGAGTAGCGACAACCGTGCGTTGCGCTCGTGCCGACAGAGGCTGCTGCTGCGCCTGGTGCGTGCGCGTGCTGCGTTCTTCGCCGTCACCCGTTTACCTGCTGCAGTACTACTGCACATTAACCCGACACAAATTCGCACATTGGACAGATCATGATCTGTTTACAGTAGATCATCTGCTGTAGATCGTAACCTGCCGTTTTGAGATATTGTGCAGGATCTGTACAGTACAGATCCAACCCAGGAAACATGAGCTAGATCATGCAGAATGTATGGCTCCAAACCGGCAGCATGAGCTAGATCGCACAGATCATAGTTCTATCTGCCTTGAATGATTTATATCATCAAGTGGGAATCTGATGATCTGTACGACTTGTGCACTGATTTCCTGTACGTCGTGGCTAAAAACAAGTGGCCGCAGTTAGTTCTAAAGCGGTCTCGTCGAACGGAAAAGCTTCTACTCGCACGAATACAAAAATATGGAAGGAACACATCCATGCCAATGTACTGCCCCGTACAAATATTTGCACACATCGACCAAATCATCTCAAGACAGATCATCTACAGATAGATCATCTAGATTATTAATGTTGTGGAGGATAATGTGCCGTTATGAATTGCTGTGCGTGGTCTGTGTAGTACATATCCCACCAAGGAAACATGCGGTACATCATGCAGAATATTCGTCTCCCACCCGACAACATGAGCTAGATCATACCTGGTACAGATCATACAGATCAGACAGATCATGAATCTACCTGCCCTGAAATGTGTAAAATCGTGAAGCGGAGATCGGTGATCTATCAGACGTGTGGATAAAGTTGTCAAAGCACATGCGGTGGAATAGCAGTCGCAGTCCTTTTCAAATGACCCCGTAATATGCTGATGTGGACGACAGGGTTCGTAGGCATCACGTCAATCTCCGACCACATTAGAAATACATTGCAGAGAAGTTCAACACCCGCCACCAGACCGCGGACTTCGAATGAGGCACGAATGACTACTGACTTCAAACGTACGTGTGTCCCCCATGCTGCCATGACATGCCAGCTGAATCGTTAGCCATGGGTATGACAGTCAAGACTCTACGACGGGTAGTGTGTCTTTCTTTAGCTAGACGCTCTCTCGCGCACTGCCAGGCACTCCACTAGACCATACCACCACCTCGCCAACATCGCACAAAGGAAACCTGATACGAACCAGGTACGTATGAGCATAAATATCATGCGAGTTCGGTTTAGCGGCCGATCACGCTGCCATCCAGCCTCCATTCACATGGAGTCCCCTTCACGACGTTCCTTCACGTAGGGAGTTCAACAGTAAAATGCGAGGAAGGATGGTATGGCTCCAGAGCCGCCAGAAGGCCATGGGTAACATGTAACAGGTGAAACCCACGAGTGCAAGGCTGACAATCTTCCGTACCAGGTACGTCGGACAAATCATCGATCTACTGCTGTAGATGATCATCAATGTACTACTGCCGTAAGATCTTAACCTGCCGTTAAAATATGTACTACCTGTAATGCAGGTTTTGTGTATACATAGTACCGGTATATATAAATCCAACCGGGAAAAATGCCCTATCATACCGCGGATTGTTCAGATTATCGTACGGCTCCCACGAGGTAACATGAGCTACAGTAGATCACACAGATCAGGTGTCTACTACAAGCAGTACTGCATCTGCCCTGAACGATCTACAAAAGTAGCATCATGAAGAGTGGGAATCGATCTGTCCAAGGTGTGCAATATTTTCATCTTCTCCATGTTGCTTTTGTGCCTTTAGGCCGTTTCCTATGCGGTTCGATTTCGAGCTTCAGATTTGTATTTTTCGATCTCAAAATCGAATGACCCTACCTATGCAGTCCGATTATGCAAAATCCGACCAGATTTTTTTCGATTTGAGAATCCGATGACCCAAGTCGTCGGATTTTGGCCCAAAATCCGAAGACGTGGGTCATCAGATTTTCAAATCGAAAAATGGCATGCTCTCTAAATTCAAGATATCGTCCACGACAGCAAACAGCAGCGGAACGATCGATGAGTTGGATGGTGATACAGCTGTATAGCGACGTTGCTTCGCGCCCAACGCGCGGACGGCGCGTCCCTCCGTGGCCAGACTAGAGTCGGCTGGCGCGGGCTCGGGCCTAGAGACCAAGAGAAGAGCACTCGGCACGCGCCTCGCCGTGGATACGTACTCGTAGACTACACCGCAGCTGTACAGCAGCAGCAGCAGTCACGTCACAAAATCAAACACAAAATACCAAGACAGGTTGACTCTAGCGCACTCGCCACGTCTCTTCGCCACCAGACTAGAGGCAGTCAGCGTGGGCTCGGACGCTTGGGTCCTACGCGCAGGGCAGCGCACCCAGCGCGTCTCTTCGCGGCGCCAAATCACAAAAACGGCAGTTGGTCTCGGCGTTTGCTCGAATCTCTACACGCACAATAAATCTGATTTTTCCGCATAGGAAGGCCATTTCGATTTGTCAAGCTCGTATCTGAAAATGCCATCGGGTCAAAATCTGAAGCTCAAAAATCGAACCGCATAGGAAACGGCCTTAGTAGCGGCCTAAAATACGAAAACCCTTTCATCTATCATAAACCGTATCAACGGCCCATTCTTAATAATATATTAATAAGAAGAGCATGCAGCAGCAGTGTCATTCAAGTGGGATCATGCTGCGCGCCTCTCGGGCATCTATCTCCCTTGGTATAATGGTACATCGTAGCTGTTCGGACACATCCCAGGATACAGAGTAGTACTCCTTTCTCTACCAGGTATACTCCAGCAACAATGCAACAAGGGCTTCGACGACCTACGAGCACTTCGCGTGGCTGATGCTGTATTCGTCATGTGTTTTCGTACTTTCGATGCCTATCCCCTCTGAAACTTTGTGCAAAAATAATTCCTGTTCGAGCTACAGCCAGTGCTGGCCGCTGCTTGCTGTGCGCGGCTCGGCTTCGTACACAGCAGTACTGCCTGCTTGTGCTGGATGTCGACCGGTAGAAGAAACGGTTCAAAGTAAAGAACACGCACACAGCAAGTACTTAGTCATTAATAGATTAATAGGTCTTCATAACAGATGTGTGTTTGTTCGTATGTTCTTCATATATATGCCATTGATTGGTGTACACTATTACTGCTCGAAATAGCTACAAGTAACTGCAGGTGCAGTTATTATTAATAACACAAGAACATGTCACAAGAATCCATCCATCCACCTCGCCCCCCCCGCGGGCCGTTTCGCGGAGCAAAGAGTCGTCCGGGTCCAAAAGTGACAAAATAATCCCCCGTGCTATGTCCCCGTGCCGCAGTGCTTCTGTATACTGCTGCTGTACATAAACGTCGTCTACATACCACACCTTGTGGTACACGTATCGCACGTTCGCGATTCTTTTTATGTACGAGTACGCGGACAGAGTACTGGTGCATACATTTATATGGGATGGACGGCGGTGTGTACGCTGTGTTGTCGTCGTGCACCACCAACACACCAACACCCATTGTTCAACAGCCTCGAAAAGCGACAAAGCCGCCCCTCACACTGCTGACTGCTGGCTCTCATCCCGCCGAAAGAGCCACCAAAGCTTGGCGTGGGCCGCCTTATACTCCACACATGCAACATGTCAAATATGTCACAAGCAAAATGCACCCGACCGAGGATTCGCAAACACACTTTCATCAAGAGCATCAGTCACGTAGTGCGTACACTCGTCAAAGCGAAGCCCAACACAATCTACCACACATACAAGCAATAATGCAAGGCAGAATTTCGCTTGCGAAGCACCAAGAACCGGCAAGTGACGATCGCTGCTCAATCCTCCGGGTCGGCTAGATGACTGGGGACTTAGCTGCACACCACGCACGTGGAAAATGCGTCGAAAGTTGGAAGTCACGGCTCAGAAAACAACTCACGTTCGCGAAGTCTCGGGGGAAGTTGGCCGCAAGCTCGGGGTTGAGGGCCATGCGCACCGGCTGCTGTGTTGCACTGCTGGTGGAGGCGATGGCAGCGCGTGTGCTCAGTACAGGTGCCACGGGAAGGAACGCATTAGCGCCCGCTACTACGCTGCAAAGCACAAAAGAGGTCTTCATGTTGGCCGGGTGCGTTATCCTGCAGGATCCTAGTGAGAGGCCTTGGGGTTGATTCCTCGGGAAACCATGGGGGATGGAATTCCGTATTAAACATGCCTCGCAGGTTTTACAACTCCAAAGTTACCGGGTGTCCTGTGTGTCCGCGTGTGTCCCCTCAGATCGGGGAAACTTCGATTCCGTCATAGGGTTCAGCTGCTGTGCTTCTTTCGAGGGGCTACAATTCGGCATGGAGATTACCCACTCGAAGGGGGTCTTGTACCCCGCTCTTCGACTATCCTCGTTTCGGGTGAGAGAAGTGACGATGCCTTGAAGTGAGCAAGGTCCCTTTGTTTCGAGAAAAGTCTTGAGAATGGGCCCTTTTTCTTTAGTCAAGGCCACTTGACTTGTTTCTCTCGCAATAAAAGTCCGTCAAGGTGGTCAAGTTGATGCAAGCCCGCGACGATGAAGCGCGCTGGAAAAGCTACGCGGCTCTTTTTCTTTTTTTATCGACGGTAGGCGCCGTCCTCGACAATTATTTAGGACAGACAGCCGCCCAGGCGACCAGCTTGCTCATCGCCGGCTGTCTACGATCTCGCACAAAACATTGTTTGCTCGTAGGGCTCGCCTCGTGGATAGACGATACACGCTAAGCGACAGAGTCGAGGACCAGCTTTTTTTCTCAAATGCCTTACCTGGTACTTTTCTGTCTGTACGTTCCTCAAGCGTTCGTAGCTCCAACTCTCGCCGATCTGTAGCAGATTCGGCACAGAGCAGTGCTCATCGGATGTAGACCCTTTATGGGTTTCAAGGTCACGGCTGGAGTATATCACCAGTTAGTGCTGTGTGGAATGATGCGCATCATGCGAGGGCGGATATCGAGGCTCGTTTTGGCACGATAAAAAATAAGAAATGAGAAAATTGACGGAATAAACGATGCACATGGTACGAATACAGAGGGTGCCATTCATTCGTAAGAAATTGAGGCTCGTTTTGTCGTGGTAATTCTTATGCAGTCGGATACAGGGATTGAAAAAGCCGGTTTCCGATCGGAGACAAAATTGGCGTTCTTATGCAGTTGAAAAAGCGCCTTTTCAGTCCAAGATTTTTCGGTTATGACTGGAGGAGACAGTCGAAAAAACTGAGATTTTCGATCCAACTCGCCAGTCGGATTCATTCATCGGAAATGTTATTGCGGAGGGCCATAGTAAATACCAGGTAGCACCTACGGTACACACAAAAACCAATGTATTTCCCTATTTTTACTAACAAAATTCGGTCCCATTTACTATGGCCCCCCGTAATAGCAAGTCCCGCCGCATACTCGTACGAGGTTCGTACGAGTACGAGTATCACACACCCACACAACACGACATAGGACAGACACGATCCCACACCACAACATCGACGACGCTGGCTTGGCTGCTGTCACTTCTGCTGCTGCTCGGCGCGTGTCAGCGTGATACATCCGTATCTACGCTCGTCAGCAGCACGTGACAACACCCGATGGCCGCAGTGCGCGGTATCGATGACCTTTTGACAACTGCTGCGCTGGCAGTAGCTAGCTTTGGCAACTCTCGAAGAAATCCAGCACCACGATGGCCTCGAGGACGAGATAGATGGAGGAGAACGCACCGCGTGTGAAGCTCACACGCTGCTCGAGGAAGAAGCGAGACATCATCATGTATGTGTGGTTGGGCGCAGCTGCTGGAAGATGAAGACTTCCTTGACCCCACGAGCATTACGGCGAAGCAGTTTCGAACCGACTTCCGCCTGCCCTACCCTTTTTTCTTGGAGCCATTAAAGTCGATCTATTGAAAGTCACTCCCTTTGCATGAAGCGTCTCCAGAAAAAACACCAAAACTGTATATTCGATCCGACGGACGATAAGAAGGGTAGCTATTCATACAGTCGGAAAAATAACCGATCGGAAACAGGCTTTTTCAGTCCTAGTTTCCGACTGCATAAGAAGTGGCCTAAGGCTGTTTCCAATGCGGTTCGATTTCGAGCTTCAGATTTGTACTTCTTGTATTTTACGATCCTGAAAATGAAAGCATCGGCTTCAATGCAGTCCGAATATTCAAACACCGACCGGATTTTTTTATTTGAGGGCGTGTCTTAACCCCCCCCAGAGAGCATTGGAACGAACGGAATGTAATAATATTTGCCGCATGAATTGATGCTGATTGGTTGTAGGAAACGAATAGATTCAGTTCAGCCCGAGAAAAACAGTATATATATTAATAGGAAGAGGAAGAAGTGTTGCACCCCTTTTTCTTGTTTGGAAGGACCGAACGGCCCGACCGAACGGGAACAAATAGCATCTTATTGTGATGGAGATGGACACCGAAGATGGATGTGGACACCAATTTGCCGTGGCGTGTGCAAAAGACACCGTTCGTACTGATTCGGCTGGCGAGGTCCAGGATTCTGCATGAACCCAAACACGACTTTTTACACACGCACGCACGGAACGAATGACCACGAGCAGCCTCGTTCCGTTCCACTCGTTCCCATGCTGGAGTTAAGACACGCACTGAGAATCCGATGGCCAGATTTTGACCCAAAATCCGACGACTTGGGCCATCAAATTTTCAAATCGAAAAATGGAATGGTCTTTAAATTCAAGATGGTATCCACGACAGATGAGTTGGATGGCGACACAGCTGAATAGCGACGTTGCTTCGCAGCTGTCGGCGGGCGGCGCGTCTCCGTGGCCAGACTACAGTCGGCTGACGCGGGCTCAGGCCTAGAGACCAAGAGAAGCGCACTCGGCGCGCACCTCGTCGTGGGATACATACTGGTAGACTACAGCAGAAGTCAGTCAGACTGTGAAATACAAAATACCAGGACATGTTGACTCTACGTAGCGCACTCGGCATGTCTCTTCGCCGCCAGACCAGAGGCAGTCAGCGTGGTCTCGACGTTTCGGTTCTACGCGCAGTGCAGCGCACTTGGTGCGTCTCTTCGCGGCGCCGGCCCACGACAATCGCAGTTGGTCTCGACGTTTGCTCGAATCTCTGCACGCACAATAAATCCGATTTTTCCGCTTAGGAAGCCCGTTTCGATTTGCGAACTGCACAGCTGAAAAAGCGATCGTGTCAAAATCTGAAGCTCGAAGCCTGAACCGCATAGGAAACAACCTACCTGGTGCATAACAAAATTGACGGAAGAAACGGTGCTCAGGGCCGGGTGTTTCACTTTATCCCAGAGAATAGCCTAGACGATACCTGATACCTGGTATATATCTGATACCTGGTACATAATAGCTTGTGCTCAATGGTGGCAACGAAATAAGAAATTGATCGTCGACGCCGAATGGGCGTTTCTTAATACGTAGCGTGGCCTATTAATCGATCGCACAGAACGATGGGCTTGGACATTTAATATGCGTACCAGGGATCATATACTGGATGATGCATGTCCTATAAATCATCGCGTGGAAACGTGTACAGATCACACAGATCGTCTGCAGATTACAGCAGTACAATGTCCTTACAAACGCTGGGCACACGCATGATACTGCTGTGTAACATGACCACAATCGGTAGTTCGCTGCTATCATACTGCGGACACATGTATGATACAGATCATTCAGTCCTGTAGATCAGCCGCGTGGCGTGGAAACTTTGTACAGATGATGCAGATTATTTCAAATGATCTGTGTGATCTGTACTCTCCCCAGTGAAAACACTGAAGACCATGAGTAAAGGCGTGAAGGTACTCTATTTTAGCTACCAGGGTGTCTGTTCCAATTTTTATAGGACGTGTAATTCTGGTCGTGTTCGTTACTCTGTGGACTCCACGAGCCGCACGCGTAGAAGCGTACAGCTAGCTCTATTTCTACAGACCTAGACAAATTTTGCTGCAGCTCTTGCCACCTATTCCTCTGGAGCGTCCGATCCTCTCTCGGGTTCAGGAAGAGCCGCCCTGTCCGGTGACCTGAGGATTGGTTTGATTTTTTCGGTGACAACACGAGCGTGGACGAGTGGATAGTGGATACCACTCTGGCCAGAATTTTAAGGACCTTTATATATTCAATTTTATGTACAAACGTTCCTTATATTTATGTCCATAGTGGTACCTTTTTGGTAGGTCTGTGAGTTGGCTGAAGTTCACTGCCAGCTATTTTTGCCTGGGGGGGGCATATGTAGTGAGAATCAGACCACACGATGGACCCAAAAAACATTTATCTCCCCTGTGTTGGCACACCATTTTTGGCTATATGATGATTACTACCCTCCCCCCGGAATAGTTGCGTCGTGAGTAGGCCAACTATGAATACCTGACTTATCACAGTTCCAGCCGCAAACAGCGCCTGTCAAATACGAAGACGGCAAACTCGCAAACCGCAGTACCTAACCAACATATGATATATACCTGGTATATACATATTTTTATATTGGGCGACTTATAGTCAGTCGACTCGCAACAGCCCCAGTGTTTGGGGTAGTAGAGGTATTGTGCAGCAGTGCAGTGTTGGCACCCTCTTCTCTTTCATGGGGACCCACTCCCGCTGTGCATAGCGGTACCTCAGTTAGCTGGTACACATGGCGTTTGGCGCCGGCATGTAACAGCGAAGAGCTCGTACGTGTATGTATGTCTGGTACGAAATGAGCTACCTGGCACCTGGTAGAACATAAATGCACATAAATGCAATCGAGCTGCGCTAACGCTTAAGTATATACCTGGTACCTGGTACTGGTAGTATTCGTTGTAAAAGTACTACAGTAGCTTCCTTGGAAGTGCCCGCCGTTACGGCGCCACGATCCGGCGCCACTCAGCGCTAAGGCTGCCTCGTTTCCTGCCGACCCGACGTGACGACCGCTGCGCGCACAACGGCATACCTGGCGGTTGCAGAGTCAGTAGTAGCGGTATGTACTAACAGGGAGGAACTTCGAAATCAGCCGCGAGTGTGCAAGGGAGACGCTTTCATCCGTGTATCCGTGTATCCGCTCACCCGACCGTTGTTTCGCCCGCCCAGTCACCCATCCATCCATTGTTTTATCCATCCATCCATTCATCCTCCTGTCCATCCATCCGTTCGTATTTACTCATCCATGCCTCAAACCCACCCATCTATCCGTCCCAGTAATCTACCTACGAGTACGTACCCATACATTCACCCATCCACCTTCTTTTCATTCATTCATTAATGCATATTTTCGTTCAAGTACTGGTTCATTCGTTGATTCATTTAGCAATTTTTCATTGATTCATTCGTGCTTTCGTTAATTCGACTCGATCGTTTCATTCGTTCATTCCGGTTCATTCGCTCCCTTCACTCCTTTCCCTCATTCATTGTTTCGTTTTTTTACCCTTCCATCCATCCATCCATTCATCCGTCCGTCCATCCATCCGCCCGTCCATCCATCTATCCACCCATCCATCCACCTATCTATCCGTCCATCCACCCACCCGTCCACCGTGCGCGAGCCGGCTTTCCACCACGGTTTATTTAGTGTTTACCCTTTGTTCGGTGTTTGGCACGGAATCTCAAGAGGCGTGTCCGACATGCGTTGCCTGATATTGCAGGTGAGGAGAGATAGCATGCCCCCGGCATTCACCCTGCCCGAGGAGGTGACGCGTGCCGTAGAGGAGCCGCTACCGAAACTGCGCTCCGTAGCGCTCGAAGAAAAGGTCGGGAAAGAGGGCGACAGTTTTGATTTATCGTCGGTATTTCTTTGTTGGTTTTCTTGATGGTCGGTTTGTTTTCGTCGGTTTTTTTTTGTTTCGGTCGTTGTTTGTTTCTTGTGTTGGTTACAAATATGTTCCATGTACGTCAGCTATGAGTACGACCGATTGATTCTGATTTGCATGCTGAGGTGAGAGATATGGTTGTCGCGCTTGTTTTTATGCGTGTACGTACCTTCATTTTTGTTGTCATGTTTTTAGTGGCGGACCTTGCTTGTCTCTGAACACTGCCGACGAGGATGGCTGCTCTGTGTTTCTGCAGCCTGCGCAATTTCTGAGGGTGTCGTTCGTGTGCTTATTTCTGCGACCTGCCTTATTGTAGTGAAACCCCTTATTAATAGGTGTATTAGGTGTTATATACCCCGACCACCACGGATTTTAATGGAAATGCCGACTCCATGACACTTTACCCGCTATGGACTTTGAAGGTGGTGCTGATGCTGGTGATACGGTAATGCCTGCGCTGAGTAGTACCCCAAAAGTGTGTTGGTGTTTTTAATGCACTGTGGCCGACCATGCTGAATGCCTCCGCATTCGCACTTTCTTTTTTATTTTCTGCTCTTTTTTATCGCGGCGCGTTTTCGCTGCTTTGTTCGTACCGTGCCCGGCCATGCCGAATGCCTCTGCACTTTTTTGTTTCCTTCATTTTTTTCTCTCTCTCTTTCGGTCCCCTCTCTTTGTGTTCTCCTCTTTTTTTCGCTTTCTTATCTTTTTTAATTTTTTTTTTTTATCCTCCGGCGGATTGGTCTTATCTATTCTCTTTTTTCGCTCTCTTTTTTTCTCTTTTTTTTTTTTTTTTCTCTCTTTGTTGCTCGCTCTTTTTTATTCTCGCGCTGCCTCAGGCGTTGTCGGCAAACCTGAAGATGCTGGAGCAGGGCGAGAGGGAGCGCAAGGCGACGGCTGCGACGATGGCCAAGGAAGATGCGGCGGCTCGAAAGGAGGCCGCGCGATTGGCCGAGGAGTCGGAGGTACGCAAACGCTCGATGCACCGCCCAAATTGTATTCGTACGTACGTAGTCACTTTTTCCGTTTTAACCAGTTTTTGTAGTCTATTAATAGGAAGGCGTGCTTTTTTGTGCTTTCTGTTTGATTTCTCACCTCTTTTTACTGTTGCGGGAGGCGTGTTTTTTTTCATTAAATATTTTTTGTGCGGAGATGCGACGGCTCGAAAGGAGGCGGTGCGACTGTCGGAGGAACACAAAACACTCGAGACACCGCCTGGAGTGTTCTCGTGTTGGTGTAGATGCAGCCACCTTTCTTGTTGAACGTTTTTACCCGGTTAAACTGTTTATGAGGACGATTTTATTTTCGTGCTCGTCGTTTTTGTGTTGTTTTGTTTTGCCCTTTTTTTTGCTGTGTTGGAAGGCGTGTTGTTTTGTGATTTCTTGGCAAGGCGTGTTCTTTTTTGCTTGTTTAGGAAGGCGTGCGTTTTTTTTTTTTTCTTGTAATTGTTTTATTTCTACCGCTTTTTGCTGTTTGGGAAGGCGTGGGAAGGCGTGCGTGTTTTTTGTTTGCTTGTGCTTGTTTTTTGCACGCAAACGGGTCTCTTGACCACTCCGTTGCGGGGGAACTTATTAATCAGAACCGAATATGGTGTGTAAATATAGGTATACATACATGCTTTTTCGGTCCATCACTGGTTCTGATTACTACCGCAGCAAAGACCGTTGAGTTCGCACAGGAGAGCATGCGATCGGTTTTTCATCCCTCGTTTTGTCGACAACGGTACGAGGGTGCGCTACAAAAAAAAATGTCGAACATTATTTTTTGGGAGGGCTCACGACCAGACCTTTCCCAAAAAAAATTTTCGGTTCTTGTTCGGTACTGGCAACGTTCCCCCTCGGGAAAAAACGAGCTCTGCAAAACGATCACACGCCGCTGTTAACTCAGCGCGCTTTACAGTATAACTAGCTAGCCCCTACGTGTAGCTAAAAAGTTGTGGCCCGTCAAGATAGATCACTCTAGGCTTGACTATTGTAGTTTTAGAGTGTGGGTTTTCCTGGCAGCCGTCCGTCTACAGGGGCAAAAGTGCCGTCAATCGATATTTTACAGTTCTGTCCCAACATAGAGAAAGACCGCTTGGGTTGAATATTTACATACAAACGATAAGGATATGTAGGGACAGGTTGATGGTTGCGTTTTTTCGCGTGTTTGCTTTCTTAATGCTTAGTCCCTATGTGACACCGCTTGTAGCTCCGAGTGTGACATGCTGTAAACTCCGAAATGTTGCAGCGAGGTGTGCCAGGGTTTTCCTGTCCGGGTAGGCATCGCGCCGACCGGCCGTCTCTACACCGATCCTTCCGCTATGTTTTGAAACTTTCAACTACTTTCAGCAGACGATTGCCTGGTACCATGAGCAGCTCCCCCCTCTTTCCCTGCCCCCCGGCGGATCACCCCCTTGGAAAACGTCCCTCCGCTATGGTTGAAACGTCCAACCACTGCCATCACACCATTGCTCGGTACCATGAGCAACCCACCGACTGTTGGAGGTGTCTCTAGAAGGAGTAGGAACGGTGCTCCGTCTCAAAAGGGATGCGTGATCAATGGTCCAATGACTAAGGCAAGCAATAAATGAGTGTCTGCGCCCCCCCCCCCCCCCCCCCCCCCATCCTCCCTCCCTCCCCTCCCCCCTCCCCCCCCCCCCCCCCCCCGCGCCGGCGCTAAATTGCAGAGGAAAACCTCGCAGCTGACTTCAGAGCAGGCTAAAAAGGTCCGAGAGTTGATGTCCCTGATGGCGGTGTCAGAATCTGCGGTCGCGGAGGCGCAGTTAATGCAGTGCGGATGGGACTACGCAAAGGCGGTCTCAAGTTTCTTGGATAAGTAGAGCCGAAAAAAAAAAAATCGGCCAAGGTTAACCAACCATCTGTATTGCTGCGAAAAACATCCCGACACTAATTCCAAGCATTTTTTTCACGTAAAACGTGGGTGCAGGAGTTGAGGGGACAACTGTTCCCGCAGGTTTGGGGACGAACTAGGTGGATTTAGTTTTGCGGTAGAGTAGGAAAAGGGTTGGCCGCGAGAAAAGAAAAATCGGAGACTTGGAGCGGGACAGGCAGCGACAGAAATCGTGTGTCACGGTTGGTTGGATGAGTGGGTTGGGTGTGGCGGGGGTATGGTGTGGCGTGGAACGCTTGGTTTGTGGTTTGCGGTATGATTCTTCCGTTTATGTACCGCGCGCACGCTGTATTTTCGTTTCTGGCTCTTTGTTGTTATTGTTGTAACATACTACTGGAGTAGTGTTAAAAATGTTTTTTTTCAGTCTTGGTTCCGTGGGGGGAGTATTTTAGACGGAGGCGCAACGCGGACAACGAGACCCGATCAATGGACCTGTTGCCCCGCAATGTGGTGTGTTGTCCCGCAACGCCGTACAGCGCTACGTAACGTGCCTCATTGACCCGCAACATTGGTTCATTGTTCCGGTATGTACATATTATTCAATTTCCCCGCTACGGGGTTCATTGCCTCGATACGCAAATCATTTTCCCGATACATGGTTTATTGCCCCGATTCGTGGCTCAATGCCCCGATACGTGACTCATTGTCCGGCTATTAATAGTACGTACACATATGTCGAACGTTGGTTGTTGCGTTCACGGCCTCTTTCTCGCGATGAAAGGGAAGTCAAAAGGCAATAACACGGGGTCGGGGTCCGGCGGGAAGTCAACCTACCTTTCCCACCTTATGATGCCGCCCAAAGTCAAAATGGTGTCGCTTGAGTAGCACCTGGTATTAATAGTTACGGTAGCTTCACAGGTGGCTGGGACCCCCCCTTGCGCAGGGCGAGCGTAAAAAAACTTGTGAAGACGTTGAACGATGTAGGACACCGCTACTAGGCGTACCGAAAATTGAGAGGTCGTCGATACCTTGTGGGGTTTGCGCCCACATTATTGCAAGGGGTGTGTCCCGGCCACCTGTCTGTATGGTTTTACTCTGCCAGTCGGAGACATTATTGAGTCAACCGAGATCCCTTCGGTTTCACGGAAGTTTGACCATCACACATCAACACCGGTATGAGCAGTTCCGCTGAATCTTCAAGCAAGTGTGAAACCAGCTGTACCGACGTTTTCGGGGCAAACTACTTGGAATGTTGGCTTGGAAAATATTGATGTGGGAAAAGGGTTAGCCAGGTGATGGATACTGGTGCTGTGGATGCATCGAGCATGCGTCGCGCATCCCGCTGGATCAGTCTCTGTTGCTTAGGTCCTCCTAAAGCGTGGACGGTTCTTACACGTACCGTGTGGCGGGGCGGAGGAGAGGTGCAGAGGGTTGGAAGATCGTTCAATAGATCCGATATATATCCAATAGAGGATTATCTTGAGGTAGAGCCCCTCATCAGAACATGGCGCACATGGACAGGAAGACTCACAGACATCACCCAGAGAATACATACATTCAGTAACCCTATAGTAGAGTGAACATCGGGGAGCGGATGAGACACGGCACGAAAACGTCGACGTCCCGATATCCCGCTACCAGGCATCCCGTTACCCCCACGGCACTCCCCAATCTACGTCGCGTCTGTATCTTGCTGCAAGCATCAACCAACCTATCCTTGCTAAATATCAAGAAGGATGACTCTGTGTTCGGCAACGTCGGTCGCAACGACGCTGGCGGTCACATTCGAGGTTGTTAGGAGCTCTTCACTGCTGTGACTTTGCCAATTCCAATAGAAACGCACGTTCACATCGATCACCACCGTGGGATTCGAACCGACGAGTACGAATAATACATGCTCTGAACACGCCTGACCGTTGATGCGTGTGTTGCGAACATAATAACGATATCTACTCATTCGTATCGTACCAAGTACATCCTACCCTGTCATCCACACAATACGTTGGGCCCCGTGTTGAAGCAATACATACAGCAGTAATACGAAGTATTGGACTACTTGTTTTCCCTGCCCCTCCCTATTGGAGTACTATATTACCTGGTACAGTATGTATACTGGAGTATTTTAGCTGTTTCCCCTTTTCCAGCTGTTCGCAATACATAACCGCATTCGACGCCGAACGTAACGTCGAACGAAGCGCTCATGCGCTAATAAGAAAAAAAAAAAAAACGTTAATTTTACGGCTTTGATGTGTACCTTAGATCTTGGATGCAGCCAAACCACATACTCTTTAGCTTTGTATCGAAACATCTTGGATCCTTATTTTTTGTTGGTGCAGGATGCACCAGTCGCCTCTACGAATATTGATTATATTATTAATAATAGAAACACAGAGCTTGAAGAAATAAACGCTGTTGCCCCTTCCCGCAAGACTCGTGGACGGCACAAACCCGTGTGTTCGAAGTACGTACGACGTACTCGCAGTCTGCGCGCTGCAGGCAACTCTCCTGTGCCGGAGCAACGGCGGTAGTTATGACGGATTGTAAATAAATACAACGTTCAATTTTTGCTACCTATCATATACCGCTTTACGTACCCGTCTACTACTGCTGTTGTTGTACCATCTACCCGTATTTCCTGTCTCGCGCGAAACCGTTTGAGTTTCTGGCTTGAGCGGCTACTGTATCCTACAAGGTACCAGGTATCTGGCTATCGTTGGATTGGTTGTTGGTGGTTGGTTGCTGCTTGTATAGAGAAACATCCGTCGAGTAGTGACTTTACACCATCCTGTGCACCAACATAATCACAACACAACCATACAAAACTGCCTCGTTGTATCCTATGTCACGCTAACCCACGATATTTAAACATGAACCAACACGGTTTGTAATTCCCCGCGTTCTTCATATCGCGTTGGGGTTTGGGTCTGTTTTGCCGTACTACTTAGTATTAATAGTATACGTGCTGTAATGATAGTCCCGACCTTGCGACGAGGCCGTCACATACATACGCAAGTATGTGCTAGCAGAACGCGCCTACAAGTAACGTCTCACTGGTGGGCTGTAACCGTCGCTTTTGCGTATACCAGGTATACCTTACCGTCAAACCGACCGCGTGTCTATAACAATAGTGGTGTACTCGTTTTGTAAGAAAAAGCCGTGCAAACTTCGCACTCACCGACCGCCGTCGTCGTGCTCCATGTTTCTCCTGGAGGAAAGCGGCAAGCCGGGCAGAGACTATCCACGCATTGGATCGCTTTGTAGGAAAAAGCCGTGCAAACTTCGCACTAACCGACCGCCGTCGTCGTGCTCCATGTTTCTCCTGGAGGGAAGCGGCAAGCCGGGCAGAGACTATCCACGCATTGGACCGGTGAGCCGCGTGCATGCGCATGGGTCCATTGTGAGTGGTACAGGTAGCGCATAGTTATGCGGAGCGTGGGGGTGAGCTCGGATGATACGCTCTGTCGATTTGATGAAGGTGTGCATCGTTAGGCTCCATACTTGCGCGTGATGCTGATGTATGTACCCCCTTTCTTCCTGTTAGTTGCTGGGACCCACGCATGCATCGTGTAGCCGCAGGGTGGCTGAGAACCGCTTCTTTCTAGGAGATTGGTCACGTTCTGATTTTGACGTACTACTGTACACGCATTCAGTGTATCGGGGTTTTTCACTGGTTTGAAGCTCCCGAAACAAAAGCTCAGTCATCGCGTTTCGCGGTTGTTATTGGTTGGTATCACATGTTGAGCATCGTTGCGTCACTTCCATGCGCATACTATCGCTCGTGCAGAGCTTTTGTACCAAGTGGTTCGAGCCAAGCATCTCACCTGGGCCGGTTCTTCCCTCGTCGGTAAGTGGCTGAGCCGGCAGTGCTGACGATTTTCCAGGCCAAGTACTACGTTAGGTTAGATGCAACGCCCTCGGCGTGTAGGCTAAATGATATAGAAGTGGAGAGGGTGGACGAAGTCGCTTCGAAGGGAGGTGGTTCGTGCTCTCGCAACTCGGAGATCTATCTAAAGAGAATCCTCGCACGGAAGGAAGACCAACACGATCCATAGGTGTATTGCCCTAGACTATCCTTCTAGATAAATATCCGGTCCAGAGATATGCCACCACAGTGCGGTAGGCCATGCCTCTACAGTGCGGTAGAGGGGTAAAAAACAGTACTTTCGGGCCCAAACATTTCTGCCTTGCGGACCTCCTGGAACTGCGCACTATTATCGAAATCGCATTTTGTAATATTTCATTTTGTTACGTTTGACTGTACCTGGTATTATTCATTTTGCCCTCCGACAGTGTATCGTAATGTTCTAGTCCGACGTAAGCCGCGCTTGTGATAGATATTTTGTGATTATGATGTTTGCGTAGGCAATGGAATTGTTCGTCGGCTTGCACGAACAAGATTTTTAACAATCTGACCTCCACAGCAGTAGAGTGACCCCAGGTGAAACACTGGGTATAACCTTACCGTAGTATTGCTCTTCATCGCGGCCGCTACCCTTGCCTTCAATTCAGGCACTTATGTGCTTATTATCTCACCACCACCACCACCACCACCACCGCGATAATAATCCACCCGATTGTCCAACCACAGACACGATCGCAGCCCTGCAGCATCGATGCTGGCGGTAACATCTTCCAACGAGGCGGCGGCATCAACATCCGCAATCAAAAGGGTGCGCACCCAAACAGGGCGGATAGGAACCGGCTACCGTTAGCGGGAGGAGGTGAAACCAAGCGGGCAAACCATCTCTCTACTACCGTCGTCGTGAGCCGGCGCAAAAGCCGCGAGAGCGAAACACCCAACACAGGTACGAGCGGCAACGGGGGCGACAGCAGAATCGACCCCGCTGGCGGTCAACGGGGTGAAAGCAGACTCGACACAGCCGGCGGCCGATACCAAGGCGCAAACGTGCTGCGCCACGCCGGGGGTATCCTCCGGTGCCGGTCCGTGTACGCCAGCTCGCGCACACCGGTTCGGAGTAGAAGCAGTTCCGTTACCAGCAAAGTTGACACTGCCGCCGCCGCGCCGGCCAAACCGATGCTACGAGCGTACTCAGCCCCGCAGTTCCTTCACTCCACGTCGTTCCCACCGATGAGCCCCACCCACTCGACCTGCGGAAGTATGTCGGCGTCGGCGGCGAGCGTGGATAGTAGCCGCGGCGGAAGGTTTAAAACGCTGACGACGGGCGCGGATGATGCCCGTAGAAGGTATCAGACGTCTGCGACAGGCGCAGCGAATGATGATCGTACGAGTAGAAAGTATCAGACATCTGCTGGGCGAGCAGATGATGGCCGCACGAGTAGAAGGTATCAGGCATCCGTCGCGTCGAGTGGAAGCCGTGGACGTCGCAAGCAAATGTCGAATGGAGACACAGGTGGACAGGAAAACAATAGTACGCTTGCCATTGCAGTTGCTGCGGCAGCGGTAGGGGGAGCGGGGAGAGCGGAAGCGGGATCGGGAGTGGGAACGGGGGCGACGGAAGCAGGAGCGCCGGGGGTGCCTTGCCGACACCGTCGCGCGGGCTACCTACACCGATATATGGGGTTCGTGCAGAATAGAGTTGCTTCCCCACCTGTAGAGAGTTGCCGGGCGATCGGCGGCCTGAGAGAATATCCGCGAAAGGAGAGCAGGGCCACCATCGTTGTAGGGGCTTCGATCGGCCGCGATGGTGCTGCAAGCGCCAATCCCGCGACGGAGGGAGCTGCAACATCTGAACATAAGGGGAGGGGAATGCGCCGCTTTCTGGGTACGAATTACAAACGATCCTATGGGGGAAGACTCTCGGCAGCGGCAGCATTGGGCGGTCCGCCCAGCACCGCGATTTCTGCGATGGATGCGTGTCCTCTCGAGCTGTTCGCTGACGGCAGCAGTCTCGCGCCTGTTTCTCCCCCGAATGCGGCTCAGATAATCCCATCTTGGTGCAGCCGAAGCAAGAAACGTCCGAAGGGCGCCAAGCGGCAGAAATCCTGGGAAGCCGAGGGTAGGAGGGGTGCTCATCCCAAGGAAGCGCTAAAAAACAAGCCTCCGGGGAGTTCCAGTCTGAAAGGAAGCAAGGCAACAAAGACAGGCAGAAACAGATGTGCCGGCTCTCCGTATCTAGCAGGCGTTCCCCTGCCGTACGATTTGGAGCGGCCAGTGTCTCCTGAGAGGGCGACAGCGTTTCGATACACGTGCAACTGAGTTCAGGCGTGGGAGGCGTGATATGGTAGGGGTTGCAATTGGGGGTTGCACTTTTGTTTAGCTCAACCAAATATTTTGTCACTGACGGCGGGGGGGGGGGGGGGGGGGGGGGGGGGGGTATGGGCTCCTAAACCGAGGAGCTACCGGAGATGTTTGGGTTCCGATGCCTATGACAATACGACTACTATGAATGACATGAGTACCCCCCCCCCCTCCCCCCCTCATGTCTTCGCATTGTATATAGGGATGCGAGGGTATGTAATGTCATACGACTACGGCCATGCGTGACATGGGCACACACACCCTCGTGACGGTGATTGTGGTGGGGAAGTAATCATTCCTACGAGGTTAACGAACACGATAGAAAAGTATCCCTTCCTTCAGCACAACAACGCCGTTGGGAGAAAGTGCCCCCTCTCTCAGCACAACAGTCAGTACCGGTAGGAGAATTCACCCCTTCCCTTAGTGCGACAATACCATTGTTGGGTGTATAGGGTCGGGAGAGTGGGTGCGTGGGGCAGGCAGGCGAGCTAAACATACCATGAAGGGTATTGGACAACAAGAGAGAGGGGACGTATAGCATAGTACACCTACTAAGACAACGAGCAATAAGAAAGGCAGGCAGATATTTACAGGAATATAAGAAAGTTGTTATATTGAAATTAGTATAAAACGCTCCCATTCTCAAGTAAGAAATCCAGCCTGGGCCATTTTTTCCTATTTCTTATTACGTACGGGTCCTGCACTTCATGGGATTATTTTTCGCAACAACACTATAACCTCTTCAAGAGCTAAGAACGAACGGTATCGATCGTGGTTGTATACCCCTTAACGGAAAAACGACGACAGCAAGTCGGGGGCGGTGAAGATATAGGAAGATGGGACCAAGGAAGAAAAAATCCCAATCGTACTGCGATTAACAATCAATCACTGGTCGCACGTCATGGCGACAAAAGTAGTCGAGACTATATTTTCCTAACAGGTGAACACGATGGAAAAAGTGAGAGAGTGACCCTTCGCTTAGCACAATATTGCCGTTGAGAGAGGGTCAGGAGAGTGTGTGGGTGGCTCAGATAGCGAGCTTACCTTGCCGTAAAGGAGTTTTGACAACATGGTCGAGGGATGTACAGGGGATATTGTCGCAAACGGCTTCAAGAACGAATTTAAATCGATGTGCGTTGTGTGTATACACCTATCAAAGAAAAAACAATGACTTCAAGTTAGGCAGTGATGGTCGCAAGATAAGCCAAGGTGTACAAGTAAGACTCAAGAAGGGATGGATCAGAAACAGATCTGAATATTACAATACTATTATAACAGCTTAAGACCAGCCGGACCGTCATTCAGCGATGTTTGCACATGCAGCATCGATCGCAGGACGTTGGGTTAGGGTTAGGATAGGGTGGTACCAGAAAAGCACAGACAATGGAGAATAACGCATGAAGAGGAAAAACTGCTGCACGAACAAAGCGACACCCAGAGAGGGAGAAACACGGGAAAAGGGCGGAGAATAAGCAAATAAAAAAGACAGAATGACTAAATATTCCCAAGCAAATTATTAATACTCATGTAGGTTTCCGTGTCTTCCAACTTATAGTCGAGCTGGGGACCTTGCCACACGATCTGTCACTTCTGTCTTGTCCTCACAGACCGCGGTGTCAAGTGTCAATGCTGCTGTTGTCGTGCCCCCCCCAGGAAAACGACCAAGCCAAATCAAACCATGTAATGCTATTAAATTAAAGTAGACGGAGAAAAATTGTGCAGGTTCCACTTATAAGTCGAACTAAAACCGTGCCACACGATCGGCCATTTCCTTTTTGGTTTCGTAGACACAGCGTTATCAGTAAGGCTGCCGCCCCCCCCAAGGGTCATACATCAGGCATTATAAGGAGTACACCCCTCCCTCTCCCCCTTCCCCCGTGCCCCCCCCCCCCCGTCCCCCGCCCGAACAATGTCTGCCTGTGGTCGGTGAAAACCCGACGTACGCCATCCTGGCAGTGTAGGGATCCGACGGTCTATCGTCCTACGACTATGTTCATGCATAACATGAGTACAACCCCCCTCTTCCCCCTCCCCCCCCCCCCCCCTTTCCCCTCCCCCTCTCACTGCCCCCCCTCCCCTGATCCACTTCCCATCCCCTCCCCCGCCCTCCCCCCATCACCCTCCCTCCCCCACTCCCCCCTCCCCTTTCCCCTCCCCGCCTTCTTCCCCCATCCTACCCCCCCCCCCTAACAGATAATGCTCTACTGCTGCAGTAGATCATCTACTGTAGTTACTCACCTGCCGTTGTCAGAGGTTTCGTGCGGGATCTGTACAATACAGATCCAGCCCAGGAAACGCGCATAAGATACTGTAGAACATACGCCGACATAGAGGTCGCACCCGGCAGCGTGCGTTAGATCATACAAAATCGAAAATACTCCAGATTCTGCTTTGAAACATCTAGATCATCAAGTGGGAAACGATGATCTATCCCAGGTACACGTACACTGTTCAAAGGATTTTTGGGGTATCAATATGGCGACTAAAACGATCCGTACATTCTCAGGCCCTGTGTACATACAGCAGTGTACCTACTACTGCTGTGGTACGGCAGCACACCAAGGAAGTGATACCTGGTAGTCTACAAAAATACGTTTATCAGCAGCAGCAGCAGCAGCAGCAACAGCAGAAAATGCGGAGATGCCTGCTGTGGTGCCGTGATACAGCAGTACTCTATGCTGGGCTTGCTGTGCATTGCTTATCCTGCTTCCACCCTCCACTGTATTTGCTTATTGCACGGTAAGTACAAGGCATGTACGAACAGGTATACCTCGTTTTCTTGTTTTTTTTTCATTTTTTCCCCTTCATTTTCATTTTCCTTTTCCATTTTCAAGTTTGTTTGTCATTTTCATTTTTCCATTGTTTTCATCCCCGATCCCCTAAAAACGCCTCTCGAAGTGTTGCAATGCCCTTTTTTTGTGGCTTCGGCGCCGGCACAGCAGCAGCAGCGGCAGCAAGCAACCTCAAGGTCTCTAACCTGTGCCACCTGGCCACTAGGTTAACCCTCAAGGTGAGGTGTGATCTTGGATTCTCCTGCGGGTTGGTGTCAAGATAAAAATAAATCGGCGGTCCGGAATGCTTGTGCGACATCCTTATCCATTGCACTGCTGTGGAAAGCATTTCGTTACGTAGTTCTCCATGGCTGTGCTTTTGCCCACGGTGTTGGCGAGAGCTATGGGGCGCAAAGGGCTTCTCTGCCACCAAAATGGATTGCTCCTACCGGCTTGCTGGATTTCTGCTGGAACCAAGCGTGTTTCTTTCGCAGGACGTGTCGTGTTAGTGTGCTGCTCGCGATTTTTCCACCCAAGAGAGACAAAAATAGTTACTCGATTTTTTGGACTGCTGTGGCGCCGTGCCCACATGGCAACCACCGATCGAGCAGTGCAATGCCCTGGGTCCTCGCGAGTACTTGTAGCTAGCTAGCTGCCTGGGAAGTTTGGCGTACGGCCTGCAGCAGGCCCTGTAGGTCTGAACGCTGGCGGTATCTATACACACCCTGCCATGGTTTGCTGGGTCCTAGTGCTTTGCCTCTCAAGATGCACCGATTGGCAAGACGCATTTGTACGACGACTGACAGCGGTACGGGCAGTATGCTGCCTTCACGAGTTAATCGTCTCCTGTGATCGCCTCCTCTCCTGCAACCGTACCCCAGAAACACCGTTTGCGACGTATTTTTTGTCCTGCTGTACGTTGCATACATACATACAAGCCAGGCACCGTTTTGTATGTACAGCAGTAGCGCGTGCAGCGGAGAGACGCCAGTTGTATTTTCTTTGACAGCTTCTATGGGAGGCCTCGTACCAATCACCAACAGACCCGATTCCATCCCCCCTCCTTCTCTTACCCCCCCCCTTCTCCCCTACGTGTACACATTCACCATGCGGTTTCCTTTCGTGATTGCGTCGCCAATATGTACTACTACTATACTGTTCGTACACGTACACTCACTTTTTATCTTTCTGCTCGTTGTGTGCTTCCATTTTTTTACATCGCTCTCTCTACATCTCTGTCTCCCCACTCTCTCTACAATGGCGGTAATGGCGATGGCGGATGGTGGTTGCAAACGAATCCACAAACAAATAAACGCCTCTTTGGCGCTTTGCGACTGACTGCTTCTCTGCCTAACTTGCCACACACCGGCGCGGGCGAGAGCAGTCAAAAGCATGGGCAAGGGAAAGCCGGCGGGCATCCGCGCGGGGCGCAAGCTCCGCATCCACCGCCGTAACGAACGGTGGGCGAGCAAGGTAAGCGTTTGCCACAAGTGTGCAAGTCTGATTTCTACTGGCACTACTATCGATAGGTATCAACAGCAGAGAGTACACAGCAGTACCTGATGCCTGGTGCTCGTAGAGCCGCCTTGTGCAAAATATTATACACAAGGCCAGCCGACAGTAGACTCGGCACTAAAGCGGCATCGGGCACTACTCCGCACGCTACCACACCGCTTGGGAATCCCACCTGCCCCAAGCGATGGGCATTATAGACAACCGGCGCTACAGAGGGACCACTACTGCTTGACCGGTACGAGTATACGTCGGGTACCGGGTATTCGTAGCACATACCGCACCATAAATTTATTTATCCCGGTGTGATTCGTACCAGTATGCTACCGCGTTTTGGGTGCGCCGTGCGTGCCGGCTGAGCCCTGGCGGAGCAGGTGCGCAGCTGGAGTAAAATAAGGGTCGTAAGAAAAGGGCGAATCGCGGAGTTTGGGTGCAAGAAAACTTGTACGTCTGATTCCGGTTGTAGCACAAGACGCTTGCTAGACTCGTACCAATCATCAACGAGGAAGGTCGACACCAAGGCGGGCAGGCGCAATAAGGGTAAGGGAAAGAAGCGGAAAGAGTCAGAGCACGACGAGGACCCGTCAAGGGTCCCAGCTGGATCTCTGACCCAGGTAGTACGGCGGCGCGCCACCGAAAGGCCCAAATGCGGCCACCCGGGCTGCCCTAAGCCCGTCGGCCACACGACGGCAAAGTGCTACCAACGCACCAGCGAGGAGAGGGTAGTTACCAAAGAACGCAGGTAGTGCGTACGGCAGCGCGCGCGATGAAAGGCCCGGTTGCGTCTATTGTACGCAACAGCCCGTCTGCCACTCGACGGCACAAGTGCTATCAATAGCAGCGCATCCGCGAGTAGAAGGTGGACACCAAGGCAAGTTGTCCCCCCTCTCCTCGCGTATGCGCTGGTTGCACTTGGCTGCCGTGTGGCCAACGGGCTTACTGCAGCCTGAGTAACCGCGTTTGGGCCTTACTGTGCGGGCGCTGCCGTGCTACTTGGATGCGTACCTGCGTTTTTTTTTCCTTGATTAGGCTCGTATCGGTTTTGGTTACAATGCAGCAGTTTACAGTTGTAATATGTGTCCACCCAAAAGGATGGTTTCAGACTTTGGAACGAAGGTGGGAATTGCAGTGGGACAGGGGTACCCTTCTTGGGCGCCAGCATCTCCAAGGTGGATGGTGACAAGCGGGCAAAAGGCCGACGATGCACCGGTACCATAGTGCGAAGCACGGACCGGCTGAGAGTGCCGGGACGAGGGAAACATGGTTTCCCAAAGGGTTTCCAGGTATGAGCCAGTGACTCATAGTGGGGTGACGAAGGGAACAGACTACGGTCGAGCGGGGCAGGGCTAAGTCTCTCCTCCCACGTAATGAGGACGGGGTGGCCTTTGCCTAGACCGCCCGCGGCATGGTCTTGGTATTATGTTTGCCTTTGTGTGCTCTGGACTGGTCGCGATTTGTGGGGCCTACCTCCCTTCGTCCGCCTTAACATACCGGTAGTGCTGTATCCTTTTCCATAAGGTCAATGGTAATCTGGATTGTCGGTCGATAGGTCCGGTTGGTTGATCAGTCGTCTGGTAGGTGTGTTGAGCAGTCGTCTCATTGGTTAGTTGATCCGTGGTCCGGTCGGTCGACCAGTCTTGTGGTCGGTAGTTCGATCAGTCGTTTGGTCTATCAATATTTAGCCCGGTCGTTGAACCAGCCGCCTGGTCGGTTGATCCGTAGTCCTGTCGGTGGATCAGTCGTCTGGTCGGTCGATCGGTGGTAGTCCAGTCGATCCACCAGTTGTCTGGTTGGTTGTTCGGCAGTCCGGTCGGTCGATCGGTATCATAGCCCGTCCGATGGATCGATTGCCATGATGGCGCCCTCGGTCGATCAAGTTGATCTGTTTTGTTGATTGGTCGTTGGGTTTGCCAAGGTTCTTGCGATTGAGGCGAGCGACGGTGTGGTCGTGAATATTCCAAAGCTGCCCGAAAGTTGAGTGTTGCGTGTGGAAAATTTGAGAATACTTTCCTCAGGGTTTGATTCCGCCCCCGCCGAGCAAAGATATAGATGTCGCTTGATAGCACTATTTGCCCCGTAGCGGACAGCCGCCAAGCTAAGGACCTCCCCACACCAAAAATGGTACCGGTGTAGTTTTTTTCAAAAGGCTTTGACGTGTCAAGACCGCCAACGGGCATGTTTCTGCCGACCACTTGACGGCACTCTTACCCCCATGACGGACAGCCGCCAAGGACTCCCCCCCACACACTACACGTAGTAATTATTTGCAAGGCTTGACGTGTCAAGATCGTCAAAGGGCGTATTTGGGAACTACCGTCACCAAAACGAGCCTAACGTCTCTTACATACTTTTCGTCTTGTACAAAAAACTACCAGGTATCAATTAATTAACACGGTATAGTTCTCAAGCATAAGAGCACTATACAGTAGATGAATCTGAAGAGAAGGTCTTGACGGGCCGAAACTATTGTACACCGCCACCCCGACTTGTTTGCTGCCTGGAGTCGGGTGGGAGCTGGTACCTTTACAAAATCTACCAAACTTCCTCCTCTCCAGAGTAAAGGAACGATCACGGTTTGTCCATCCATCTTCCCCTGGTAACCCGCCCACCTTGATCGCTTTTCGTGTTTTTTCTGGTATTCTACGTTATTTCGTTGTGATACTGCATTGAAATGGGAAGCGGTATGCGTGCCGCGCCCATCCTTTATTTCTTGTTCTATGGGTTACAGGAGTATGGGCCCCTCAACAAGAAACGCCTACTCTGAGCTAAGCTGGAACCTTTTTGTAGCACGAAACGCCTGCATACTCTGGGCTACTGAACGCTTGAACCTTGTTCGGGCACCAACCTTAACCTTTGAGCATGTACAAGTATAGGCCCACGAATAAAAAACAAGCAAATAAGAACATCAATGCGTACTTTTTGAGGAACGTGTCGAGCAAAAGGAGTTCATAGAACCTACTCGGCGACGAGCGCTACACCTAGCCCTGAAGAATAACCCAAGCTTGAGGGTGTTCAATTCTAGGTGGTTCTTGTCGGCGCGCGCGCCCATACTGCTGTAGGCTACCAGCATGTTCTACGGGAGTGAGTGTAGCTCTCGTTTTCACTGCTGAGCATGATTTTTTGTCCCAATGTTCAACACGTCGTGCAGATAGATCATGATTTATCTGTAGATCAGGTAGATCCTGATCTATCTCTGTACGGATGATCTGGTTCCTCGACTGCCGCTGTGAGAAGTTGTGCAGGATCTGTGTATATAGTACAGATCCAACCCAGGAAACATGTGCTAGATCATGCAGATTATTACGGCTCCCACCCCGGCAACACTTCGTAGCTACTGCTGTGGGTCAATGCAAGATCAGGAACGTATATTCCCTGGAAGATCTAGATCATGATCTGTCCGAGATGTGGGATGTTTTCTAACCCTTTTTTATTTTATTTAGGTTGTAGTAGTGCGCTGCTGTACATGATGCATGAAGCTGAGCCTAGTTCCAAGCAGTGCATCCCTCAAACGGGACTGCAGTCCTACTGTAAAGGAGACGGGTTAAAAAAGATCGAAAACAACTTGAAACGGACTTATTCCCTGCGTACTATCTCGATGGAAACCCCGGAAAAGTTGCTCGTCGCCAGGCGTCGTCGGCTGGACTCCTGCCCTGTCTTGTTTCTTGTCGGACGGGGCTGTCACCCGTTACGTGTTGGATGGAGGGGTGTGACCCCTAATCCACGCGCGATATAGTAACGCGGCGAACGAGTTGTGTTGGCGGATCAAGCACTTCACTTTTTCGATGCTTGATGGTTGCCACCGTGGAACGACTTTCGCCACGAAACGTTTTGCATAACCGTGGAAGGACCTCTCTCTGTCTGCATGCGTATAGCGGCGAGTGCAAAATGCCGTTGCATGCTTCAGGAAGCGACCGATTGAATGTTTGATTGTAGTTATTTGGGAGATGTATGTACAACCATTTTTTGTAGTAATTACTTTTTTTTATTTTGGATCTCGTGATTTCAGTCTCGCCGTCTGGTGGCCTGGCCATGTGCTTGAACCGCAAGGATTTTGATGTATCGCTGTCAATTGCTCAATTTCTTCTCCCACGGCTTCGAAAATTGTATTGGAAATGGTAAATATGTTCTTCCCTGTGCTGTACTTGTTTATGTTTCTGTTTTTTTTTTCTGCGAGAGTGTGGTTTCGTCGTTTTTTCTTCGTTTTTTCTTCGTTCCCCTTACCCCGCCTTCCCTCCGTGTTTCCGAACACGTTATTCTCTTGGCTGTGTGTTTGGTGACGCCTCTTCCAGGACTACAACAAGTCCCACTCCGTCACGGCGATGAAGGCGAACCCCCTCGGTGGCTCTTCCATGGCCAAGGGCATCGTCTTGGAGAAGATGTAAGTTTTTGCCCCGTCCTCTGTCCCATGTCCCATGTCCCCCCCCCCCCACTCTTGGCCGAGGCACACGCGCATTCCTTCTGTTTGTACAGGATGTTGGCGTTTCTTTTCATTTTTTCAAGAGCAGTTCAAGAACGCACGAGCCAGCCCTTGTCCCCAAAAATTACATATTGATTGTAAACAACGTGGCCAACGCTAGTTTAGCGTTTACTCTGTCGGCTCGCGCTCGGCATTCTCTCTGTTTTACTCCAGGGAAGGGTTGGCCAATAGACTCACGGGTAAGGATAGCCGAACGTTGTATCGTGTTGAACCGCTCGTGCCCCATGCATGCGGTGCTTGTAGATGTGGAGTGTGAAGCCCTCATCAATTGTGTTGATGTGTTTTTTTTTTTGTACGTGCGTAAGGGCCTTTTGTTGGTTCGAGTTTCCAGTTGGTCGCATGGAGCTCTCTCCTCAACGGGGTTTGTACAGCTTTGAAGGTTTTCTTGCGGTCTCGAGTCGTACAGTTGTACGTCTTGAGTTGCAATGTCACGTCAGCCAGGGTGGGGGGAGGAACTTGGTCAACTTTGCAGGTGTTTGTGCAGTTTACAGAGGCTTTGTCACGATCTCGAGTCTTACAGATGCACATCTTGAGCTGTTATCCACGTCAGGCAGGGCTGTGGCATGAACACGGTCAGCCTTGCAGGTGTTTGTACCGTTTGTAGAGGCTTTTTTGCCGTCTCGAGCCTTTCACTTTACACATCTTGAGCTGTCACGCCAGGCAGGACGGGGACGGGAATTTGGTCAGCTTTGCGGTCGGCATCACCTTGTTGATTCAGCCAAGCACTACCGCCTCTGCTAGCGCCATGCTCCATTAAGAATCAGTTTATCGCAAGCCGCGTGCTGTACGTTGTCATGTAGGCTTTGGCCTAGATTTCGAAAAAAATGGTCGGAATTTTCTCTAAAATCCCGAAAAATCTGGATCACCGGGGATTTTGTTCGGAATGAGAATCTAGTTGTATAGTTGAGTGAGAACCTACCGGCATATGCCGCAAGAGAACGTCAAATGTAGAAACCGCGCGCAAAAAAAACCTGCTGAGCATACTTGCGAAAACATGTTGTAGGCATCCCACTATTAATAATAGACAAGGAGACGTTATCCGCCAGGGGCTGACGCCAACATCTCGAAACGGCTGAATATAAAATGCAAACCGCATATGAACGTGAGAACCGCTGAGAAGCGTGTACCGGCATTACACCCCCCCGCAAAAGTTTGTATGGAATACTCGCATGTGTCAGACGTCTAGTCGAAGCAGCACCAGGTCATCAACACAACTTCACTGGACACGTCAGCCACCCGTTGTTTAGCGGTCGTAATAACTGCTGTTTCTTCGTGTCCCACCCCTCGTTCCTTGCTTCGCGTACGCCGCCCGGCCCTGCCTTGCGCTCGCCCCCCTGCTTTGCCTTGTGCTGCCCCGTTTCTTAATCAAAACCCTGTCGGCACGGAACAACCATCACATCGACGACTTGTTGTTTTTCCCGGGTATTTCAGCGGTATCGAAGCGAAACAGCCTAACTCCGCTATCCGGAAGTGCGTGCGGGTGCAGCTCATCAAGAACGGGAAGAAGCTGGCGGCGTTCGTGCCCCGTGACGGTTGCCTCAACTTCACCGACGAGAACGTAAGTACTGACCTCATAGTTATCTTGTTTTTTTTCTCTCGTGTTTTTATATATCAGTTTGCACGAATTTCGGTTTTCGTCTTGTTGTTTGTGTTTCTGCCTTCCAGGTGTTAACTTTTGTTTTTTTTTTGTTGTTTTCTGTGTTTTGCTCAGAGCCTGTTTCGTTTTTTTTTTCGCGTTTGATGATCTGCTTCGTAGCGTTAGAAAGTTGTCTTGACGAGGTGTTTGATAGAAATAGAGGCATGTGTCTTGGGGGAAAGAGCTTTGGTTGCCTCTGCATTTCCGGCCTTAGAAGCCGAAAGGGGTATGTATGTACGTACCCACCGCTGCGATAAATACAGGTAGGCCCTAGTCGAGGGAATCAGGTGGGAGCGTAACAAGATTGCTCTACGAAGTCGTCCGGAGTACTATGATGGGGAACCATAGTACATAGGGCCAAATCTTGTTAGTAATAATCGGGAAATATATAGTTTTTTTTGTGTACCATAGGTCCTATTTACTATGGTGCTGTTGTACGTTAATTGTGGAGTCAATATGTACTAGTGAAACTGTCAGTGACGTCGGTTCCATACCGAACCCATGGACGGTTCCGCTTCGTTTTGTTTATACTTTTTTTTTTCATTTTTTTCTTCTCCCGACTTATTTCTGTACACAAACGTATTCACCCGTCTGTCGCTTCGCTTTGTACTTTTGGCTTTTTCAGGACGAAGTTCTTATCTCCGGATTCGGACGCCGCGGTCACGCCGTGGGTGACATCCCCGGTGTCCGCTTCAAGGTCGTCAAGGTGGCGGGCGTAGCACTGCTCGCCCTCTACAAGGACAAGAAGGAGAAGCCGCGCTCTTAGAAAAAACGCATCGCCTCTCATGCGCAAAATCTATGGGGCGGGGGGAGGTTTCGGATCAACGAGTTAACGTAGTTCAAGGCTGGGCGCGGGGGCGAGAAGAAAACAAAGGATAATTTCTTTTCCTTTTTTTTGGTGGCTTGCTTCTTTTTTGGCCTTCGCATCGAAACAAAGGATTATTTTCTTCTCCTTTTTTTTTGGTCGTTTGCTTCTTTTTGGCTTTCGCATCGCTTTCGGGTCTCCCGAATTGGGTACGGTTTGGCTTACCGCTCCGTCTTGAGTACCAGCGTATCCCTCCCTCCCCCCCTTCCTCGTCGACGTTTCTCAAGCCTGTTGGCCGTTTCCGTCCTTCGATGGGCGTAACACGTTGCGAACGGGCTGGGGATTTTGCGGAGGCGAGGTTGTGCTGGAGATTATCGGTTGTTGTTTGCGGATAAGGGGTTTCCAAAGACGACTTGTCTGCCGCGCTGCTTGGGGGCCGGGGCCGGCGTTTGGCCGGCACCGCGTAGAACATCGTCACGCTGCAAAATGAACGAATGTTTTTTTTCCTCTTGAACGTTTCTTGATCTGTTTTAGGGGTCTCTGTTTGTGCTCTATCGAGTACATGTTTTACTCTGAACGATTCTTCTTTCGACGGGTTGTCTTTTTGTACTCCCCTCAAGGAATTTGACACTCGAGCGGTTTCGCTCGTTGCGTCAGCGTTGCGCCAGGGCGATATAGCTGCATGAGCGTTGCGCAAGCCGTATAGCTTGCGCGCCGTGCGTGCTCTCTCTGCCTGTGGTTCTCTGCGGCTTCCCTACTGGTGATGTTTGCTCGCGCTTGCGGTGTACTGCTGCTACTGTGCTGTTGTGCTGGGTCTTTGTCTAACGCACACGCTGCCATATGCACCTACGAAGACGCCATGTTCGCACCTGCATCGGCCCGTCACGCCTCTCGAGGCACCCGTCCGTTTGCCGCATTTTCTCCTAATGCATACATACGCGAGTCTTTTGCGTTAGTACGCCTCGCATAATTCGCGAGTTCACTGGGGTCTATTTGGGCGGAAAGTCGAATGTGTCCAACTCGGAAACCGCCGGTTTGATCCTGGTAACGAGACACGGGCCCCTGTTGTGCATTGCATCGTTATGCTTACCCCCCGCTGCTATGATCTTGCTTGAGGTGGCTGTCGCTCAATCCTTTTCTTGCCGTCAAGTATCCAGGACTATTTACGTACGCACGTCCGATGTCACCTCACATACAGCATTTGCAACGCATTGCATATTCCAGCACGAAGTTATTTACGAACCACATTTTTTTCTCCGGTACTTCAATTGGGACGCGGGCCGTTCGACGCAAAACGGCAAACCGGACAGAAAACCGTCTATATGCACCGGGGGCATGAACGATTTTGTGTACCTTTAAGTTTCGTTGCGCCCTGTGCCGAAACAAGAAGCGTACACCGTCTACTGGAGTCAAAACCCATGCGCACCATTTTACGGCGGTTGACAAGATTCCAGAGAAAACACTAAAACAATGCGGTATAGTCGCGCCTCGACCAGGCCGGACTACTGTAACGAAATGTGGAAATGCGTTGGGGGCACAGAATATCAATTGGACGGACAAGTTCCCTACTGTTTTTCGAGTGAAAATCGATAGGACAAAATTAGCTTGGTTTTAAAACGGAAAGTCGATCGGTTGAAAAACATACTTTCCAATTTTTGAGATCCCAGGAGTAATCTCACACAGCAACCTCGTAGTCGTTAAGCCGCTCACTGACTGGGGAATTTACAAGTTACAATTTTTGGGACCTTTTCATATTCTTATAGCTGGGATGTTTTGAGGTTTGTAAACCCTGGCGGAGGAAGGCTGCCGGGCAATCTAATTATTATTTTTCTCGATTCTATGTATTATCTTCGCCCTACCTAGTCTCCCGCTCTCTCCCAGTGGTAACTCAAATCCGAGGTCACGTTGCGGGCGCTCCTCCCTATCTGGTACTACGGTCGGTACGTGCCTTGATTTTTATCACGGGAAGAATTCAGCATTTTCTTCCCTCGTCCACTGGCGTCAAATTTTGAAAACTCACCTTTTCTGCATTTCTTTTCACCAGTCAAAATCCGCCAAGGCTGGACTCTAAAGCATGGTCTTGGGGTACGTAGTCACAAGGTCTAACCGCTGTACCGCCGGAGTTGCCGGTAGTATACTGGCGGTGTCTACTGTATATCATACCAACACTATTTCGGGCCTTTTCCCCCGTCCCCAAGAGATATCAAAGGACAGCTATTGGGATACACATATAGCAAAAAGTAATAGGAAAGGGTAAAGCACACGTAGGCAAGATGGATGCGATCCTAACAGACTCGCACCTTGACACTAGGATTAAGATATGTACCCTGATGAATGTGATAGTACCAAAGCTAAAATATGCAGGAGAAGTATATGGGAAGGGAACGCGAAACTCGTAAAACAGTGTTTGGAAACAGTACAAATGACAGCAGCCAAGAAAATCCTAAGATGCTCAAGTACGACTAGTAACAGCAGCCTATTCTGATGTTGCAACGGGAGCTACGGGCTAAATTGACACACGACACCAAATTGGAACGTGGAAGTGTGGTGAGCTTAAGCTTTATTTTTACCAATCCGCCGGAGGATAAAAAAAAAAAAAACTGGTAATACAGTATTAAGAGCAGAACTAGGAATGCACCCACTCAAGACAAATAGAGACATGAGAAAGTTGAAATGTTTGTAATATAAGTAAGGAACATGCCAAAAAAGAGGTTGCCAGCCATAGTTGATAGAGCTGTATGGGAGAGCGTAACAAAAGGGCGAGCTGGAATAAGGTGGAATGGCGTAGTTGAGAAGGTATAGAAGGATACAGGGGGAAACCAAGAAGAGATGATGTCCGCCGGGAAGTTTGGGAGGTACAAGGCAGAAGTAGAAGAAAGGATAGAAAGAAGGCAAACGCTAGCGCTAAGAAACAAGGTAGAATCGGAAAACACTTGGAGATATACTGGGGATTGAGGGAAGGAATAGGAATGAAAACGTACTTGCATGGCCCAATGGACTTCGCGAAAACGCTGAAACTGCGCTTTCGTGTAGGCGAGCTGGACCTGCCAGAAAGAAGAAAGAGGTACCAGTCTGACCATAAATATAAGGTACATTTCGACATTTTGTTGCCATCAGAACCTCCCTTATATTTACGATCAGACTGGTACACCAGTAGCCGGGAGGAGGAGGAAGTAGATGCACAGATGTGCCCGCGTGGCAAAATAATAGAGTAGAACTCACATATCAGGAGAATGTGAAAGATACAAGGAGGAACTGGATGTTATTGGAAGAGATGAGAGAAATAGACGAATGTGACATGGAGGAGTTTGAAACACTAGATATGGCAACGAGAAAACGATCGCTATCCTAGCAGATAGATGGTGGCCACAGGCGGCCAAACAGGACGGGGATATGATTAGCAAAAAATTCTATGTAATATATAGAAACAACGTAATGAGCGCACAATTGTTGGAGGTGTCTCTATTAGGAGTATGAACGGTGGTCCGTCTCGAAAGGGATGCGTAGTCAATGGTCAAATGACTATGGCAAGCAACAAATGAATACTGGCCACACCGGAAATTAAACTAGCTCATTGAAGCTGTCATCCATATGCAAGTCCGCCTCACAAGCGGTTCTTAGTAGGATGCAGCTCACCCTTCATGCGACTTGCCGGACACCTCATGGCGCTTCGCGCTTGTCTGCCTGGTCGGTGAAAACCCGACATGCTCCGTCCGGGCATTGTAGGGATGCGAGGGTCTATGGTCATACGACTACGGCCATGCATGAGATCGAGTACATCTCTCCTATCGAGTACACCCCCCCCCCCCGTCCCCCCGTCCCATTCACTATTTTCGCCGTCCTTTTCTGTCTTTCATATTAATGGTCAAACCTCAGCTCCGAGATCACATAGTAGGCCCTTCTCCCCCGTCCCCACGATGGTTAGTGTCTTCTTGCTTTTTCATCTTGAGAAGACTTCATCAGCCCTTTCTTCCTCCGTCAACTCTCGTCGGATTGACTGCGGAGGAGAAAAAGCGACAGAACAAATAGACACATATTAATACAGAGCAATGGCCCCCTCCACAGTGCCGGTATGCGCCAGCCAACACATCCGGCGCGATACGTAGCGGCAACCGGTACTATTAATAGCACACAGCCACACACTGGTCGAACCCAGCTGTGCCTATCGATTTCACAGGCACTATACGAGCGGGCAGCCGGCACTCCACAGGGACCACTACTGTATAGTACAGCATCGGCCATAGGTACATAATACACCATTAATATTACGGGGGGGCATAGTAAATAGGACCTACGGTACACACAAGAACCTATATATTTACCTATTTTTATTACTAATATTTGGTCCTACTAACTATGGACCCCCGTAATAAAATAGTAATTAATGTACTTCGTCTCCTCACCGTGGGTCATTCGGTGTATTAATATTAATAGTAAGTGTTGGATTGGATAAGGCCTCCTGCGGCACCAGGTACCACAGGTATACAATAGCAACCCGCTGCTGCTGGGTCATGCAGGCGACGCTTATTTTACTACCGGGGCGACGGTTCGAGGAGCTTTACAGCATGCCAACCCGCACAACGTTCCCTCCACGATTTGGAAAACAGTGTGTTGTCCGATCGATTATTCTTCTTGAAACCATGAGGAGTTTATCACCGCTCAGCGGGCGGCGAACCACTATATACTGCAGCTGTGTGTGATGGTTAACCCTTGGCGTCTCCAAAGCAATACATCTTTGGGCGGAAATATAAGGGTCGTTGGTACATTAATATGAATACCAAGCGGTCCTTATTACGGGGGACCATAGTAAATGGGATCAAATTTGGTTAGAAAAAAATAGGGAAATATATAGGTTTTTGTGTACCGTAGGTGCTATTTACTATGGTCCTCCGTAATAGCGGTAGGCGGATAGTTGGTGGGAGCCCGCGCTCCTCATTCGTTTGGAGATTGTTTTTGAGTATGTAGGACTGGGGAACAATACGGCAATAATAAGCCAGCCGCGTCTTCGGCGAAGAACAAGGCACCCGACCCTTTTAGGACTGCACTCACTCCCGTTGTGGTGATAAACTACTCGAATTATAGGTACCTAGTCCCCGAAACGGGACTGCAGTTGTACAAAAGAAAAAAAAGAGAACCTAGCTTCTTTTTCGCCGAAAATGACGTGGGGGTGGAAGATCAACAAGGAAAAGGAATACACGTATGAATACGTACGTATAGGGTAAACGAGGCTTTTCGTCAACGAGGGGGGGGGGGCGTGTAAGTCGGAGCCTAATAAGGGAAAATGAGGGGATTTACGTATTTGGTGGTTCAGAGTGACAGAAGAGAGATTGCTGTGTACTACACTACTACTACTACTACTACTGCTGCGGTATCGATTCAAGTCGGGCTGGAACTTGTACGACACTTTGTCGGAAGGCAAACTATTAATAAATGGAACGAAAGACGCCTGAGCCGGGGGGAAAAACGGAGAAACCAACCACTTTTTCGGGGAAGGAAAAGACAACATGTTCAACGATTTCAGTTTAATCACGAGAATTTAATCGTTGCTATTGGCCTAGACACCGAGCGACGAACAAGTACACGAAGAGTAGCATCGTCGACGAGCTGCCATCACCACACCAGGACCCAAGAACAGCCGATGATGCTCGAATATCTATTCCCGCTGTACATGCGTTGCTGTTGTATCTCGTAAGACACGCAGAACACTTTCCAAACGGGGAAAATGACGCGGGACGAGACTATTCCCGCCCGACAGCAAAATAAATATTTCCGCGCTTCCTGTGGTGCCTTAAAGAATCCACAGCAGGGAAAGCGACATCAACACGCCTACTACAATAATCAACTTGCAAACCCAACAATAAATTACTCTGTGCTAGCTATTATCTCCAAACGAACTCGCAGGAGGGAAACCTTAAGCAACACGCCTACGCAGCTGCCAAACCCTGCGAGCACACCATTCCGGTAAAAATTTTTAGGTAACCCCGAACATTGCGCCCTTTCCTCGCACGCATGTACCAGCCCGAGTCCCGCGTGTACGATGCTGCCGAAACACCCGCCAAAACCTTTGTGTTACCACGAGGACTCCGCAAGACGCATCCTCCTTTTCCACGTACTTTATTTGACCACCCCCGAAAACACAAAAGGATATGTACGAGTGTATACGTGAAATTGTTGTTCCGGGCATAAAAGAGTAAAAAAAAAAAAAAACGACGACTACGTACCATCTTGTCGACAGATGGTGCATTGAGCATACCCCTCGCAGGGCAGTCGACATATGTACCCGAAGAAACAGACCCGGCTTGCTTGGAAACGACGCTCAGTCCATTGCTTGTGCACTTTGGTCACTACTACACGTACAAGAAGAGAAGCGGTGCTGCTGTCTGTCCTCCGCAAGTCCAGGTCGGGAGGCACCAGAAAAAGCATAACACCAGCAACACGCCAGTAAAACACCAGCTTGCACGGCTGGTTCTCAGCCGTTTCTCCCTTTCTCTCACGCACACACTATGTTTCTCCAACCTCACATCATCCTCTCTCGTTTCTCCGACGTTATCTCAAAGCTATAGCAGTAGCATTGGCTCACAGCATGAACTGAGCTCTCTCCTTATCTTTCCTCCTCACACGCCGGGCACGGCAACAGCAAGCCAGTGCAAAACAGCAGGAAGTTATGTCGACCGCCACCATCGTATCCTAGGCCCGGATAGACAAGGGAGTCACACGTAGAGACCCAACCCCGCTCGGTCGTCGGTGACAATTCTCCGAGAACGACCTAAAACAAGAAGAAAATCGCTGGCCCCTCGCCCGCCCTCGCGCAAGCACGCCATATTTCATTCCATCGACTTGTGGATTACTGTTCACCATACCGTACCCCCCGCCCCCCTCCCCCGTACCGTAGGCCTCTTTCGGCTCGCGCGAGGCAGCTAATCAAAACAACCAAATCAAGCGGTCGGTAAGGAGTCCGGCAAGGCGGTTGGTAGAGCAGGCCTCTTCTTGCTCCCGCGAGTCAGCCAATAAAAAAAGCCAAATCGAACGGTCGGTAAGGAGTCCAGTAAGGCGGTCGGTAGAGCAGGCCTCTTCTAGCTCCCGCGAGTCGGTCAACCGAAACAGCCGAATCAAGCGGTCGGCAAGGAGGCCGGCAGGGCGGTCGGTAGGACAGGCCTGTTCTTGCCCCCGCGACTCAAGCCAATCAAAACAACCAAATTGAGTGGTCGGTAAGGAGATGCCACGAGTCAGCCAATCAAAACAGCCAAATCAAGCGGTCGGTAAGGAGGCCGGCAAAGGCGGTCGGTAGGGCGGGGACCTTCGGCCGGTCAGCTATTCAGTCATCCTGCTGGGAGCCTAGGTCCGACAGCATGATGAGCTTCTCCTGTCCCTTCTCGAACGCGGGCTTGCCCAGGAAGGGACAACCGCCGCATCGGAAGGCGTCGCCCTTGTCAACCATCGCGGTAAATAATGGTGGTGGTGGTGGTGGTGGTGATGTTGTTGTCGATGGTGGTGGCGGTGGTAGCGATGGCGTTGTGGTGGTCGTGGCGGCGGTGATGATAGTTTGGTGGTGTTGGTGGTGTTGGTGGTGTCGGCATTGGCGACGGTGGTGATGTTGGTGTTGGTATTGGTGGTGATAGTTTTGGTGTTGGTGTTGATGTTGGTGTAGCCGTTATTGTTGATGGTGTTGGCATGGGAAATAATGGTGGTGGAGGTCAAGCGAGGCAAAAATAGGCACACGTGGGCGGGAGGAAAAATGAGCCAAAAACAAAACAACACATATTTCGAAAAATTGAGCCCTGCCATGACTTTACGAAGCCTAGCGCCAGCACCAATTAAAAAAAACAAAAGGGCGAAAGAGAGAAAAACAAGGAAATGAAAAACAAAACGGACAAAACAAAACGGCTGCGGGGCTGCAAACAAAACAACAAATCATACACGTAGACAATTAGTGCGAGCGCACCAACAAAGCTGTGCTTCAGTTCAACAGCAAGGATAAGAGAAGAAATCGCCAACACCACATATCCTTCCTCCTGTTCTATTTCCTCGAGTTGTTCTCACGCTAGCATTCCACGAACGGGGCTCGTACCCCCCCCCCCCCCCCCACCCCCAGCCCCCCTCCTACCCGAAATAAACAAGCCAGAATATGATACCAGGTACACGATGATATATACGTAATGCGACCTTCGCCTTCTCCACACAGTCAGAGCGGCAGCACAAAACCGGTTGGAAAAAAACTTCAGAGAGGTGATTTTTCAGTCGGCGGCCGTCGTTAAGGCTCCCTGCACAGATTATTAAAGACATACCTGGTACATACGGCGGGATTAGGCCGGCGTCGAACGGTACTTCAAACCAAAAAGCGTCGCCCGTAAAATCCGTAAAACACACCTTGGAGCAGTTTCCGCAGGCGGACGTGAGAGCATCGTCGACGTCCGCGACCGAGACCACAGGGCGCGGAGGCCCGGCTATCTCGCCCGCCTCCTCCATCTCGGCGCGCCCGCATGAGCAGTCCTTACACGCTCGCCTCTTGGTGGCGCAGCCGGCGGCGTCCTAAAAAACGCGCGTAAAATTAGGCGAACATAGAACCAGGGTTCATCCTTGGACACATGCTACGGAAGCCTACTTGACTTTGGGGCTCTTCCCTTGAGGAGGTCTAGTCTATCATATATTTTATACAAGGGGCTACGACGGCGGTCGCAGACACGCGTGCAGGGAGTATAAAATATGAAGTAAAAAGTAGAGGAGTATAAAGAGGCAGAGACTCGAAGCCGAAAGATTGAGAGCGTGCGCTCCGCATTCCACTCTGAGATTTTATTGTATGTCCTCATAATAACGGCAAACCGAGGAATGAAAAGGCGGCAGAATACTGACGATTACTTGCCGACTAACCGAAAAGCGGTGTAATCCTAGAAAGCGGTGCAACTAGCTTCAACTCAAGGGGTACGCGATTACCGACGGCGCAGCTCCGCAGAAAGGTGCCGTCACAGCAGCTGCTGTAGCAGTACTGTGGCAGCTGTACATCTCCGCAGTCACATAGTACAGCTCCATTGCTGCTGCCGCTGTACGATAGCGTACACACCATAAATGCTGCTGGCCGCCACACGAGCTGCTGGCTGTAGGTGACATGCGATATCTCTTTTATACTTCCGGGGGAATATTTGTTTGTGGATAGCAGTTCTCCATTAAGCCTGGGTGGCACGTGCTATCGGGGCGTTCCATCGATGTTCCAGACACAGCCATCCGCGCAGGCCTCCACAATGGCGACGCCGGCCGGGTACGTGACCCTCCCCATGGGTCGGAGGTCGGAGAGGACGTGCCGCAAACAATCACGCGAATGCATATTCTCTGTCGAGAGACTATGGCGCAGAACACTGAAAGGGCAGGGATTTTCGGAGATTCCTTCGTAGATCTCAACGTCAAGGCTTCGCGCGGTCGCCACGGCGCTGAGCGGGCGGATCCTCCGACGCCGGGTGGTTCAGGCGTGGAGGGGGAACGGCCCGGCGGAGAAACCGCTCGGAAAGACAGTCAGAGGCGGGAGATATCCGCCGACTAAGAATTGATCGGATAAAGCTTAGGATCATAGGTATATTTATTATAATACAGGTACATATTATGGGGGTCTATAGTTAATAGGACCTATGGTATACATTAAAAACCTATATATTTAGGTATTTTTACTAAAAATATTTGGTCCTATTTACTATGATCCCCCGTAATAGTACATATATATTAGATCATTATTGCTATTCGTAAGTCACCCAGAAACTGGCTTCGAAAAAAACTGAAAGTGCAACCCGATGGTTTATAGATAAATAACACGTGAACATCCCAAGTGGCGTTCCAACAAAGATGGGGTAGTTATTTCAGTGCCCTTAACCCCTACCAGGTATAAGACTGCAGTCCCGTTTACAGGACAAACCAATCAATTATTTAAGTAGTTCGTCTCCAAAACGGGACTGTAGTACTAAAAGTGTTGAGGATCCCCGCCAAGTCAGAAGGGTCTTGGGACAAAGAAACTGCCACCCCTATCCCCTCTTGTAGCATGCGTCCTACATAAGAGTGTATGATAGCACGACAACAAACCAAGGCACGCGATGTGATACTGAAGACGGCGGGAAATTCGTTCGTGAAGACGCCCATCCTACACCCGTGTCCCAAACCCGACACGTTTCACTCGAGACGACCGACCGTCCGTCCGGCCAGCAGAAAACCTAATAGGCAGCTTTTTCTGGTAATAGCGGCGCGCTCGCGGGACCTCGACGGGAAAAAATGCCCACCGTTGACTGGACTACTGTGGCATGCTGTTGAAGACCAAGTTACTGGGTGGGTGTGCATGGGAAGAAAAAACAAGGTCGAAGGGAAGGAGGATGGGGGTACACGTACCTACTCTAATAGTAAAACCAGCCGCGGAAACGAAAAAGAAACAAGAAGAAACACATACGGGTCATTAGTATCCGAAACCTGTGACCACCTGATCGACTGCACGGCGCTGCAGCATAACTGCAACATGACTGCAACAACGCCACTGCGAGGGCACTGGAACATAATTGCACTGCAACATAATTGCACAGCACTGCACTGCGCTGTGCACTCGAATACAGCGCAATACAGCAACGAAAAACAGCAAACAAAAACACATCCACACCCCACCCCGCCCTATCCCACACCACGAGAGCACACACGCCTCACCGCTTCGCTGGCTCGCTTCACCGGCGCGGAGCCCTCCAGCAGGGCGTCCTCATCCACCAGGTCATCATCCTCCCCATCCCCCCCCCCCGCCTCCCGCTCCAAACATGCCACCGCCACCCTCATCCCCCTCGTCATCGTCGTCGTCTAATGACAATGTCCACGTCTTCTTCACCGGCTGCGCCGCCTGAACCGAGCGGTCGCCACCCCCGCCACCGTTGCTCACACTCACACCGTTAGCCGGCGCCGGTTTCGTTCTGCGGAACGATACGCGGACTGGTGCGGAAGCCCCGGCGTCCCACGGCGCTCGCTTTCCGACCAAGACACGACCGTCTTCGGCAGACGGAGCGATCTCGATAAACCCGGCAAAGGTTAGGGCTCGTTTTGTCGAGACGGCAGGGTCGGAGGTGGGGATGGTGTCCGCTGGAGGCACAACCACGCTAACTTTCCCGCCCGCCTTGAGGAGCTTTAGAACCTTTTTATTAGTTGCATAAGGGGTGGGGGCCGCGGTAGTAACTCAGTGAGGGGGGGCGCAATGAGAAAAAACGAAACAGAAGACAAGAATCAATAATGTCACAACCAAAACCCAAACCCAAACCCACACCAAATTCAACCCAACCTAACTCAACCTAACCTAACTCAACCTAACCTAACCTAATCCAATAACCCAACCCAGACCAACCCAATCCAACCTGATCCAACCCAACCCTACACAAAACCCCACCGAAACCAAAACGAGAACCAAACCAGACCTTTCCCACCGTGCCCCTTCGGCAACACATCCGACCACGCAAGGCCTCCTCACCATCATTAGAGTAGCGATCATGATATCGATCAACGACACGGTTTCAATTTTCGATACTCGGAACAGAGTTTCGATATTCGATATTCGAACGTCGATTTTTCCGTTCAGTGTACAAGCATAAAAACTACGGGAACGCATAGAGGCCGAACCAGGTACATACGTCGTTTTTTTTTTTTTCGTTCATCCAGTGTACGTATCGGTATAAAAAATACGAGGATGCCGAGGCATGGAAGGCAAAACGCGCTCGGCACGATATACCTGTCGTACATGGTATCGAGTTTCGATATTCCGATACCTCAAACTTCGATATATCAGAAAAATCCAAGTTCAACAAACCCGATACATAGAAACCCGACAAACCCGATCAAAACCTTCGATTCGATATCCAACAACATTACTACAGTACTTCTCACCTCTCCCAGCACAGCGCCGCTCCCCCGCTCCCCGTCCTCTACGACAATCGAATCGTACGTTCCCGCCGATGCCACCGCGTGCGAGCCCAGGAAGCCCGGCGGACACACGCTCACCGCAGCCCCCGCCCCCCTAGAAGCCGACGCCCACGCCGCCGCCACCGTCGCCTCTTCCCCCCCCTCGGCGCAGACCACGAGGGCCTTCAAGCCGGCGGAGGCGGGTGCGATAGCTAGCGGTGGTGCGGACGGGGTGAGTGCCTGTGACGGGCGAGAGCGGAGGGGCGGATGGGCGGGCGACGGGGGGGGGCGTGCTCATTTGTTGCTTGCCTAAGTCATTCGACAATTGATCACGTATCCTTTTCGAGACGGAGCACCGTTCCTACTCCCAGCAAACAGACCTCCAGCGACGGGGGGGGGGGGGGGGATTGACGGGGTGCGTGGTAGAGCTACTATTAATAGCATAATCTTGAAACCATATAAAACGGGGGGTCATAGTAATCAGGGCCCATCATACACACAAAAAACCTATTTATACCAGTACTTTTACTATTACGGGGGTCCATAGTTAATAGGACCTATGGTATACATAAAAACCTATATGTTTGACTATTTTTACTAACAAAATTTGGTCCCGTTAACTATGGATCCCCGTAATAAGCATCCTTGGACTAAGCATATTTGGTCCTGAATACTGTGGTCCCCCGAACTGCAGCAGAAATCGATTTGAAGGCCAAAGCGCGAGCGCCAGGAGCTGAGAGTAGAGTCGATACGACGATGCTACACAGTGTGGAGGTGAATGATAGTACTGACTATGCTGTCGAGTTGTGTCTGTGCGGGAGCGGCGAGGGCGGGAGAAGCGAAGAGAGATGTGGTTGTGTGGTGTGCTCGTACTCGTGCAAACAGCAGCGGTCGTCGTACAGTAGTAGAGACCAGTACGTAATCGTTCGGTTGCAATCGTGCTCATACGATACGAGACACGGCAGTAGCGTAGGGACCTCCTGTGAATCATCAAATCATCCAGTTTGGCCAGCCTCTCCGCAACTGCATCCCCCCGCCTGGGAACTGGCGAAGCACCCATTCACGAACTGCGGAGCTTGGGGTGATCGGGTCGGGCAACAACCGAGACACCCGTATATACCACGCGTGGGACGTCAAGACACATATATGCCCACGGCGACCCCAACGCTTGTGTGCATTCAGGACTTGAGCTCGAGAACGAGAGGGGCTGGCCTAAAAGGCAGAGAGGTGCTACTCGGCCTCCGTCCCGCTCCGCAAATATCAATATTCCCAAATCGCGCTGAATGTATATACAAACACACGAACGCTATTGACCCTCTTAGGACTGAAATCCCGTTTTAGGGGGAAAAAACAGTCAAAATCTACGTAGTTGGTCCCCAAAACGGGACCGCAGTCTTGAAAGGGTTACGTACTATTAACAGCGTTCAATGAAAAGAAGAATCACACGTCGTACACATAAATCACGATCTATCTATCTACTCTACAGATCACTACAGATCATCAAAGATCCTAACCTGCAGATACGAGGTGTGGTGAAGGAACTGTTGTACAAGTACAGATCCAACCCAAGAAACCACGTCCTACAGGTACGAGTAGACCGTGCAGATTCTACGGCTTCCACCCGGCAACATGAGCTGTGTAATTGAAAGCAGATCCCTGCAGATCAGGCATATATACCTATCTTGCCTGGAAGACCTGAACCATCAAGTGGGATTCGGTGAGCTGTCCGTGCCTCACTCATGTCAAGCGGTGTCCGATTTGTAAAAAAGCGGCTTCGTGACGACAGTAGCAGTCTGCCCACAAGTTTCTACTACTACGAGTCATGATACCAGAGGGTATTACATACCAGTCAGTACGCACCTGGTATCCAGTTTGGCCGCGAAACGACTGCAAAAAAGTATACAATTCTAATTCCAAGTGATACGTTTTTACTGGAAGTCTAGATGTCCTCGGGTTTGAAACTTGTCGCGTGGGCGTAATCAACTACCCGCACTCGACGCACGATCAACCGCCCAAGAGCTCTGAATGAAAACACCACGCCTCTCCCCCACCGCACCTCCTCCTCGGCTTTCTCCATGGCTGATGATGTACGCTTTTCTGTCGCGCTCTTATCGCTAGCCTGCTGCTGTGGCCGCTGTGGCTGCTGTCCTGATGACCTACTGGTACTGGCGGCGTAGACCACGATAGCGGTGGCGGCTATCAAGCCCAGAGCAGCCGTCGCGACCAGCAAGGGCGCCTTTCGAGTGGTGGACATCTACAGCGGAGATATAAGCAGACGGTGTGGATCCGCAGCGAGTGCTTGAGCCAAGTTTGAAGCGCCTACACTCGCACAAGGTATCTGCTATGCAGTGAGTTTGCTGTTGTTCAGCTCGGTTCAGCACGAAGTTTTCGTAAATATTTGGGAGGATTCGTGTCCGGGGCTGTTTCGTTTTCGTTTTACAGTTAGTGGAACCGGCTGCCCCGTGTGCCCCACCAGTGCCACAGCCAGCAATAGATCAGTTGTCTAGAAGATCATATTGCTGTGCGTGCTCTGTGCTGTGTGCTGCCTAAACAACGAGCCAGATACTACTGCGGCACGACGGGACGTATAGTGATCGATGAAATCTCCTGTGGAATCTCCCACGGAGGGCACGGCGGCAGTGGTTTATGGAAGAAACACGGCGGCGCTGGATGCCGAAATCTACGATGATGATGATCGTACAAGACTCGATGGTGTTATCAAGGATGTTATCGAGGATCATGGTCTTCAGGGGGCGGACAAGGAACGCGCCGAAGAGTTCACGCGGAAGGTAAGTCTGTCGGTTCCACCTCTCGAAAGATGCCCAGCAAGAAGTAAAGCGAGCGCGGGATATCTCATTTTTGACGAGACACGGCGGTGTAATCGGCAGCATTCCTTTCCCCAAGTAGTGTGTGTACTCTGTGTGCGTATGATATGATATCGATGCGATCCGTGTTTATTTACCGTATGTATGCACTTTTTGCGGTTGATGTACGTATGTATACGCCAGAGTATGATATCTTTCATAATGTGACAGATCTGATCTCATTTCAGGGTCTAGATCTTTCGGGGAAAGTAGATAGATCCCTGGTTGCTATGATCTGCACGATCTACTGCTGTGGATCACATTTGCCGTGTTGGATCTTGTTTTAACACGACTTTTGCGCACATTTGTGCCGGGTTGGATCTGCATGTTAACGGATGATGCCCAACATGTATATACCAGGTACCAGGTATATCATAACGGCAAATATAGGATCTTGACGATCTACAAAGTACGCGTAGATCGTGATCTGTTCGGTGTGCAGTGTTGTAAACCGCGCCAAGGAAGGTGCGATACGATTATTGATATATAACGTGCCTTTACTTATTCTTGATCGCGATTATTAATCGTCGATGAAAAATAATATCGCATATCGCACTTAATCGCGATATTCGGGCCCCAAGCGGTGCATTCCAAGAGAAACCCAACTTGTATAGAGCAGTAGTCATGGAAGTGCGCAGCACCCGGCGCAGCGGCGCAATGCAAGTTTGAACCATTAACTACTGCTTGCGTCAAACGTATAGGCTGAATACAGCAGTTGCACGCACAGGAATGCATTACACGGAAGCAGCGAAACTGATTATGATTTGGGTGTCTGAGATCCACGTCCAGCCACGATCCCACAACCAGACTCGTGTTGTACTTCGAAGTATCTATACAATGAGTATCCATGAGTCCATGATCCATGAGCGATGTTGCCGTCTTGACTTGGTTGTTGTGTTCGTTACCCTGTGCTCAACATTATTTCACCACCTACAACCGCTTCCACCCTTTCACTCGTCACAACAACACAATCATCAGACACAATGCGCACACCAATGCACGAAGACGAAGACACAATCGATGGCGTGGTGCGTGCAGGAACTGAAACTGTCACCTATTACGGGGGTCCATAGTAAATAGGACCCAATATTGTTAGTAAAAATAGGTAAATATATATTTTTTTGTGTGTACCGTAGGTCCTATTAACTATAGTCCCCCGTAATAGCAGCCAGCAGCAGTCTTGCTGGACGTATGTTCTGTAGAGATGTATCGGAGGCTGTACTGAATGATCGTAATCGCGATTTACGATCGCGATAGTTAATTACGATCGCGAAACGCGATTTCCAACACTGCCGGTGTGTGATGCATTTCAGGAACCTACTGCAAAAACTACCCAACTCTAATTCCATGTCATGATTAGAGCGCTGCACAACTGCTGTAGTTTCCCCCGAAACGAGTTAACTCTTTTTATAGTACTACTGCTGTAGAAACTATGCCACAGCAAGCCAAGTAGTTTATCCTCATAAACGTGGTACAACAGCAGTGTAGAGGGAAAGGAAAATTAAAAATGCGTCGACCATGAAGGATAATTAAAGCACCGGCCACACGAAGCAGCCCAGGCTGCTAGGGTAGGCGGTAGGGGATGGGGGATAGGGGATGCGTCTGAAGCGCAACGATATTACAGATGTGTCACACGTGCACAGCATGATGATATTTATCCTGCCGTCATTAAGTACCGTTGCTGCATTTGTCCCATACCGTAGACGGTTGGTACGGCCGCACTATTGAGGACCGCACTATTGACATATACTGCTTTTCGGGTCGGTATACTATAATCAAGTCAAAATGCTGAGGTAACGCGTTGGGGACTCCTGCTTCCTGCATACCTGATATGTAGGAACACCTGCTGCCACGGGCTATCAGAGGTATCTATCTGATACCAAAATGCTGACACCCTGACTGGTCGTTTCCTATCCTCCTCGAACTTTTTAGGAGCTCGATAAGTTGTACGACGACCCAATGGTACTCGAGTTGGAGGCCGTTCTCCACAAGAGGATTACCAAGGACGAGGCCAGGTGAAGTCTATGTCTTTCGTTTTTTACGCGCACGAGTTTACCACGCTCCTCATACGTGTCGTATATGCCCATGATTCATCCGTACTGCTGTATCATGCCACCTGTTTGGTCGTATCGATAATTCTACAGTGCTTACACTACGACCAAGCAGATGTGGCACCGTTCATATATAGGCCTACGCATCTTGCTCCAATGGCCAATGTCGCCATTAAAATACTGGTGCCTGGTTTCTCATTCGCGGACTTTTTTCCGACTTCATTCAAACTATCACGACTTACCCTTCAATGCCGTTCCGGACAGACACATCCTGTTCTTCCCGAGCGAGGACCAGGCGGTCTACTATCAGGCGCTGATTCTGGACCCGCCAATGGGCGCCCCCCCGGAGCACCCACAGCGTACGGTGCAGGTAGGAGATACAGCGGCGCGAAGTCAGCTCGTTGTCCTCATACATACCGGCCAAGCGATCACAACCGAGCGTAGAACCGTGAGAGGAAGGCAAAAATAACCCTTCTACTGCTGCAGCGCACAGCAACATACATCTGACTCTAATTCCAAATAATTTGTCTCCCAGACGGGAGTACACTCCAAATGGTATTACAGAAGCTTCTTGCTGAATTCTCCCCTGGGCTCCAAAGTTCGACATATTTTTCGGGGAGTTTTTTCTCCCCAACTAAAAAAAACATTATTACGGAGGTCCATAGTTAACAGGACCTATGGCATACATAAAAACCTATATAAATTTAGGTATTTTTACTAACAATATTTAGTCCTGTTTACTATGGTCCCCCGTAATAGTATTTTGGTTGAGACTCATACTGGTATCCACAGTGCTTTTTTCTTGGTCAGGCACCACTGTAGAATTAAGTTGTGACCCAGCGCTCGGTCCAACCCTACCGAGGCGTTTGTGATGTGCCTACGCGTTGACGGACAGAGCGTCAGTCCGGCCGCGCTCTGGGCGTGTTTCCTCAACGCCCACCCGACCGTTGACGCACTCGGCTCGAAACAAATCATTACTACGATTGAAGCCAGTCGTCTCAAGCCTCATACCTTGCTGACGCCTGCTACAACTTGGAGCATGCGGTGCTTCGCCTCCCTATCGGGGCGCTCCAGTCTCGTAGTTCATCTCCGTTGATCCCTTTAGGAGTGCACTCCCGTTTTGGGGGCAAATTACTTGGAATTAGAGTTAGATACATGTTGCTGTGCAGTGCAGTGCTGAAAGGGTCAAACTACTATGTCCTCACCCTAAAACGTTTCCTGTTGGTTCGTACGAACCTTTCGCTTGTCTTTTTGTTGCGTGTGCTTCGCCCCCCCAAAAAAAATGACTTGCCGCCCCAACATTAAACATTCTTAAAGCAGATCCCGCACCTGAGCCTCCTCTACATTCAGCACTGGAAACGGTGGGATTTTGTGACGGCATTCGTTCTCGCGGGGGGGCTGCACAGCCTCTGTTCCCTCTTCGCCCACGACAACCCCATCGTACGCATGAAGGCCATCCACACGCTCGTCAATATCACGGCGCACCAAGCGTTCGATTGGTTCCGCCCTCCGCCCCGCCACCGCAGCGGGGGCACGGTCGAGGCGAGGTTGCATCGCGCGCTGCTTGGTCTTCGCTCGGATCCCGCGTTTATTTCGGGGCTCATCGCGAATTCGTGGGGTTCTTCTGGACGAGGGCGTGCCAAGACGGGGACCGGGGAGGGGGGGACGTTTCCTGGGGCTTGTCTGGTATGTCTCGAGGTGAGTCTAGCTAGAAGTGACAACTACGGCCTTCGCAAACGCAACAAGTATCGGAAAAACTATAAATAGACACACTGCGCTGGGAAAATAGTGTAGGGCGGTATTGGGTAGGGGTCTGGCAGATTAATAGTAGACGAAAATTATGCGTTGGGGTTGACCTCGGATTGCATTGAGCCTTGCTGTTCGTCTGCCTGTTAATAAAACATTCCTCAGCGTCTCGTCCGGGAGGGTTTACTCGTGGTTCGTACTCTCGCCAATCCATCAATATATGTATCCTGCTGACGGATTAAATCGTGGTTCGTACGTTCTGAGGTAAGCCTCATTAGATTTTTGGTCTAGCCGCAGTATAGCTGATAATGTGCGTGCACGGCCACTCTCTCCTGCACGAGCGTAAACGGCTTCTTTTTCACCCTGTACATCGGTGTCCGTGATCTTTCTGAACATTTTAAGCCTCCACAAGACCATCGCGATCGCGTTTGGCGTGTCTGAGCTTACCTCGTCGCCCGCCCGACACCAGTCCTGTCGCTCGCGGTTGGGGGGTGGGGGGCGGCGGGGGGGGAGGGGGGTGTACTCGATAGGAGAGATGTACTCGATAGGAGAGATGTACTCGATCTCATTCATGGCCGTGGTCGTATGGCCGTAGACCCTCGCATCCCTGCAATGCCGGGACGGAGCATGTCGGGTTTTCACCGATCAGGTAGACTTTGCTTGCGCCAAGCGCGAAGCGCCGTGAGGTGGCGGGGGCGGGTGGGGGGTACTCCTTTGTTGCTTGCCTTAAAAAATTGAACATCGGTGGTGGGGAGGGGGCGTACTCATTTGTTGCCCTTGCAGGGGGCGTACTCATTTGTTGCTTGTATTAGTCATTTGACCATTGACCACGCGTCCCTTTCGAGACGGAGCACCGTTCCTACTCCTAATAGAGACACCTCCAACAATTGGGCGCTCACTACATTGTTTCCATATATTACATAGAAACTTTTTGCTAATCTTATCCCCTTCCTGTCTGGCCGCCTGTGGCCACCATCTATCGGGGGGGGGGGGGGGGGGGGTGCTCGATATCATGCATGGCCGTAGTCGTATGACGTGGGGGGAGAGGGATGAAACGGGGGGGTGGAGGGGTGGGGAGGGAGAGGGGCAGGGGATAGTAAGCGACAACCAAAGCCTTTGCTCATTGCACTTCCTGGGTGCAGCACACCCGGCAGGTACTTCCTGAAGTCACAGCCCACCCAACCCACCCCTCTACCCACGTATTGGCGCGCAGTTACTGGCGATGTGGCTCAGTTGGGTCCGTGCCCTCCACACAGCGGACGGTACACTGCGGCTCAGTCGCCCCCTGTTTCGAGCCCTTAAGGAGTGGGGTGGGACAGGGGGTGAGCGAGAGGGTAGTGAGTGGGGGAAGGTGCCATGGGGACCGGGGCCGTTTCAGGATCAACCGGACGGCTCGTGTGGGGCAGTGGGGGTCACGGGAGAAGAAACGTCTGGCGCTCTCGTGGATACGACGACGGCGGGGATTGGGGACGGTTTTTCCAACGACGAGGCGGTTGCGCTTAGGGGCGAGGGTCCCGATGTTGACCGCCGAGAAGGAGTAGAGGTGGGAAAAGAAGCAGAAAGAGAAGGACGAGGACGAGGAGGAGGAGGAGGAGGAGGAGGAGGAGGAGTTGCCGTGACAGAAACGAGCGAGAGTAGCAATGAGAGGGCCACGATAGGTGAACCAGGAGCAGGAATGATGGATGAGCTACAGCCTTCTTCGTCGTCGTCACCGCCGCCGGCTGCCCAACCGCCGGAGAAGTTAAAATTCGGTGAACTATCGGTGGATGATGCGGAGCAAGCGAATGGGCCGGTGGTGGAGCCAGTTGCCAAAGAAACATGCCGAGGACGCCAAGAGATTATTGTCAGTACTGGACATGTCACGGGGAGGGAACCCACCAACTCCCAGCTCGAAAGAATCTTTGAAGCAGAACGTGAGGAGCGCACCAATGTAGTTGAACTCGCCGGGAAGCTTGTCGCAGATTTTGGCCGCTTCCCACCGGCGGAGCAGGAGTGGAAAGAAGTGGTGGAAGGAGAGAAAGAGGGTGGCTTTCGCGGGACACACGGACACGACCTAGAAGCTTGTGCGTCGCAGAACTCCTCGTCGGCGGAGGCAGTCCCGCTTGGACAGGGAACCACCGCTGCATCTTCAGAGCAAGGGGCAGTAACCACTGTCCAGGCTAGCAGCGACACATGTGTGGGCGTCAACGACGGTGGCGCGCAAGAGTCTCTAACGCGCACCGACGCCCATGCCGCCGGCAGCCACGACCAGAGGCAACAACCAAAACCTGGCACTATCGTGGAAACACCTGTGTCGAAGGCCGCTAAGGAAGCCGGAGCGCTGAAGATCGCGGGCAACGAATCGTTCCGAACGAAGAATTTCCAAGGAGCATACGACGCGTACACCACCGCGCTTGATGGCTTGGATGAAGCCGGGCTCGTGCCGCCGCCGCAGCCGCTACCGCCGTCAACACCGCCGCCATCGTTGGTTGATAAACCGTCGCCGAAAGAGGAACGACGCTTGAGCGAGGCGGTAGCGCTACGAGGAATTTTGCACAGAAACCGCGCCGCCGTTGCCCTGCGCATGTTCGAGTCCTCCGCAGCAGCGGCGGCGGCGGCGGGTGGGGGGGAAACCACCAGCTCTCACCCTGATGGAGGCATGGCGCGTGGCGCTGGTGATGGCGACGACGCTCTCGAGAAAATCGCAGATCGGCGCGTCCTACACGCTACTCGCACGGAAGCAGGGTCAGGACGGGCCGGAAGGCGAGCCCAACCGCCGGGGGAGGAGGAGCGGCGCGAAGAGAGGGAGGAGGAGGGGGAGGAGGAGGAGGAGGAACAAGCACTTGCTTTGCTGGAGCGGTGCGAAAGCGACTGCTTAAGCGCGATCGAGATCGACGCCGCCGATAAAAAAGCGCACTTCCGCCTGGCCAGGTGCCGCGAGATGCGGCGACGTTGTCGACGACAGGGTTTGGCTGCTGCCCTCGGCGAGGAGAAGGGTGTGGAACAAGAGAGAAGGTGGGGGCGGGGCGGAGCTGGTGTCATGGTTGGGCTTCCAGAGAGCGAACGAGTCTCTCTTACTGCGAAAGATACATAGTAATCAGAGTCAAATACGGTCTGTAAACATAGGGGATGCCTGGTTCTTAGGTCCATCGTGGGTTCTGATTCCTACTACATATGGCCCCTCGTGATAAAAAACACACATTCCAGCAACGAAAAACAACGGAGTGCGTGCATACTTGGTGTGTTCCATTTATTAAGGGAGCAGTTACTCACTCTCCCTTTCGAGAGCCCGTTCTCGTGTGTGTATTTTTGTTTTGTGGAGTGCCGTTCCGTGCGCTTTCGAAGATTTATCGCCATAGGTGGTAGGCAATTCTATGTCGAAACCCTGGTGAGTGCCTCCCCTGCCCTCTCTTACTTCGCTGAACGCGTAGTAGGCTGTAGGCACACACTGTCAACCCAAGGTCAGACTTTAGTTTTAACCGCGACACACGCACCCTCTCTGTGCTGTCGATTGCAGGCGCCAACAGAGAAAGGAAGTCCTGATGGCGAAAATCCTCGCCCGAACGGAAGGAACCCACGAGATCGTCGGTGGTAAGGGAGGAGGCGGAAGCGCCGGGGAGTCCAGGCCCGCTGCCGCTGCCGCTGCCGCTGCCGCTGCCGCTGCCGCTGCCGCTGCCGCTGCCGCTGCCACTACCGTTGGCGCTATCAACGAGACCGTGGCAAACAGTAGCCGCGACAACATAGAGGTACACCCGGTAGAAAACCCCTATACAAAGGCCATGCCTGACGCAGCAGGCGGTGCTATACCCAGGGACAGCGGCGATGAGGCTAGGACGGATTGTGACGGTGATGGTGGGAGCGAAAGAGACCCATTGGTAGAGGTAGAAATTAAGCTCGAGATTGACAACGCTGGCGATCACTTTACCGCATGCCGCGCGCCGAGGGAAGGGGGAGAGCTGAAGAGAACCTCCACTACTCCAACTTGTGACCTGGCCCTTGCTGCTGACGTCACCGAGACGGCGGCATGTCGTGCAGAGTCAACTTCGAGGGCAACAGCGTCGGCTGGCGAGGGCGGCGGCGGCGGAAGCCTAACAGCCGTTGGAGGCAAGAAACTCTTGAACGGCTTGTCGAAAGAAACGACGAAGGAAAGAGCTGCAGTTGTACCAACACGGTCTCGATCGGCCAAGATGGTTGGGGCTGGGTCGAATGCTTCTGCCGCAACAGGTGCCGCTCGCGCCGACGTTGTAGCCGGAGCTCCTTCTGCGTGTTTGCCGTCGTCTCGCTTGCGAAAACTCCGCCGGAAGCTGGAGCGCCTTACCGCAATGGCGGCCGGAACTTCTGCTGCGCCGAGCGAGAAGGACCAAGAGGCGGACAGGGGAGGGGAGGCGGCGAAGCGGGTATGGGATTTTATCTCTCTCGTGTCCTTGTCTTCCGACTGCGGCAGTACCTCGCTTGAGAACCTGTACGGCGACGGGATCACAGCGGACTCGCTCGTCGGGTTGGTGTATGGTCTGAGGTACGCTTGCGGGCTCGACGAGACACTTGTTGCCGGGGAACGAGCAGGAGGAGAAGGGGAAGGAGACACAACGGGTTGGAGCAACAACGAGAAAGCGAGCAAGGTGCGTCGATACGCCGACATTAGATACCGTCTTGGTGGCTAAAATTGGAATATTTATGCGGATTTGACGCAAGTTTGTTGCACGGCTGACGCTCGTCAGGAATGTGTTGAAGATTCACGAACGGTGCAGTGTTACAGAGCTGTTACGTTCCACCTCACGAGAGGAGATCCAGGCGAACCCGAGTCGGCGGAAGTGTTTGTATGATTCCTGATAAATGGGTAAGCAACATATTACGGGGGACAATAGTAAATAGGATCAAGTCTTGTTAGTTAAATTAGGGAAATATATAGGTTTTTGTGTGTACTGTAGGTCCTATTTACTATGGTCCCCCGTAATAGTAAGGATCCAATAAAATTATACCTGGTATGGTACGAATGCAGTGCCGCACACGAAAGACAAAGGATTTGATTGTTCTCACCCGTTCTCACTTGCTACACTTCTGTATGAACATTCCTTGACGTTCTTTGGAGCAAGGGATAAACTCGGAGGACGGCTTACCCGTAGCGCATAACTTTCTCACACATGGGTGGAAGAGCGCCTTGTAGCTAATAGCCGCCAGTTGTAGTTGTACCGGTGGAATATATTCCAATCTGTGCCTCTCGGCATGGGTTTCCGTTGTATATGGCGGGCCCGAGAACAACTGCGCTTGATAGTAGAGGTGTCACTTCCAACCCATACCAACATCCATTTGAGCAATCGCTTTTCACCATTCCTTCCCCTGCCAAGCCTCCCGCGACACTGTCCAGGCTTTCACCTCCCACTTGAACTGCATTACCGTGAACAGAGAAGGTCGTCGGGCCGCACCTTGCACATATCGGACACATCATGATCTACTTGTAGTTCATTTATAAATAGATCGTTAATCCGCTGGTATGATATTGGTGTGCAGGATCTATACGCTGCTGTATGTCGTACAGATCCGATTCAGACAAAACATGTGCTAGATCATACAGCTCATACGGCTCTGACCCAGCAACATGATGAGCTCTGTATGCCGTGCAAACCAGGAGATATGTCTCCCATGAACGAGCTAGATCGTGAGCTGGAGATGGGTGATCTGTCTGGTATGTGGAACCTTGGCACTGGCACTGACGTCAGCCACGGAGTCTTTCTGGCCTACAGTCGGGCTCTCCCCGTTATGTTCATCGTTCGAAATATACTATTGATATTGTCAGAGCAGGATCAACGACATGCGTTGCTCTGCTGTTCCCCAGGTGTTCCCAAGTAGATCTTGCACAGTTTAAGGCAGATGGAACTACAAGGACGATGGGAATGAGGAGCGTGACAGACTCCCTGAAGCGGTCAAACTCGTAACTGCACCAAGCTACTGCGTTGGCGGTTCTTCTATTTTTACTGTGTTCTGGCAATACTCTTGGGACAGCTTTCACTGTCGAGCGATGAACATTAGCGCAGAAACCTTGCGTGGTGGCTGGGTGAGTACGTGTGGGTGGGTGTCGGTTGGTGGTAAGTGAGTTGCTGGGTGCGTTGGTTGCTGCGTGTGCTTGTTGGTCGTTCCGCCAACTACACCACCCACCACCAGCATGTCATTGTTGAGCGATGCACGTCAGCGCAAGAACTTGTGTGTTGGTTGGGTGGGTGGGCCGGGGGGGGCGGGGTGTGCTACAGTTGTGTGTGGTATTCGTTAACGTTTCCTTGTGCAATTGTAGCTGTACGATTCGTATGGTATGAATGTCGTTTGGTATGCATATGCTCGTATGCATATCATAAGCTCGTGTGTATGCATTTTATACGCCGATAACTACAGCAGTAACTCTAATTTGTGTGCACCACTCTGCACGGTGTGGTAGGTAGCAGGGAGCTCGTCGCGCTCGCCTCCATATGCAGCGAGCGACCGAGACAGGCAAGATACCACCCACAGAGCCCACAGAGGTCTCCCCTTCGAGCCATAGGTTGTTTTTGATATGACCGCCCCCCCCTGCTTTTTCACCCAGAGGAAGTGCTTGTTTGTGGAGTACTCTAATGGCAAAACAGGCAGCCCAAACTGTGCTATCAAATTGCTGTCGTATCGTGGCACAGAGCCGTGGTCCCCACATAGCGCCGGTTGAACAATGCCAGCTGCCCTATATAGCGCCCAAACTGCTCTGCTATACTGTTTGGATGAAGCGAAAAAGGCTCCTGAAGTTTAAATAGTCAGTCAAGTCTCCACGAGGCTTGCCCGGGCCGACGCCCAGTGGTCCTTCCACTCGGGCGGAGGGGACAGCCCTCCCCTGCACACGACGGCCAACGCCACCGACGGCCACAAGCCACCACGATCAACAAGCTTCTGCGAGCAATAAGCTTCTGCTGCTCCTGCAGCTTAGCTGGTGGGGTGATGGTGGCGGTGGTGACAGGTTGTGGTGATGGTATTTGCTGGTAGTGATGGTAGTGGTGGTGCTGGGTGCTGGTTGCGCGCTCGTCTGGGACTCGCCACACAAGGCACCCCAGGAGGTGGGGTTTGGCTCATGCCGACCGTGTCGGTGAGGACTATCCATTTCCGCTGCGTGCGGCATGGGCGTCAACCGTCTGGAGCCGTTTTGGAAAAAAAGACGTGCGTCGTCTTGCGGTCACTGAAAGGCAGAGGAGGACGGACGGACGGACGGACGGACAGCGTTTCATAAGCCCTAAGTAAACCTAGACAATGTAAGGAACTCTTGATTCACGTACCATGAGAGCGACACAGCAGTGTTTTTTGCTCTGAAAGGCAGTGATGCTGGTGTTGAGGACATTCTCACACTAGCATTTTATTTCTTAATTCCGAGCCCGTGGGCAAAAAAAAGCGTCCCGTTCTAACAAAAGCAAGCAAAAACAGCGCAGAGTATCCGTATTGTATAACACGCAAGATAACACAAGCCCCTGGGAAGCTTTTCCGTGTCGAGTTTATCAAAACCATGCCTTAAAGAGGGCACGCACAACAAAAAGCGTGGCTTTGGAAAGATGTCGATGGTATCGCTCCATAGACGCATCGCTCGGCGTTTGCGCCTTCTTCCCCGTTATCGAGAAAACCAGCTTCGAACCCCGTCGGGGTGTGTGTTATCATGCGTGCTATACGGTAATATAGAGAACGGTGTCCGGTCGTCCCCTGTCTGCATCGCAAGAAGAGTGCCGCCGGGCTGTCCTCTTACCCACAAACTACTCTTTCCATCTATACTCCACAGATCTTCCTTCAGCTCGCGGGGGTTAAGCGGGTCAGTCTGGCGTCTGCCATGTGCTCGGCATCGGACAGGCGGACACTGCAGGACGTCTCCGACCACATCCGCCGCCACCAGAAGTTTCAGCGAATCACAGACAATGGCGGCGCAGATTCCCGGCGAACCAGATTCGACGACGACGACGACGTCGCCGTGGGGAGGGAGGACGACACCCGAGCCATATTCGAGGCAGCTGTGTCTGCGCTTGGGTTGGTGTAGATGCGTTGACTACGATATATACGCCATTGTCTTCCATCGAGACGCTTTTGTTTATATAGCCTGATTGGTGATCACGGGCTACAGTAGATTTCAGGGAAATGAGCTACAGCAGTACGAGCGAAGCGACATCATAATCACCATCACATCATCTGTGAACGATTGTCTCTCGTGCAGCAAGCAATCTAGACTCGAGCGGGCATTTCCCGCCGTCTATACGCAAGCGCGTGACGTGACTCCGCCAGGGATTCGAGGGAGGTAGTGCGCATATTTCTTCCCTCTGGGCCGCGCGAGGTAATACAGTCACGCAAGGAGTTCGGGCGTACAAACACTAGAAAAAAAAAAAGAAGTTGACCTTGTGTGACACCATCCAGGAGAGTCACCGAACTATACTCGTACCTTTCACGAGCTCAGATCACACCCCTCCTTAGTACGCGCGACCGGCTTGATACGTGCAGCCTGCAACACAGTTTCGAGCAATCAATCTCACAGTTGGCGTGTTTTTCGACGTTTTGTCGTGAAAAACATTTTTGTTTTGGTCGAAAGAACAAGGTGGTGCCGGTCACCATGATGAGCACCACACCCGCCAGATTCCCTGACCAGGATGACAAGATAATCGGTCTCCGCTCAACAATATATCGGAAAAATAGACCAACGCGGGCGCCACGTAAAACGTAAACATTGTGACGAGGGCTGGCAGGAGGGGGGGAGGGGTGAAGTTGTTGTTTGACAGTGCAGGAAAAGGGGGCGTTTTCTCAGGACCAAGGAGATGCGGCTTGCTCTGCGCGGGAGAGCCAGGAGGAAGAGCCACGCCGAAAAATCAACAGGAGGAAAATACTGATGTTCATGCTTGACCGTGCATGGATTGGGTTTGGTTGGATAGCAGGACCGCTACGCCGCAAGGACGAAACAATGTCAAACTAAACCGAATGGATAGACCCGGGCGGCCATTAGAGTCTGACCGATGGACCAAAGCGCAAACCTGCCCCGTCCCCGGCCGCCGTACTTGTTACTAATTAAGACACAACTCCGCTTTCAGAACCCGAAGGAAAACAACCTCCCCCCTCCCTCCCCTAGAGCAATCACGTCGCAGTTCCTCTGCGGCGGCGAGCTAGAGCTACCACTACCGTAGCGGAGGTCACGATTTAAGAGCTATCGGTTCCACAAAAATACCGGTTAAAGAGAGTTCGAATGGCTTGGCACGGAGTTCTAAAAGCTACATAATATATGCCTATTCCCGACACACACACCCCTCACTAAAACCGTGACCAAGTGAGACCCCTTTGTACCCCTTGACCCTCTCATCACATCAGCCTTTCCATCTCTTTCTTCTGAACTCTCTAGACCCTGAGACCTCACCGCCACCGCCGCCGCCGCTCTCACCCTCCAACGCACCTCTATCCCCATCCTCATAAATATCTCGCCGCCTAGCCTCTGGCTTCCAGCGCTTAGCACCCCCCTTCGCACTGCGCGCGCCGGAGGCTCGGTTTTCGCCGCTGCCCCCGGTCCAACGCCACCACCGCCACCCGCGCTACCTACGCTGCTCAAGCCATCACCGGGCCGATCGCTGGTGAGGTCACCGAGGCCGGCGACCCCCTCTGGAGACGAGCCACGAAGAGCAGGCGCTCCTTTTTCCGAATCGGTGATTTTCAACCAGCTACGAACCAGCGGCAACTTCCACCATTTTTTCAAGCGGCCGCGGACCCCCCCGCCGCCGCCGCCACCCCCAGTCTCCGCGAGGCTACCCCCAGTCGGTGTTCCCCCGTCTCTATCGTTCCTCGGCAGCGAATCTACCACAACTGCGTCGCCAATCGATGACACAAGACTGCCCCAACCGCTCTTCTCGGCCTCGTCCCCGTTGACTGCGGCCCCTTTGCCCTTGGCCGTCGAACGTTGACCAACTCCAGGAGGGGGTGGGGCGCTTGCGGCGTTCGTAGAGAAAGTGAAGGATTTTTCATCGCCGCGCCCGTCGGCGGGCACTAGGGAAACGGGCGGAAGCTTCTGCCCTGCGGTGGCGAAGAGGTTGTCCTCCCCCTTCGTTATGTTGGTCCAAGCTTCGTACCTGTGCGGGTGGCCGGTGTGGTGTTCGAGGCCCAGGAGGGCCGGGCAGACGGGGGGGAGGAGGGGGGGGGGGGGGGGGGGGGGGGGGGGGGGGGGGCGTACTCATTCGTTGCTTACCTTAGTCATTTTACCCTCAAACACGCATCCCCTTCGAGACGGAGCACCGTTTTTACCTCTAGACACCTCCAACAGTTGGGCGCTCATTACGTTGTTTCTATGTATTGCATGGGAACTTTTAGCTGATCATACGCCGTTCCTGGCGGGGGGGGTGTACTCATACCATGCATGGCCGTAGCCGTATGACCATAGACCCTCACATCCCTACAATGCCGGGACGGGGAACGTCGGGTTTTCGCCGGCGAGGCAGACATTGCTTGCCCCAAGCGCGAGGCGCCGCGAAGTGTTCGGCGTGTCGCATGAAGGGTCAGCTGCATCCTACGAAGAACCGGCTGTGAGGCGAACTTTCTTGCATGTGGATGACAGCTTCGAACGGAATTGATTCAATTTGTGGCGTGGCCACCTCCAGAGACAGCAATGGGTATAAAACGCACGGAACTGCCTCGCGGGTGCCTTACCATGTACCTTGTACACACTAGCAGGGTACGTGATGCAATAGGTGGGTATAGTTATTGCCATGCATGGCCGTAATTTTACGGCCATAGACCCTCGAGGGCGGAGAGAGATTGCATCCTGGCGTATGGGGGGGGCTCGAATGCCTCGTCCGCGTCGCCTTATAACGCGATGCAGCAACAAAGAGGCAGAGACGCCGTCTCTCTATAAGCGATTAACTCCAAAAGCGATTGTCCCGTGGAAAAAAAAACGACAAGAATCGTGTCCCAGCCATTGTCTTCACCGATTTTTTATACCGACTCGTACGTACGGAGTTGCCAAACACAATATACTTTCGGTAAATACGTTACCGAACCTAAGACTGAATAGACGCGCGCTGCGATAGGGGCACAGGCACCTAATTCTTCCGGGGCTTCTCGCTTGAGGAGCCCCATACCTCAATACCTGCAGTAGTAGCACCCCAAACTGTGTTTTGACGGAACATGTAGGCTTATTTCCGATGAGCAATGCCATGGCCTATGAACTATGGCCTAGGTGCGACCGAAAACTATCGTGGAACACAAATGAGATCCCAGGTACGTACATCCTTGAATTCTGCAGCTTCAGACTTTTGTCTTCCTCATATACTCATATACGGACTTGTACACCCGGCATGAGGCCATATAAAACCCGTATATAGTACGCGCGGTGGAGGCATCACTATTACGGGGGACCATAGTTAATAGGACCAAATATTGTGAACAAAAATAGGGAAATGTATACGTTTTTGTGTGTAGCGTAGGTCCTATTAACCATGGTCCCCCGTAATAGTATCAAACACAGCTTGCAAAGACGAGCTTCGACAAAATCCTCGATCCCACAGCTGTTGCTTTTTTTTATTTTATAAATATATACACCGGATAATCTCTCAGCTGAGGAGCGCTGTCAGTCAGAAATGCCGCGAAGAGGGTTGAGTTTGAAAAAACAGAGGGCGCAATCGTGTATTCAGCGCTCGACTTTTTTCCAGAAAACGGGAAAAGGTTTTGCCAATACGTATCGAGCAAGGCGTTTTTCGTTCGGGGTATGTCGGTCGAGAGCCCTTCCCTGTCCAAGAATATAATACGTTCGACTGTTTTTCGGAAAAGATGCTGGTCGAGAGCCCTTCCCTTTCCGCGAAAATATAACGTTGAACTGTTTTTCGGAAAAGATGCTGGTCGGGAGCCCTTTCCACGCAAAAACTATACATACATATATATAGACGTTCGTCCTTTTTTAGCACCCTTTTTACCGTTGTTAAGAAAAAACGAGCACTGAAAACGACCGCAACCCTGTGCAAATTCAATTGTCCTTACGGTCGCTCGACCGAAAAGAGCCACCCTTGTCGTACCGCGGATCAATACCACAAAAACAAAAAAAAAAATCGTATACCACGATTGCGGATACAGGGGAGAAGGGGCCGAACCGACCAGCTATGTACACACCACCGTGCCAACCATCCTCACCAGCTCTGCCACGGAAACAGCTCGGAAGATTTCAGCAGGGTCCTCCTGGAAGGCTCCGCCAACGCCTCAAAAGACGCGTCGAACACTTTTGAAGCCCCGTCAAAGCCGTCTTTGGCGAACGTCACGGCCGACCTCGCGGCTGTCGTGTCCAATCGGCGGCAAACGGGCGCGGAACGTGCTGGTTACTACCAAAAAAAAACAAAAAATGCTCGGAAAAACGTCATGATACAACAACAAGAATGAGCTGCTGCAAAAAAATAAAAAGCAAGCAGGATAGCTTTGAGTGGGCGGTTGACCCCCCCCCCCCCCCTCCTCCTCCTCCCCCGGCCTTTCATTGGCGTCGGTCGTTACACTCAACGACCACGCTTGATGACAGGACAGCCACGTTCGGCTACCCCACGACTCGGTTAAGCGTAAGGCGCGCCGCGGTAGTTTCGAACCCGACAACAGTGGAAAGCACAAACAAACAATTTGACCTCCAACGACAAAAACAGGGTAGGTCTACGCAGGATCGAGCAGGGGAGCCAACGTCACGCACGCATTTCACACCTGACACACACCTGAAAGAGACCGGCAAATAAGTAGGAGAGCGCGATCGGAGCATACACACGCAGCTTGCAAAACATGAGCATCGACGAAAATTTCCATCTCGCGGCTGAGTGTGTGTGTGTGTGTGTTTGTTTTATTTCTTATACTTTTTTTAAGGACCCATCACAAGGACGAAGAAGACAAAGGGTCCCCTTGACGCCCCGCGATGCCACGCGTCTCTGCTGCACACGATTGGAGTTGCGGTAACGCCTGTGGAGCTTGAAACCCCCCTGCGCAAAAAAGCAACTGAGATACCGGTAGTACAGAGCAAGGGCGCAGGAGCGTCCGCCAACCAGGCCCAGTCCTTCAAACAAACAAAAAAAGAGTAAGATGAAAAAAACAACAACAACAACAACAACAACTCTGTGGGGAAACACAAGGACCGCTGGGTCCTATTACGGGGGGTCCACAGTTATGAGGACCTATGGTATACGTAAAAACCTATATATTTGACTATTTTTACTTACAATATTTGGTCCTATTTACTATGGTCCCCCGTAATAACTATGAATGCCTCTTAGGAATGCAGTCCCGTTTTGGGGACAAAATGACTTGGAATTAGAGCTACACACGTGTTTCTTGACAGTATTAAAGGCGTAAAACGTGTAAAAGTTCCTTATATTTCCGTACAGAGTGGTGTGTACCAAACAGAAGAGGGGAAAAAAAAAAACGCGAAAAACACAAAAAAACAAAAAAAACAAAAAAAAAAACACAAAACACAAAACACGAAGGAGGTTGGATATGATACGGTACACAGCAAGAAACAACGCCACCACCGTGGCAAAACAATTCTTGCATGGGCGGCCCAGCCATAAAAAAACAAACAAACCCGTCAAATGGCGGCAGCAGCGAGCGGCGACACGGCACGACGCTGCTCGCGCCAACATACCCATGGCAAAGGCCATGGTAGCACGGCAGAGGGATTACCGTGATTGACGTACAAAGCCGCCCCCTGAAGCCCGCTCGGCTGCGCGGGTGCCGACCGCACCAGGTCCGACTCTATGTCCTCGAGAGACTTGCGTATGTTGCCCTTCGAAAACGGCGGCAAATAGAACCACGGCGGCGGTTACAGAGCAGGGGAGGGTGAGCGGTATGCTGGCGGGAGGGATGCAAGGAGGGGGGGAAGGCGGGGGTGGGGGTGGGAGGGGTCCACAGGTGGCATCACCACCTCTCAAAGCCACGCGGTTAGGGTTGGCCTGTGTATTATTGTTGTTGTTGTTGTTGCTACTGCCGTCGGGGTGTGTGTGCGTCTGTCGCTGTCCGGTTCCGGGAACAGCTCGACATCGCTCGCACACGTACAATACCCGAAACTACTAAATTACACCGCTACGATCGTACCTTGCATCAATACCGGACGCGCACCCAAACGAGACGACGGAGTGCACCCCGCTCTCGAGGCGAAACCCGTCACAGAACCACAGCACAGCCGCCCTGGCACTCGACCGTAGTATCTCCCGCTAGACACCGTAGTTCGGCGGGGAAAATCCGCCAGCGTATCCCAAATTCATATCTTCGTTGCAATTCACCAATCGACCGCCTCAAACCGACGGTTTTGAAAGCACCAAGATTAAGGCGCAACACTAAAACCCTCTTAAGGGCACACCAAGCGCAACCAATTTTTTTTTTTCCAGCGAGCATAGTAATAACCAGCGGTATATACGTGTCTCGCTTGTCTGCGCGAAATCACATAATAAGTGTCACAGATGTGCTCTCTCCTGAAAGTGTGCGCTTTTCGATGTGTTGTGTGACAGCTATGCACGCCCGGGTTACTCGCGTCCCTTACAGCATATTTCAATAGATTGTGCATTATCTCGACGCTCGCTGCGTCATTGGAGCCTTGTCATGATCTATCGACGTCGAGGGGTAATACATAAGACGCACCTTGCACGGCTCAACGTAAATGAACATAGTACACGATCGAGTTCATGTAACCCCGGTCGCAATCGTAGGGCAAAGGAATGCCTTGTTCCTGACAACGCCCTGGTTCCCTTTACGTCCGTATCGGCTACGTGACCACCCCTGTTTCCCATACCAATGGAAGAAACATGTCTTTGACCCGTGAAAAACGTGATGGCGGCGATTCTGATGAGCTCCAAGCATTCTCCGAGTGTTGTCCGAAGTCGTTAGTTTTTTCATCCGTGCTAACGTTCATGAGCGATCCCACGAAGGAATTTCCTTCTTCAAGGGGAATACTTCGTGGGATCGCTCGTGAACGAAAACATGGCCGACAACAGCAGCGACTTCGGACAGCACACGGGGGATATTTCGAGCTCATCATAATCGCTGTCATCTCCTTTCTTCTCCAAAGTTCAATTGTTTCTCTTCGAGAAACCAATTGTCCTCAGCGCACCGCGCCGGATCCACATGCCGTTATAAGCATCGTTCCTGTTTATTATAGGAGTTTCTGTTTGTACACGCGTATGCACCGACCGGTCTACATTGACAGCTTCCGCTGTATTTTGAAATCGCCTTTCGCGCTCGCTGCTCGTCATGTGATTTGTTCATAAGATTGCACAAATAGTCGCGCAGCTTATCCTGGTAAAAATATGCACTTCGTGGCAGATACACTGCTACCTAGAGTACACACCGCATCACAACAAGCATGCGGGATGCTGAAGATCGACAGTCGCACAGCAAGGGAACTTCTCGACTTCCGTCAAGCTCTACCGCAGATAAAACCATACACGAGGCTGGCCTACCTCTTCCGTGCAAGAAAGTACACACAAGGTACTTAAGTCCGCCTCACAAGCGCTTTGTTACTGTTGTAGGATGCAGCTCACCCTTTCACCCTTCCTGCGACTTGACGAACACCTCACGGCGCTTCGCGCTTGGTGCAAGCAACGTCTGCCTGGTCGGTGAAAACCCGACGTGCTCCGGGCCGGCAATGCAGGGATACAAGGGTCTATGGTCATACGACTACGGCCATGCATGCACCCCCTCCCCAACCCCGACGGTTTTCTTAATCATGGCACATAAACGCCGGAACCCCTCCCCTCCCCGCGACGGATGCGAGGATCTACAGTCATGCGACTACGGCCATGCACGACAAGGAGTACATCCCCCTCTTGTCGGTGAAAACCCGACGTGCTCCTCTGTCCCGGCGCTGTAGGGGGGCGAGAGTCTACGATCATACGACTGCGGCCGTGCATGACAACGAGTACCCCGCCCCCCTCCACCCACCTTTTCCCGAGGCTCACCTGCAGCCCTTCTAGCACTTCTCTGAGGTTCTCGATAACCTCTGTCTCGGCGGCAAGAGCCGTGTAAGTCATCACCCGGGTAACCTCCTCCGTGTCGTTGAGCCGCGCGGCTAACGACGCCAGCGTGACCTGCTCACAAGAGAACACACACACACACAAGAAGAATCTTGAACAAAAACAGCCTAGCTGTCGCAAGGAACTCACTCGTACAGCAGGATATTTTGAAACTGCCGTCAACTTGCGTGCGTTGCAGGACGGGGACGCGTCAGGAAATTCGAAAGGGGTTCATTCCTTTAGGGTGCTTCGTCGAAGCTAGAGACTTGCTTTCGTAAAAAAGCGAAGAAAAACGCGGGGGAAGCACGGGCGGCGTCCCCTCAGAAGCCCGACGATAGACGATGCTATGGGTTGCGGTGGCCGCCAACGACGTCGCCCGCATCTAAGCCTGGCCAGGCCGCAACAAACCCTCACTCACAGCTCGTGCAAAAACTACGACCGAGCACGACAGACGGCAAGAAGATAGTATATAGCTGTCGCTATTAAAATAGGAACGCGCGCAACGGGGAATGTCTTGTTCGCAGAAGGTATCTATATCATCAAACAAGAACCAAAACCAGCCCAACTCGTAATTTAGTTTTAGGGCCAAAACTAAAAATAGGTACGAAACGTTGTTGTACCTTTTGGTATAAAGTACGGCGGTGTACACAGGACGATTTTAATGTTTGGGTGCCATCGACTTTAGAAAGCCGCATCCACTCGTAACAAAATTGTACGACGCTGTACAGGGTATATATACACGGGAAAGAAAAAAAAAAAAAAGAGAGAGAGAGAAAAAGGAGACAGAATCGTCGCCACGATATCGGAAGTGAAAACAAACTATCATAGCGGGTTGGAATTTGGTCAGAAATGAAATAAAACACTTTTTTTTCAGTTCTGGTTCACTTGATTTTTAGCAACACCCCCCCCCCTGTCAAGGACGCAAAAAAAAAATGTGGGGTGCCGATTTTTTTTTTTCGTGTACCCTTGAATTCACTCGTAGTAAAAACATTACCATGCTGTACCCTAATGTAAGAAACGCTTGTATAAATACATTTAATCAAAATGGTTCCTTTATTTCGGGACAGAGCGGTAGTCATGGCAAGAATCCCGAAAACAACACCACTCAAAAACAACACGGGTGGAAGCACGTCCGATCCCGCACTGGCCTCGCGGAAACCACCGCCAGACCTACTCGCGAACACGCGCTTTCGATGGTCCACCGGGTGACACACGGGTGAGGATAAGGTTAGCACACGACCCCTGCACACGCTGAAGGCGTCCCTTATCAAGCACGGCATCCACCCTTTCCCCCCGCCCCCCTGCCTCCGCCGTCTTCCACCAGCCACGGAGGACCCCCTCCCCCTCCCCGCCCCGTCCCCAATCGGCACTCCGTACTCACGTCCGCTAAGAAAGCAGACTCGCACCCCCTCCCTCTACAAAAAACCAGCCCCTCCCCCACTCCCCCCCCGCCCTTGAGAAAGCAGTGTTCACGCCCTTTCCGCCTAAGAAACCAATACTCACGTCCCCTCCTCCTAGGAAAGCAGACGCCTCCCCCGACAAAAAGGACGTCCCGCTCTCCTCCCCAGGCTTCCCGGTTGCCAGCAGCCGCACGGCATCGGTGACGAGCGACGGGGGTACCGCGCCTAGCAGGAGGGCACGGTAGACCTCATCGAACGAGAGTTCTCCGATACCCTTCTCATCCAGCTTCCTGCGACGAAAGACGGACACAAAACACACGCATAAAACACATGCAGTACGCAACCAAAACAACGCACGCAAAACACGCACACATCGAAAACCGCGGAAGAGAAACTTTTGCGCGCACAAAAAAGGATGCTGCTGGTCACACAACACACAAGCCATGCACAACAACACACACACACACATTGCATCAACCAGAGACAAAAGAGATTGACGCGAAAGGAGGGTTGATACATATACATAGACAACACATGCACAAAATCAAAAACAGACGGAGGAACGCAGCAACCGAGAGAAATTGCGCCATTTCGTTCAGGTTTATAGCCCGCTGGGCTACTGGCAAATGGTTAAGCAATTTTCCCATCCGAACTAAGCCTTCTAACCAGATACTACACGCAAAGAGTTCTCATGAATTCACCGTGTATGCGAGCGGCGGGGTGTACTCGATATCATGCATGGCCATAGTCTTATGACCTTTGTAGACCCTTGCACCCCTACAATGCCGGGACGGAGCACGTCGAGTCTTACCGAGGCGAGGGGGGGGGGGGGGGGGGGGGGGGGGGGGGGGGGGGGGTAGGGGGAGGTGTACTCATATCATGCATGGTCGTAGTGGTATGACCACACAAGGAGGGGGGGGGGGGGGGGGGGGGGGGGGGGGGGGGGAGGGGGGGGGGGGGTCTATCATCGCGACTAGCGAACGAGCTCTTCTTGGACAGCGCCGGCGGTGCGCGCTAAACAAGAGCTCCTGTCTGACGACGTCACCACTGCCTTTTCTGCCGAGCGAAGCATTATTTTACGGGTGTTGAGACGAAAAGCCAACAGCCGTCCAAGGCACACACACAACCTCGCTGACCTGACGAGCGCTTCCAGGAGCGACAACTGCTCCTTCGTCTGCTGAGGCAGCAGCCTGCCTATCGACTCCTCGATGTTCCGATACGTGGCGTTAAGCTGAATCATCAAGCTCCCCTGCAAAACGTGGCGACGATAAAAAAAAAAAAAAATCCGCGATTGTGAAAGTGACGCCCATCGATCATCGCTCATCGCCAGCGCGCAGCCCTTGTCTTTCGTCACACACGCATTAACGCGACCGGCGGGGCGGAGCCTACTGGGCATTCCTCGAGCGGACACACGATAGAAAGTACGCAGCACGCCCCTCCGCGCTGAAATCGCAACGGCGCTGACATCGCATACGACGACAGGAAAAAGCGAAAAACAAAAAAAAAAATGCCAGGCGCACGCGGTTGACCGTTCGGGAGCAACCAAGCAACCCAGGCGACGTGACTCTGCCGCGACGGGGCCGTGAGTTTGCCTCGCAGCTAGATAGAAACTCGTAGGGTGGTAAGAATTAAGCCAACAAACCGACTTCTACCTTTTTCATCGATAATTACCGTCGAACCACAAAATGCTCCAAGTCAGAGAGATGCAAACACGCGGAATTGTTGAACGAGGCCAACCAATGACCACCCAGTAATAGGCGGCGAGTTACAGTCAGCCAACTATCAGCCCTACCAGATACGTATATAGTCGCGACGGTTTAACGTGGCGACCGTGCGTGCGCCCGCGAGCACGCAACCCTGGTCGGAAACGCGCGACTAGAGTCGCGTGCTACGCGTATCGCGTGTTGCCCTATGCGCTCACAAGCGTTACGGAAGTACAGTAGTTCGAATCGCGCACGGGTATCGGGATCGTTCACGCCTGGTCTTGCGCTGCCGCCGTGAGACGAATCAGTAGTGATTATGTTTGTACAACAACTTGGACCAGCGTGGGAAGAACGGTTGTCAGTCCAGACTAAATCCTCACTACCTCTTCACTCCCGAGAACTTTCCCAGATACATCCCAGGCGGTCGGGGACACAGTGTTAGGGTTCAAAAGTTAAGCATATTCGAACCACATTGTAGAAGCTGGCCCAACGTCAAAATAATCTACAGCCTTCGGTCCGATCGCACACGACTTCGACAACGTCCTTCCGTCCGTCCACGCCAGGTAAGGCTACAAGCAGTACGTACGTAGAGCTGCGTTGTTGTTTGTCGGAAGCATAGCTATAGCCGTTCCCCGGAGGTGCCAACACCATCGAGTTGTTGAGATTTCCACTTTTGTGCACCAATAGGAAGGATTGTCGAAAGCAGGATACACATTTTTTTTTTTTTTTTTTCGCCTTTTTTAGGGCGCGCGCCCCTTGACCTGGAAAGGCTGGTTTGGTTCGCTTCGCTCGCCTGAGTCAAGTCGGCAAGTCGGCAAGTCGACTGAATGGCCATCAGCTGGCATCGCCAGCCGACTCGCCGACTAAAGTCAGATGGCTGGTTAACGCCACCCACCTACTGGCGACTTCACAGCTCTAGCAAGCAGTGTTTCTGATGTGTCGCCCCCCCTCAGCCTCACCTCGTCGGCGGGGAGCGTGATAGGCCGCAGCAACGCCCTCGTCTGGAGCTCGATAACCTCTTTGAGTAGCGCCTCCTGGTAGCTGTTGCCCACACCTCTCCGCTTCCAGTCGGCTTTCCCCGGAGAGGGGCAAAAAGGGAACAACGACAAAAAAGAGGTGGAGATTGGAGCCTTTTCGGGATGGACTTCTCGCTCGCTACGTGGGAAAAAAAAAAAAAAAAAAACAACAACAACAGGGCAGGGCAGGGCAGCGACGACTACACCACAGGTAGACTTTGAAGGGCGTCGAAGTGTCAGTTCATCATCTGGAAAACCCTACAAAAAAAACGCGTAAGGGCGTCCAAGTGTCATCGTCACCGAAAAAACCTGACTGAATGTTCTTCTGTTAGAGCAGGCGGGGGTATATCGGGGGAGGGGCGAGCGCTCCCTCCACGAGGTTCGAAACAAAAAAAAAAGGCACGTACTGCCTACCGCAAAGAGCCGTTGGGCTCGCATAGGGATGCGATCGTTTCTCGGCGCTTGCTTTCTCTCTCCAACGGTCAGGAGGGTGATCGAAAAAAGTCCAAAAATGTTTTTTTTCTCGGAAGAAAGCTCTCCATCGGCATCTTTGCGAAAAGCCCTCCCTTGTTCGGTGTTGGCAAACCTTCTCGCTCTGGAGAAATCGAGCGCCAAAGCTAAACGGTCGCACCTCTCGTGCGAAGTCAACGCTCTGTCGCGCACTACGGTATATACAAGGAACGTGCTCCACGTATGCACAAAACACATACCTGGTACAGACAAACTCTCACCGACTTCCGAGGGCCATGAGGAAGGCATGCTTTGGCAGGTTGGACTTCACGATTATTCCTTGTTTATAGTTGGCTAGCAAAGGTAACCGACTAACCGACTTACCAGTTGTCTTATCCACACGAAAAAAAAAAACACGTACGAGTCACAAAAGACGCGCCAGCCAGATACATAGAAGAAGAACTCCCCCATTTTTCCGGGAGCAACCAAAAAAACTGTACAGGTACGTACTACCTACCGGCCCAGCGCTCCGGGCGGAATTACAAGGAAGGTTGGGACTTCATATTTACGTATGAACACTCCTTATATTGTCGCTCAGAGCGGTATACGAGTAGCCAACTAACAACTATAAGTCGGCGACATATATGCCCAGGACGGGAAGGTTGTCAATACCGAACCAAAGGGCGCTTTCGGAGAAGTTATCTACCTGGTCGAGAGAGAGCCTTCCGAAAATTTCATGTTCGACCTCCAAGTACCGTTACCGTTAATAAGAGAAAACGACCGTTGAAAACGATCGCACCCCTCTGCGGACGCAACGGTCATTTACGGTAGACAGCCAATCAACTCCCAGCCTCGCAAAGTTCCACAGAGTCTCACCAAGTTGCGTGGTGAGGAGAGCGGCGTAGTCCCAGTTGGACTCCACCAACTCGGCACCCCTGGCCTGCGACAAAAGGACGCGAGCGAAAGCGAGAGAGAGAGAGGGGGGGGGGGGGGTGGCTTACTTTTTTGTAGAGAGGGTTGGCTTATACTCGCAGCACTTACCAAGTATACGAGGAAATGGTTGAGGGTCACTGCTGTGAACAAGACGAGTAGAAACCACTGTAATCCCAACCCCAACCCTAACCTAAACGCCCTTTTATTACGGGGGACCATAGTAAATAGGACCAAATATTGTTAGAAAAAAAATAGGTAAAATATATAGGTTTTTATGTCTACCATAGGTCCTATTAACTATGGACCCCCGTAATAGGAGTTCAGTCCCGTGTTGGGGACAAACCAGTCAAATTCTAAGTCGTTTGTCCCCAGAACGGAACCGCAGTCCTACCGTAAAAGGTTCAAGCCAACCCGACCCAACCAACCGCTGCTTAGCGTTGGATCCCCTTCGCCTCCAACACACCAGTGCCGGGTGTGTGCCAACCATGTTATCGGAGTAACAAGTGGAAAGGTTATCACTTTGATGGAGACCACGAAACGCGACAGGGGGGGGGGGCGTGACGACCGGGGCGGCGCCTATTCGCAGCCCATAGACTGACTGCATGCAGCCCTTGAGTGCAGTCCACACGCCACTAGTATAAGTGTTTTAGTGCTCTAGGGTGAAGCGGGGGGTACCCACCACCACTACTAGACCACACCTCCATCCTAATTGTTCACCCGGACCTGATCCCATCTGGCACCCTGTTCCCACTCCGTGGTGGCAGAAAAATACTGGGGAATAACTCTGACCGAAAACATAACCCCCACTGGGACTCTGGGGGTCGATACTAAACGGTGACTATATTTCCGGTCAGACTGGTAGCACGCAAGATAACACGTTCGTCCCACGGGACGAATTTTCCGAGAAGATTTTCTCCGAAAGTAGGGGGGGTACAACGTACCCAGTACGATAGTAGTCATCAACAACAGTGTGGGTTTCGAAAGATCCTGTCGAGAGATCTTTCGACGGAGGCACGCACGCACGCACGCATCTCGCTCGTCGCGTGCGCACCGTCCCCATCGTCGAGAGCTAGAAAAACAGCCCAGAAAATTCGCCCGAGGGGTGTGTGTGTGTGTCATCTCAAGTGTTGCTTCGTACGCAGGGCGTGCGTCCTATCAACGTCTAAACGATCCTTATATTTCCGGACAGAGTGGTGTGCGACAACGAGGACGACGATGACGACAAATATACGGCGTTGTCGGTGCAAGAGCGATGCAACGGGTACATAAAGAGGGTGCCACTTTCCGGCTCGACACTTTTGCCGACCGGTTTAAGCTCTTCCAAGTGAGAGCAACTATTAACATTGGTATAGACCGGTTACATAGTATGATTATTTTACTACCATACCCCACTCAGCTCTTCTTCCACGTGAGAGCAACTATTAACATTAGTATAGACCGGTTATATAGTATGACTATTTTACTACCATACCCCACTCAGCTCTTCCAAGTGAGAGTTACTATTAACATTAGTATAGACCGGTTATATATAGTATGATTATTTTACTACCATACCCCACTCAGCTCTTCCACGTGAGAGCAACTATTAACATTAGTATAGACCGGTTATATAGTATGATTATTTTACTACCATACCCCACTCAGCTCTTCCACGTGAGAGCAACTATTAACATTAGTATAGACCGGTTATATATATTACGGGGGACCATAGTAAATAGGACCTACGGTACACACAAAGACCAATACATTTCCCTATTTTTACCAACAGTATTTGGTCCTATTAACTATGGTTCCCCGTAATGGTATGATTATTTTACTACCATACCCCACTCTCGGCGTAAATACAAGGACCGCTTGGTCTTTATATTCAAGTCTAAACGGTCCTTATATTTCCGCCCACTGGGAAAAATATGGTCGGGCTGTGCGAAAAAAATTTATATATATCGAAGAAAGGTTTTGGGTGAGAGGTTCTGCATAAGACCAACTATTATGGGAAAATTTTGAAGGGGTCTCAGAACTGTTTTTTTTGGGCCGAAAACCCGCGATTTACTCGACGGGACTGTCAAAAACACCGGTAGACTCCTCAGAGTGCTCCCCTTAGTTTTCCAAGAGCTTTCTCGAGCACTTTTCCGTTTCTCCAGAGTCGTAGTCGGACTGTTCGTCCAACATTTCCAGTTCTGAGGGCATCATGATTTTTCTCGCCCCAGTTCTGACCAACAGCCTTATTTTTGACCCTCCAGAGAAAAGTGATTGGCTGCTCCGAAATTTAAATTAGGACTCTGGAGAAACGGAAAATTGTTCCTGAAAGCCCGCAAAAAACTACGGGGAGCATTTTGAGGAGTCTATCGGTGTTTTTTTGGCTTTTTCCCGCCGAGCAAAACGCGCGTAATCGGCCTAAAACCCCAGTTCTGAGAGCTCAGAAATAATTTCCCGTAATAGTTGGTCTTTTTTAAGACCAAAACTTCGGACCCCACCAGTACTGCAGCGTGAGGAGCTCAGAAAATAAGGCACCATCTCTGCCGGAGCACTCGTCAACAACAACGCGGAAGCCGCGGACGCGGAAAAGCGCGCAAGCTTCCCTGGAGACCCACAATACGTATCTCTCAGGACGAAAACGTAAGGACCATTGTGTCACAACCATGGGAGACTAAAATGTCATTACGTTTCCGCCCAGCGGGGTACTACTACGTAGACCGCGACCTCGGGCAGCAATGCCTTACGTGACCGAAACCCGCGCGCGTACTGCCAAGACAGTATAGCTGTCCCTATTACACGAGCTCGAGCAGCAGGAAACTTGTAACTGCCGTCAACTTGTGTGCGTTGGTGGATTCCCGTCCGTCGGTCGGTCCGTCGGTCGGTCAGTCGGTCGGTCGGTCCAGTCATCTCGAAAGGGGTATAGTACCTTCTTTGAGGAGTCGTGTGAATAATAAACTTGCATTCGCTCGTATACTTCGTACCGGTACGTAATTATTCTTAGATGTACGTACCTCAACGTTTCGGTAAGTCTCGTTCAGCAGCGCCCACGCCGGTCCCTTGACATTGTCCTCGAGTGCTTCCACCTTTCGACCGTTGAGTGTTCGCACAGAAGAGGTGTTTCGTCGAGGCACCGAGAAGACGACGAAGGGGAGCAAGAGCAGAGCAAAAAAAGTGACGCAAGCGTGATAAGGAGGCGTGTGCGTGCGTGTGTGTGGAGGGGGGGGGGGGGGGTGGGAAGCGGGGGCGGGGGGTGGCCGGATCAGAGCGAGGACACGCATACATGGGTGCGCAAGGTTGTCAGGGACGCGTGTCAGCGCGGGCATCGCCTTCACCTTGTCCGCGAGGAATCGCCCTACACTGTACTACCACCCGCAGCTGAATATTTCTGGCGGCCATGCTTGCCGAGAATACACAAGAGAAGCCGCTGAGATTCCGCTGCTGATATGCTTGAAAGAACAATGTGCGCATGCGCGTTTGTCGCAAACGGAATACCAAGCGAACAGGACCCCCTACACACACACACACTGCCACCCCCCCTCCCCCTACCGGAGCAAAATGAGACGTTCGGTCCAGCTCGCCACGTATCACACGAAAAATCGTGCTTGTCAGAACAAGCAGAGTTAGCCGCTTGGGCTAAACGTTTACCTCCTCCCTCAAGACTACCGGTGAGACCATGGCAAAATACAGGGAGAGAGAGCACAAGCTATCGCGCGCGTCAAAATTTCTCAGCACAAGGAAAATGGGCGCGGCGGGGGGGGGACGGGGGTCCACCTTTCTTAGGCAGGATCGAGGAGGGTCACATACAAATACTGAGATTTAACAGTTCCACACCTGTGCATTGATCTCGCGCTTGGCAAGCTCGCCACCGGCAACTCCCACGACGAGCATTAGCGCCTCCCTCGGCATCCGGGGCACTGAGTCCCTGCAGGGTACAACCGAGGCACAAGCCCGAAAAAAAAGAAGTCGACAAACACATAACCTTCAGTTCAGCGCCAAAAACAAACGCAATAGAAGAAGCACCAAACACCAAACCAGGACAAAAAAAATAATGGTGGCGCATGCGGTGGTGGAAACAGAGAGACCGCCACGGGCACATAAAAAAAGCGACGACGTACCCGGAGGCGTTTCGGCGGTCGGGATCAGCAGCGGAGTGAGACAGAGGGCGGTGCCAATAATTTCCATACTTCCATGTCACGCGATTACATGATTTTACGAGAAAAACGATGGCGCGCGAGCACGAAACGGCTTCATGAACCTTTCAAGCACTGCACCGGCTCTACGGGGACACTCACAAAATACAGAACATTTTCTCACTCAGAAATACAGCAGATTTTTCCTACTCAGAAACACGGTACATTTTCTTGCGCGGTGGGCTAAAGTAAGAGGATACATACGAACACCGCAGGCAGGAACCATGTAGCATCAGCTCTGCAGAAGACAACAGAGAGGGAAAAGAGACAGAGAGAGATAAAGAGATCCCTTTTCCTCCCGCTGACCTGATTGCCTGCTGCATCCGCGCCGTGATACCCGTCTTCTCCATGAAGTTCACGGTCCACCGGCGCCACGGAGGGAGCACGTCACCCGCACTCCCGCCGGCACCAGCGACATTTTCTGCAGCCCCACTTTTTTTGGAACTCGCAACGTCCAGGTCGTCCAGGACGTACGGGGTAGGGGACGAGAGGAGCACGGCCCCGCACGAGAAATCCATCCCTTTAGACAGGGCGGCTTCCGCCACCCACCGCCTCTTGGCCTGGAAGAAAACAAACCACGCGGGTACAGCCAAGGTTTTCGTGTGAGACAGAGGCATGACGAGGGGATAGAAGACCCGAATGAAACCGAGAAGTTTACGGCAGCCTTGCTTCCATTTGAGAACTACGGGTCGTTTTTCATATGATCTGTTTTCACGTTTCCTTTTCGTCTCGTACAATATTTTTTTTTAACGCTCTATGCAGAAAAAAAGAAAGAAATAAACAAAGTGGGAAAACATCTCTCATCGCCCGCGTCGGTGAGATGCGACCGTACAGGCAGAACCACCGGCAGGGCGCGGAGCCTCTACACCCACCTCAACAACGTAAACAGCGCCCAAATGACGGATGTGTCTATTGCGGAGGGACCATAGTAAGTAGGACCTACGGTACACACGAAAACCTATATATTTACCTATTTTTACTAACAATATTTGGTCCCGTTGACTATGGCCCCCCGTAATAGTAGGAGTAGGAACGGCGCTCCTGCTCGAAAGGGATGCGTTTTCAATAGCTAAATGCCGAAGGCAAGCACCGAACGAGTACGCCCCCCGCTACTCCCCCCCTGCCTGGTCGGTGAAAACCCGACGTGCTCCGTCCCGGCATTGTACGGATGCGAAGGCCTACGGTAAAACCACTTCGGTCACGCATGATGATGAGTATGCCCCCCCCCCCCCCCCCCCCCCCCCCCCCCCCCCCCCCCCCCCCCCCCCCCCCCCCCCCCCCCCCCCCCCCCCCCCCCCCCCCCCCTGGTCATACGACTACGGCCATAGGCATGAGATAGAGTACACCTCTCCTCTCGAGTACACCCCCCCCCCCAACAACTTCAACCAGGCGACAGTCAGCAGTAGCTGCGCCCAAGGAACGCGAGCGGCTCACTGCATGCTAGCGGCGCGACAGTCCCGAAAAAGCGCACAAGAGAACGGACCGCATGGTGGTCCACAAACGAAGCCCCCCCCGAACACGCTACCATTCCCTACCCCTCGCGTTCTTCAAGCCCGCCCCCCCGTCACGCTCCCTCCCACTCACTGCCATGCGCTGCTTCTCCCGCCTTGCGCGAATTGCATCCTTCCCCGCATCCACCACCGCCTGCGCAAAGTCGAAACCCTGGCCGGCCGGCGCCTCGGCAGCGGCGGCCAGCGACGGGAACCAGTAGCCGTTGACCATCACGCCGGCCATGGTCTCTTTCTGGGAGGCGATTGGACCCGGTGCTGCTGATCCGTGGCGAGGGTCAGAGTCCTCCCCAGCGTCCCACGCCTTGGCGTTACACGCGGCACCACGGGCGGAAAACCGGGGAGTGGGGCATGATCGGGGGTCGGGGGTCGGGCGTCGGGGGGTACTCATGTCATGCATGGCCGTAGTCGTATGACTGGGGGGGGGGGGGGGGGGGGGTTCGAATGCGTACTCAAGGTCCACGCACGCTTCGAAAGCGGCAAATACAACGCACGCCCCGCCCCTCCTCCGATATCTCGAAAATCTTCCCGTTCTAAAATACATCGAGTGAAGCGCGATACCGTGCCACGGTCCCCTCCCTCTGCCCCCGCTCCCCTCTCCCCCCTTCCCCTCCCGCCCCCCCCCCCCATCCCTCACCTCCCCACCGACCCCCCCCCTCCCCTCCCGCCCCGCCTTCCCTCTTTAGCCCCCCCCCTCTCCCCCCAGGTTTCCAGAAAATACGGCGGGCGCATACCTGCGTGCCCGACGGGGCGGTGGCATCTGACCGAAGAAAGGCAAGAAAGCTGCTCAAAATCCCGACAAGAGCCTTTCTTTTGGCGCCTGCCGCCTCTCGTGAAACCCTTCCGGCGGGCGGCGGCAGTCCTTGCTCCTCCGACACGGTCGCCGCCGCCCGGCCGACGGCGACACCGACGGCAGCTTTCGTCACCGCGCCCACCACCTGGCCGGACAGTTACATCTCAGTTTCAGTTTCCTTTTCACCCTCGAGCACTTTCAACACTGAAAATAGCGTGTGGGTTGCAAACTATGGACACCCTCTCTTGTACGTCGGACCAGTAGACAGGCTCGTCGGTAGAATCTTCTCTATACTCATGGATAAAGATCCAAGGGTAGATGTCACATGGAAGATTCTAATGATCTTCACGAGGAGTGGACTTGACAAATCTCCCAACATACCCGAGCACAAGCTCGGAGAATAATCTCGAGAATGGCTCCGGATTCGTGTTGCTTCCTAGGACACGGTATTCACCTAATACTGTATTGCAATTAGGCGCGGCTTGGTGGCACTCGGTGGGTCACGTGCAGAAGCCTGATGCAAGCAGAGCTCACCAGCACCGGAAAAGCAACTTATCTTCTTACCAGGCACAGAAGTACCACCGACATTTACTTCCGTACCCGGTACATTGATATGTATATTGTGTGCCTGGTGATTCATCCCTTGGCTTTAGGTATACATAAATCCAAGTATACGAAATACACTTTTTGGCGGAACACGTTTTTTCTCCCTTCGGGCCGCCGGTCTTCTCTCGCGCTCTCGGCTGCGTGGCACGCAGGGAGGCCGCGTGTACACCCCGGTACAAATGTGAGCCCCGGCCGAAGTCCGTGGCGCGTGCTCTGGGCTTTCAAAGTCGCGAATTCTGGCAACTAACTATGGGTAGGCATTCCGCGACCTGCTCGAGCCAAGCAGGACAATGGAAACCCCCACAGCTAAAAACATATTTCGTGTGCTGCATGCTGCTGGCTGCCGGCTGCCGCTGTATCATGTCTGATCACACCGTCCGTCGAGCTCTCTACAATGAGGCAGCCACGGCACAGCAGCAGTCGCACACCAAGCTCTTCATTTAGTGACGGCCACGGACGGCACCTGTGTGTGTCTGTGTGTGGGCCGTGACTCCTGTCGACTTAGAAAGTAGGAACACACACGTACATAATCTCAATAGTATTGGACGCTGCACAGGGGGAAGGATGGCGATACGAACCCACACTTTCTCGGTATTTCAACACCAACCGCGCAGCCTCTGCTGTACGCACTACAACAAGAGCAGTACGACAGCAGTGTTACTGTATGAATAGTATGTATGTGTTTGCAGTGTTCACCAGGAGGTATAATAAATACACACGCGGTTGGGTTCATAATGGTCGCGCGAGCGCGAAGCGCTAGATTTTTTTTGTTTTTCTTGGTTTTCCAAGGAAAAAAAAACACCTTCATGACGGCTCGCATACGAGGGTAGGGTGCCTCATTTTTAGTTTCTCTGTTTGTGTGTGTATGTGTGTGTCATATTCAACGTTTTGTTAGGCCACGTTTCACCACCGCGCTCGACTCACACAGCACCAATTCCAGTCCCGGTGGGCTTTGTGCACGCACACACAAACGAAAACTTCTCACGCTGGTCCGGTGGCAAGTCGTTCACAGTTCGTCGAGCTGGGTGCGGCACGTGTGCAGCGAGGTGGCTGCGCCATGGTTTAAAAAAAACAGAACCGCAAAGTATAAAACGGTTTTTGTTTTTTGGAGTTCTACCTAACGAAACCCAACTCTACGAGTACTCGTAGGCAGACTGTGCCTGTCCACAGCGACGTTTGGGCCGTGTCCTAAGACATGTTGCAGGTGGTGTTGTCAGGCCCATCGTCCTACTACTACTGATGAAGGGACGGAGAAGCAGGACAAGCTCTACTGTAGATATGGTACGGCAGTAGTAGCGTGGTGGCACCTGTCATAACGGTTATTCGTTTTTTGAGTTTTACTGAAAACTAACGAAACGTACGACTCTACGTGCACTCGAGGGTCGTCGTTCGGCCGTCGAGTCCTCCGCGGTCAAGGTCGACCGCCTCCGTAAACAACTTGACGCTGCTAAGCGCGAGCACGCGTCAAATATTTACGCTCGGGAGAAATCCCGCGAGGTCAAGGCAACCATCGACCGCGAAGCACTGGAGCGCCTGCTTTGTCGAGCGCAGGCGCTCCAGTGCCTCGCGGGCGATGGTTGCCTTGACCTTGCGGGATTTCTCCCGAGCGTAGATATTTGACGCGTGCTCGCGCTTAGCAGCGTCAAGTTGTTTACGGAGGCGGTCGACCTTGACCGCGGAGGACTCGGCGACCGACGACGATAAGAATATGCCTGTCCACAGCAACGTGCGGGCCGTGTCCTAAAACATGCTGCAGGTGGCATTGCCAGGCCCACTCTCCTGCGGATGACGGGACGGAGAAGCAGGAGAAGCTCTGCTGGAGATGTCGTACAGCAGTATTAGTGGTGGCACCTGCTACGAGAAGCTCTTGTTGGACATGCCAGGTTGTAGACTTTTCGTCTCCAAATTATTAAACCGTACCGACTTTCGAGACCGGGAGCAGGAAATATATATATACAACAAATAATCGAGCACGTGTGCTGTACGTGTACAAAGGGTGCAAAGGTTAGACAGACAAGCCGAGCGTACAGCGACGCTGACCCTAGCCTCGTGTGCCCTACTGCTACAGCCTCTGTTGCTGTTTTGCTGCTGGAGAAGCTCTGATGTAGATGTCGTACAACAGTAGAAGTGGTGGCACCTGCTACGAGAAGCTCTGTTGGACATGTCAGGTTGTAGATTTTCCGCCTCCAAAATTATGAAGCCGAACATCGAGGTGGGAGGCAGGAAACATGCAACAAAGATCGAGTATGCAAGGGTTTGACCGACAAGCCGAGCGTATAGCGACGCAAACCCTGGCCTTGTGTGCCCTCATGCTGCTGCTGCTATTGCTGCTGTTGTTGCTGCCGCCACGTCTGCTGCTGCTGCTGCTGCTGAAGACTTTGGGCTTCTTAAAATAATGAACCCAAACGTCGAGCATGCAGATGACCGCGTACGTACGTAGATGTTCGTTCTTGTTGGTTCAGGCTATTGTAATCCGTATTCGCTCATCATGATGCATCGCAGATATGACTACTGCAGGTACTGAGGTCGGGCCTCAATACCACCAAATACTAGTATTTCCACATACAGCTTTAGAATCAAGCGCTTCGTTCAATCTCGTTCTTTCACAGCAGCAATACAGCAGCAGTACTCGGAGTAAATAGGGACGCCTGATGATGATGCTGCTCTCCCTTTTCAACTTGCGACACCCGCGGGACTCCAAGCCGACTGCATCCTCAAGGGGAACCTTGTACTCGTATGATATACTGTACCAGGTACCTGTTATACAATACGTAGAGGATGCCCTGTGGGTGCCCAGGCTCTCGACCCAACCGTCGCACGGATACGCCCTGCGTCGGTTCCACCATTTGTCGAGGTTCTCATATTAATAGAAATCTGCATCTTATTAGACACATATAAAACTCGAGAATATCGCGATATTTGACCTTTAGAGCCAAATTATGTGCCTGACGAGTTTTATACGGACGTCGGGTGTAGGCGATATTTTCGCTATACGTGGTCCGCAACACACAAATATATGCTTGGGGTATTTTTACCCCAAGCATATATTTGTGTTCTTTTTTTTGTTGGTAGAGCCGAATTTTGTAGACAAGATTGGACACACCTCAGACATAGCCTGTCTCCTGTACTCGGTCATCCGATCATCACGACGCCGCCATGAGCAACAACAGCGGCGGTGGACGCGACGACTTGGTTGAATGCATAGGGCAGACAGGTTCTCCCGTGGTCGGGGACGGGCGGATGCCCGGGATGCCCGGGTTTAGCGACACCAGTCCAGAATCCAGTGTTCCGGCTAGGCGTCTCGACGATGGAGTCGCCCCAAATCCATGCCCCCAACAAGCCGTGCCACCCACCCTATCCGGCAACAAGCGGGTAGCGGTCGGCGCGCCGGATGCCCGGACAGGAGGAGGAGCCGCTTGGCGGCCACTTCATGTCGGCGCCATTGCCGTAACGTGTGTTCTGGTGTGAACTCTACCTACCACAGCAGCAGCAGCAGCAGCCACGTGCTCTAGCCCATGTGATGTACATACGTGCTTGACTTGCTGGAGGATGACGTGGACTGTCACCTAATTAATCAGACTCTTCATAATACACCCGAGTTTTATATCTCAGGTGCTTCTGGCAAAAAAGGCGATATTGAGTTTTATATCGAGGGATTTGCCAATACGGAAATCGCGATATTGAATTTGACGTAAAGATTCGAAATATCGCCCTCTCTTGAGTTTTATAGATGTCTATTGTACGATTGCCTGTGGTCAGGCTTATTCCAAGATTATTTTCTGTGGTCAACCAGCTCCATATGTTGTCCCGTGCAGAAGCAACGACACCCCAAGATCCTTGGAGTGTGAGGCAAGGGCAGCCCCCTTGCCTCACTTTGTGTAGTTCATCCGGCTTGCCGTCAAGCCTGGATGCTCCAACAACCTGGCGCGCTACTACTAATAGACACTACACAGACAAGCAAGCAAAGCGCTACAGGCTCAAGCCGAACCTGATGAGTCCGTACTCATATTGGCGTCGACGATAGGCTCGCGCCTGTGGCGGTTTCTTTCTTCACAATTATCTGGAACAGGTTTGGTTGAATGTTTCTTTACGTCGTACGAAGAAAAGCGTCGAAGTGAAAACAAGAAGAATGATCAACTCATCGTGAGTGAAATACCGCTCTCGTCTGTCGTTGCGACAAAGGAAGAGCGCTCTCCACTGCTCTCGTCGTTTAGAAGCGAAGGACGCTCGCCAATCGCTATGGTCGTACTGATGTACCAGTCTACCTCGGGGATCTATTTTCCTACCTGGTATACCAGCATTGTTGATGTAACTGCTGTAAAGCATCACCTAGGACCTTCGTAGTACAGCAGCAATATTATCAATGTATGGCTCATTCTGCTTTTTTTCCATTATTTCCAAAGTCTGGAAATAATTGGAGAAATGTATCAAGATATGGAGGCGTTCTGTCACTATTCGTGAAATTCTCCACAAGCAAAAAAATCAAGTTTGTTAAATTTCACGTATTTGGAAAAAAAAACTGGCGAATACATGGAAGATTGAAAAATTGCGCGAAAAAAATGTCAAAATTATGGAAAAAAAGCTCTCCGATAAGAATGGCCCTTAAAGCAGCAGCAGTACCTACTATTATTAAAATAATAGGAGAAGAAGACAACAAAGATACCTTCATCCCAGACGGTTCATGTTTGCATCAACCATGGGTCCATGTACACAGAAAAGAGTGAAGCGGTTCCTCCCTCCTCCCTCTAGCGGTCTTTTATGCTGTTAGAGTGTGCCGCACGGGGCAGAGAAAGCTCATCATATACCCGCAAAATTATGAAACCGCCGTTACCTCCTGAAGCGCCTTCCTCGTCCCACCACCGCCTCATTTCCAGCCTACAGCAGTAGGAAATCGTACATCAACTAGCTGTACAACCCCACACTGCTCTGCCGTGCCTGTTTCCCTCGTTAGCTTTCGAGCTGACGCGTGTACAAGATACACGATAACAATGGGGTCGTTGCACCGCTCGTAAAACAACAGCGTGCTAACTGACTGTGGATGCTCCTGAGAACGTTCGTTGCCTGCTTTTCGTTGGGATAACTCACCTCTGCGGCGAGCTCCATCTTCTCTTCCCCCTGCTCCCCGGCAGCAGCCATGCGTTCCCCCCCTCTCTGCCGTGCCGACATCCTCTCTCTCCCGTCGGGTCTGCGCGGAAGAGTCTGAGTGCGCGGGTCGAGCCCCCCGTCCAATAAGCTGCGACTGGCAGCCCCGACGTATCCTCCAGCAAACGATCCGATGAAACCAACGGGACAATCGACAGCTCGGGCAAGGGCAGGAGGTGGCGCTGCCTCTGTGTCACCTCCATGAGAGCTGAACAACAGCAGGGTTGAGAGCAGCAGAAGCAGGCCGAAAGCAAAGGGGTGATGCCCTCGGCAAGAGGTATGCACAGTCGAATTCTTATTGCTCGGCATCCTCGACACGGTGGGTCGCTCGAGCAGCAACGGCGAGGAATCAGGGGTCATCGTCTTCGCGTACATCGCCATCGCGTCGAATCACCGTGCATATCCGGAGCGGCAGCGTCCCTGGGAGCAGAAAGTGGTGGCCTCATCAGCACATGCTGGGCGTTCTCGGATGATGTTCACTCCCTTCACAAAAACGCCTGTCAATAAAAATAAAACCGCCGCGATTTCCATCAAATTCAACATTCAACAGGCAAAAGCTGCCGGTCATAGACTATGAAATGAAGCTCCCAGGGCTGGTGCGGAGCAAGAGCAAGCGCCTCAACGAGGAGCTGGTGCGGGAGAGAGAAGGCCTCCACGAGAAGAAGCTGGAAGTGGCCGATCTGAGAGCGAACTTAGTGCACGAGGAGTACACGCGCAACGTGAAAGAAGTTTACGACTTTTCGTAAGTTCGAAAGTGCGCGAAAAACAGTCACTGGATTGCTGTACGTACCCTACCACGATATCATATCATAAGGAGGCTGACCCATTGCGTTGATGCTTACCGGCAGGAGAGAACCTGAGAACCGAGCAGGACGCCGCACTGTTGTCGGTGCGACCGCGGCCGCTGTGTTGCGTACGAAACTGGCATTGTTGTGTACCGCCCATGTGAAGCATGTAGCTCCGATTTCCATTGGTACGATCGTACGAACGCTCGCGTTCATATGACTCGTATGTACGACGAAATACTAACGATCGTCCCCTGTGATGAAACGAAACAACGCTCGGCGGCGCGGAACGCAGGACAGCAGTTTGATGGAAATTGCATAGATGCAGCAAGTGCTCCGGGCGTCAAGGCGGGCGTTTCGACTATCGGTCGAGGAGAACTACGAGGCAAAAAAATCGGCCCTTTTACTACCGCGTAGGCGTCGTGCGTGACGTTGCGACGTTGCGACCCGTCCCGTCTACTGCGTAGAGTCGAGTCCAGAGTCCCCGAGGCGAGATTCGAGATTCCTGAAGATCAGAAGATCAGTGATTGAACGATCAGTGCGGCGGGTCTAACACCGTTTCCATCAACCTTCTAACTTCTACACCTCACAGATCTCGGACATAGATCAGCGATCCCTACTTCTTGATCTATTGTAGATATGGCGGGCCAGAACTACAGTAATGTTCCTGATCTTTCTGAGATCATGTTGCCGCCGCATAATAATCTGCTTGATTTTGGGCATGGTTCTTGTGGGTTGGATCGGTGTACAAGTATACTCGACGTGATACTGCATACTGCAATGCGTACACAAGATCCTGCACATCTCATAACGGCAGGTTTAGGATCTTAAATCATAACGGCAGGCACGATCTAAAATCACAACGGCAGGGTTAGGATCTATCAATAGATGGTGCAGATATTAATAGTGATATGTCCGAGGTGTGCAACCTTCGTTCTTTTATTTTGTACACGGTGCTTCGTACGGATCGCTCCAGGTGATACATGTACCTATTAATACCAGACACCAGTAAAGATACAGCCGGTAGAAGCGCAGTAGTAGTAGACAAAGATGGCCGCCCCTGGTTCTATCAGCGGAAGAAGTGTAGACCACGAGCGACAGACAGACGTACTGCTGTACGTACTTCGTACTCCGCTATTAATAGTCAGCTTTCAAAGGTTGGTTGCTTGATTGCCCTCACAACAACTAACTTTATTTACTGCTGCCGTCAGTTTGTTGGTTGCGTGTTACAGCAATTCCCACGCACGAGTACTAACGGTACCCAACGATACCCAGCATCCAGCACACCCAGGTCCGTACCCGTACATACTCGTATTGATTATGGGCGGCTATTGCACGCTCCGAGTAGTACCAGTTTCATGGTCTCAATCGACGAGTACAATTACAGTACGACGACGGCGCGTATTACATTGGGAGTTGAGAAAAAAAAACCTTGGCTCGGATTTTGCCCGAGTCGTCAGTTTTTTATTATTATTGCTGAAAGTAGTGTTGGACACACCTTGCCTCACATAAGAAAGATAGTACAGCTGTCGCTAGGAACTTGAGCAGCAGGATATCTGTAACTGTCGTCAACTTGTGCGCGTTGGTGGATGGTGGACGGCAGTTGTTGTTGGTGTGGACTCGTCGCCGAAATATATTCCGTGGTCACAAGGCAGGCTCCAAGTATTACATGATATTTTAGCCCGCTCTAAATCCTCCCCCAAAGAGCAACACACAGCAGCAGTAGCGGCAAGGCAACGAAAGCAGCGAAAACACCAGGACCGCAGCAACAGCAGCAACAGCAGCAACAGCAGCAGCGGTCACCCCTAGTCTCCCTGTGCAACGGCGTACAGTTGGGCCCTCTTGCATTTATTCCAGCGCTCCTGCTATGCTGCTTCTTTTTGTTTGTGCTGGTTTGGTGGACGTAGAAAATCGGCTTCAGCCAGCTTGGAACGGGTCCCAATAAAGAACCAACGCAACATAACAGTGACACAGCAGCAGCAAACACGACAGCACCGCAGCAGCAGCAGCAGCAGTAGGAGCAGCAGCGGCTACCACTAGCCTTTCTGTGCAACGGCGTACAAGTGAGCCCTCTTTGTGTTGTTGAACGCTAGTGCTGTGCTGCTGTTAGTCTGTCTGTATTCGTTTAGCTTAGTGGACGTCGTAGGAAATCGGCTTCAGCCAGCTCGAATCAAAAACCAACACAACAGCAGCAGCATCTCAGCGGCAAAAGCAGCAAGCAGCAGTAGCAAAAGCAGCAGCAGCAGCAGTAGCAGAAGCGGCCACTCCTAGCGTTCTTGTTCAACGTCGTACTCGTAAAGCTTTGCCCTCTTGGTGTTGTTCAGCGAGCGCTGATGCTGTATCTACTGCTGAATGGAGGCCCACCAGCCACCCTGGTCCCAGGCACCCCACCGGTCAGGGTGTCAAGTGCAGATCGCCTGCACGATATTGGTTAGCAGAAAAACCGATAGGGCAGCAGAACGCAGACCCAGGAGCGCAGTACAGGCGGCTCCCATTCGTGACACTTGGTGCGCGCAGCAGCCGCGACCGCGCTGAGTGCCGGGGTGGAATTACTGGGCTGTTATTCTGTTACTTGCTGCTGTTGTTAATGTCTCTTGCCTCGCGGCCCTTTTGTTTGTCCCCGCGATGAAAATAATATGTCTCTTTTATACACAGTACATTTATCAGGATTTGATGAAAAGTGCGGACCAAAAAGTGCGGACATTATTGTCTGTTTTGTCAAGTAAAAGAACGGCTTCGGCTATATGGCAAGGGGCCCCTGTCACGACTTTGGGATACATTAGGAAGCTCGCGTTCGCTCGTAATACGAACGTGCCTCATATGAGAGTGTGAAGTTGAGTCTGGCCCAAAATAAGAGTTTCGCAAGATAGTGGTGTACATCGGCGGCTGCTTGTCGTTATTCTTCCTCCATCGTAACGATTTTCCTCAACGTTGGTCGTCGTCCTCCCCTTGAAACTGGTGATGCAAACGCGACGAGAAGCCAGGGGAAAGATGCCAGAGAAGTGGGAGGGTTCGGGGAGGTGCAGGTGGTGCGCCACCGCCAGTCAAACGCCAAGTACGCCATGAAGACCGTGCCCCTCTCGCGCGTCAAGAGCCGGAAGGGCTTCGACTTTGCCTTGAGAGAGGTGGACCTCCTCAAGTCCCTCGATCACCCCAACATCGTGCGCCTCCAGGTAAGTTTTACATGCGGTCGACCGCTGCAGTCTCGGGAGGGCCGTGCGGTGGCCCAGACAGTACAAGTAAGGATCGTTCAGACCAGAGATCCGATTTTTTTTTGGGTTGTTGTTTTTGCAGGGCTGCCTCCGTGGAGAGGTCGAAATTGACGATTCCGTTGACACCCAACGCTGCGTGGGACGAAATTCATTAAACTAGGGCGCGCGAAGAACTCAAGCAACTACTCTCTCCTCTTGGCGGGGCCGTTCAGACAGAAAAGGGTCACATCTCGGCGGTGGGCTGTGTGTGGGCAGTCTGTGGCGTCAGTTGGTGCTGGCGAAAATTCCGATGCCCGGTCGACCGTCCTTCCGCCGTGCTGTTCGCTGCCTATACACCGGTCGACGGCAGCAGCGGTGGGCATTGCAACTTTGTCGCTGTTGCTCGTTGCCGTTGACACTCGGTATCACGGGGCTCGCGGTTTTGCCGAAGACTGTGCTGTTCGCTGCCTATACACCGGTCGACGGCAGCAGCGGTGGGCATTGCAACTTTGTCGCTGTTGCTCGTTGCCGTTGACACTCGGTATCACGGGGCTCGCGGTTTTGCCGAAGACTGCAGTGGAGCGGTGATTGTTTCTGTGGAAGCGTTGCAAGCGTTGTAGCGCTCCTTTGTGCGTGCAGGTAACCCGAGCACGAAAAAGCCTGATATTAAACAGAGTGACCTTTCCATCTTCTGGAAGTACAGATACTGTGGCCGTGCGAGTACGCCAAAGTGTGAGTAACGCGTGTAAGCCATTATTCCATCATTTCCGAATGAAATTCGTACGTGTGTGCTCTTTTTCTTATTTTTTCGCCCTGCTGAAGACAGAAACAAACAACAGATCAGTTCTTATCCGCCGGCCTATACTCTATTGCAGTCAATGTTTGCCGCTTCCCGCCGTCCGTTTTGCCCGTTTTCTTCATTGGCCCATGCTCGTGCCCCGCGCTCTCAGGAAGTGTATGTCACCAACACCCACCTTTACATGGCCATGGATTTGATCGAAGGCGGCAATTTGGCCGGCCGTTGCCGCTTCAAGGGGGAAGCAGAGGCCGCCGTTGTCGTCAGGCAGATCGTCCGAGCCCTCCGATACTTACACGACCGAAACATCGCGGTAAGTCCGACGAATGTCCGGCGCTTTCTCAGCCAGGGCTCACCCCGTGCGCCCGCGAGAACACAACAAGTTGTCGTGTTGTTTGTGCTGCTGCCTACGCCTATGTGGGGATCGTAGCTTGCGCAGGTATGTGCTTGCACGAGCGCGGACGGCGCCTGGGTTTATGAGTTCGCTTTCCCTCCCGAGGGTTTGGTTGACGTACCTGCGGTCGATGGTGGACACGCGTAGTTTTCTGGGTGCTGGGTATGTCATGTTTCTCTGCAGCTTTGCTGCCGATTGTCTGTGTGACCTGAAGGCTGTATTCATCGTTTGCGCAGTCGTGGCTGTTATGTCGACACCTTCCTGAACGAACTGTCTGCTTCGCGCTCTCCCGTCGCTTTCTCTATCAGCACCGTGACCTGAAACTCGAGAACATTTTGTTGGAGACCAGCGGAGAAGAAGGTGGTGCCCCCTCCGTCAAGCTCGTGGATTTCGGCCTGAGCGCCATCTACGAAGAGAACGGCGTGTCCACAGACGTTTTGGGTAGCTGGGTGAGGGTACGCGGTTGCAAGCCTGTTCCATACGGAAAAAAAAAAACAAAACTTTCGCTCTGAGGAATGAAGGGTTTGCTGCGACTTGGTAGCTACGTTCATTCCTTTTAGGGAAAGTTAGTGTTGATGAGTCGTGGCAGCTACGATAGAGCCTTTTTTTTTAAAGCCTTGGAGCTCTGGTGTCTCGAAAGAATTGTCGTGGGAGATTCCTCCGCGGTGTGACATTGCCGAAATCTATCCTGCGGAGCACGAAGGACTACGAGCCCCAGCCTATTAATAGAGCTGCTTGCTCCTTTGGTTCGGAATCGTTGAACGTCTGTGGAAGACATATACGACCCGGTCGAGAGGGTAGGATGTCGTCGACGGTATCGACGGCTGACCTACAAGCGATCCCTATCTCCGCTTAACCCGTTCAGAGGTGTGGGTTGCCTGTAGACGGATGTTCGCACCCTAAATTGTCTTATGGGCGCATCGTGTATCGCTCTCTAGGTACCACAGAACGAAATACGGCGGCCCCGCTCTTCCTCCGAAAGCTCGAAGGTCGCTTTGTAACCTAACCTGCGTCGATGGTGCCATCCGCAGCATGCCACATGTGGGTGGAAAGCGCCCTCGCCCCCGCCCCCCTCACGAGATTTCCCCCTTTGGTCTTGCCTTTGGTGTCCCACCTGACAGAACTACGTAGCCCCTGAGGTTATCAAGGGTCGGTATCGGCCAGCCTTAGCCGACATGTGGTCGCTGGGAGTGGTGGCGTACGTCCTCATCAGTGGGGTGCTTCCCTTCGACGACGAGACCAAGGAGCTCATCAAGCACAGAATATCGGGTGAGTATTATACGTATACGTGCCAGAGCTCGACGCCGAGGAGCTCATCGGGTTTAAAATAGTGAGGTCGTATTGTACGTATGTGTGGCAGAGCTCGACGCCAAAGGAGATCATGAAGGATATAGCATCGGGGGGGGGGCTATTGTAGGTATACGTGCCAGAGCTCGATACAAAGGAGCTCATCAAGCACAAAATATCGAGTGAGTATTATACCCTGGTAAAGTTACAACGAGGTCACTTGGCGCCGGCCGAAGAAGAAGGCCTGCTAAGCGGCGTAGAAAGACTATATCATAGGCCTGTATGTCTTGAGGCTCGAGGAGCCCCGGTCCGCCAGCCGGCCTGTCCACTCGCGCAGCAGCCCCCCCCCGACCACGCCCCCGCAACCTTCTACTACTCCCTAACCCTTTCCTCTGTTTTTCTTCGTCTGTTCTCAAAGAGGCAAGGTTTGCCTTCCCCGGAAAATCCTGGGCGGGGACAAGCGAGACGTCCAAGCACTTCGTCCGCTCCCTCCTGCTGAAGAGCCCCGAGCTGAGGCTTTCCGCCGCCGGTGCCCAGCAGCACCCTTGGCTGAAGGGGGCGGAGGAGGAGTCGCAGATGCCTCGGAAGGATTCGAGCTTTCACGAGGAAGTCACGCGCTCCATGGTTGACTTTCGGTGAGGAGTGTGCAGGCGTTCTTGTGGGGTGGAGGAGGGGGCAGGGAGTGAGAGGTGCATTGGCGACTCGGGGCTGGTGGTGCTGGCTACCCCGTCCCGCTGGAGTGACTCCTGCTTGGCCCCTTTTTTTCTTTAAGACCGTTCTTAACGACACGGTGCAAATGGCCCAAAGTACGCCAGGTACCAGTTTGGAGAACATTTTTTTTCACGTCTTGAAATAGCATAACAGAACAGCAAGCAGCAAATAAAAAATTCCTTTAATGTGCCAACGGAGGACTGGAGAGTTACCCAAAAACCAGTTTGGCCAAAATGTGACTATTTTGGTACTTTGGTAAGTCGAGATTTCCATTCTTTTGGGCATTCTGCATGTTTTTTTTTTATTCTTCGTGTCGTTAAAAACGACCCTTATGCGCGAGCAATATCGTGGAAATGAAAATTATGCGCGTTGTGCCAAGCTTTTCTGATGCAATTATATCAAAAGCGCGCTTGTTCTAGGAGCCGAGCGTACGATAGGCCTGCTACGGTCCGCTCAGCGAAAACTCGGTGAAAAACAACAGGATGAGCGGCTGCTGCGCCGCACTGCACCTTCGTGGTACTTTGAGCCGAAGATATCCTTGGCGCTTGACGTCTGTCGATGGCTACTGCGGTACCTCGATTGCCTGGTGGTGGGCTGCATGTCGCCGTGGGCGTCAACTCAGCCATTCCGTGCATCGTTTTCTTGGTCAAACACGGTACTTGGAACAAGTGGCCGGGGAGACGTCCGCCACCCAAAAAGAGTCCGCTATGTTGTTGTTGGTGGTGTTGGTGGTGGCGGTGGTGTTGTTGTTTTGTACTTGTTTGCCACAAAGAGAGGGCCTGCTACGCAAGTTGTTGCGGTTGTTGTTTTGTAGTTTGTGTTGCTGTTGTTGTTGCTGTTGTTTTGTAGATTTTGGTGCTGTTGTTGTTTTGTAATTTTTGTTGCGGTTGATGTTCGCGCATTAAGTCATCGCCATACTGCAACCTATCTAGCTCGTGGTCACAAGACAAGCCGCAACGCTTGTAGCGTGGAAAACATAGAGGCTAAAAGCAGGAAATAGAAAAGAAGAATATCCCACATCGGACGGGCTTGCGGGTGGGCGTGTGTGTGCGCGTGTCGAGTGGGTGTGATATGGGTGTTGACGTACTCACCTGCGTGCAATCGATTTCGTTGTGCGGCGGCACAGGCAGGCGAACGGCATGAAACAGCTGGCGCTAGAAGTGGTGGCGCGGACGCTAGACCAGGGGCAGATACGGCTACTGACGGAAGAGTTCGACCGCGCTGACAACACCAACAACGGAGAGGTGAGAGGACGTCACTTCGCTGACGCGCTTGGTGCAAGCAATGTCTGCGCCTGGTCGGTGAAAACCCGACGTGCTACGTCCCGGCATTGTACGGACGCGAGGGTCTACGGTAATGCGACGATGGCCATGCATGATATCAAATACCCTCGCCCCCCGCGCGCCTCTCTCCACTAGCCATGCCCCTCGCTGAGTCCGAAAATCTGCGGGCCGTTTTGGTTCTCGATTCCATACCCAAACGGTCCATACTTTTCGGACAGAGTGGCAGTGGTTAGGAATTTTGGCTTGCCGAGCTCGGGCGAGGGGTTGGCGTCGAAGCGTGCCTGGGTCCAGTCTTGGCGGTGTATGCGTCGAGCGTGTGTACGGACGGCGCAGTACGGCTTTTGCCACGCCTATGCAACGTAGACGACGGCATCAATCCACGCGTTCTACCGTGCGGCAGGGGCGGCGGTACCTACCACTCTGAACCGAAAAATAAGGACTGTTTTAGATTAATATTTAGTCAAGATGATCATTATATTTCGAGACAGAGTGTTGAATATTACCACGGAGCGGTGAATATTACCGCAGAGTGGTAAATATTACCGCAGAGTGGGAAATACTACCGCAGAGTGGGAATATTACAGCAGAGTGGGAAATACTACCGCAGAGTGGGAAATATTACCAGGTACCGCAGAGTGGAATATACTACCACAGAGTGATCAATACTACCACAAGAGTAGTCAATACTACCACAAGAGTGGTCAATACTACCACAGGGTGGTGAATCGTGGTAAATATTACCACTCTGTCCTTGAATATAAGGACTGGTTATATATTAATAGGTATTACGGGGGACCATAGTAAATAGGACCAAATATTGTTACAAAAAATATGCAATTGTATAGGTTTTTGTGTATACCGTAGGTCCTATTTACTATGGGCCCCCGTAATAGTTCGAATGATCCTTGTATTCAGGGACATGGTGGTATGAGACACCCTGTACCGAAAATAAGGAGCTTTCTATATTACTATTTAATAAAAAAACGTGCTTTAGATTTCGGGACAGAGTGGTGTTAGTTATGAGGCTCTCTCACTTGCAGAACTCGTTTTGTTTTGTTTTTTTCTTTTTTTTTTTTCCGCGTCATTTGTTATCGTCGCCGTTCTTTTCTCCTGCTCCCTCCCTAGCCGTACCTCAGACCCGGAGTCACATTGTAGGCTCTTCTCCCCCCCAGTTGTAGGGATGCGAGGGTCTATGGTCACACGAATATAGCCATGCATGATATCGAGTATCTTCCCCCGCCTCCCTCCCCACTACGTCTCTGGAAGTGGTCGCACCAGAAAATAAATCGATTCATTGACGCTGCCATCCATGTGCAAGGCCGCCTCACAAGCGGTTCTTAGTAGGATGTAGCTCACCCTTAATGCGACTCGCCCAACACCTCACGGCGCTTCGCGCCTGGTGCAAGCGATGTCTACCTGGTCGGTGAACAACCCGCCGTGCTCCGTCCCGGCATTGTAGGGATGGAAGAGTCAATGGTCAAACGACTACGGCCATGCAATGAGTACACCCCCCCCACTATGGTACGACGTGCCTTGCATTTTTATCTCGGGAAGGGCTCCGCACTTTTTTCCCTCGTCGACTCTCGTCGAGCTCTTTACCTCACTTTTATAGCCGACTTTGAGACATGTTGTAAGTTAAGCTCGATAGCCTATAGTGCACGATGTAAGCGTGGACTGGGTATCTAACGAGTGATGGTGTAAAACACACACAGGGATGAGTTTTCTAAAAGGAAGCGGGTCTAACGGTGTTGAGTGAATGTAGCTCCTCAGTTGAAGAGCCCCCGCATCAATGTCGTGAACCGACCACGGAAATGACTCGGTCGGTTTTCGACTTTTTTGCCGAAAATGTCGGTCGGTTTCGGTCGTTTTTGTTTTTTTTTTACCGAAAAGAACCGACGCCGAAACCGAAACCGAACACTTATTGGTCAGTTTTTTCGGTCGATTTCTCACCATAGCCAGCAAAATAAATGGTTGGGCTCAAAAGATCAACCCCTACGTACCGGGGCACGGCTTCGCTTGCGTCCGAAATACTCCGTCGGTGGCAGGTGTCTCTGTCGGAGTTCAAGCGGTGGCTGGAGGCGAACGGCGCCGCGAGAGGAATGACAGATGAAGAAGTCGAGACGCTGTTCAAGGCCGTTGATGTTGACAACTCAGGTGCGTTCGTATTATGTTGTTTCTCGGTTGTCCCTGGTCATTCACACATCATCTAGATCATCTAGATCATCTACAGATAGATCATCTAGATCATCTACAGATTGATCATCTACATCATTTACAGACAGATCGTTTACAGATACATCATCTACAGATAGATCTAGATCATATAGATAGTAAGATTCCGTTTTGAGTTGTTGTACAGCATCTGTATAGTACAGATCCAACCCAGGAAACGCGTGCTAGATCATGCACAGATTATACGGCTCCCGCCTGGCAACATGAGCTAGTTCATGCAGGTCAGGAATATACCTTCCCTGAAAGACCTAGAGCATTAAGTGAGAATGGCCTGTAGATGCTCCGTAGATTATCTGTAGATGATCTGTGGATGATTTGTGGATGATCTGTAGATGATCTGTACGATGTGTGCAAGCAGGCCTTTCAAGTTCACGGTGCATCTCTTGGTCAGGATTACTTTCCCATTATTCGAAGAGGCGCAAAAGTCGACGTCAAAACGTCAAAGTTGTCGTCGGGTGTCTTGCGCGGACTATTAACAGTCGCTCTGTGTATTTCCCAGCCGACCGGTTGGTTTGCCGAAAGGTCAGAGCGTCCGCTAAAAGTAGGTGACTTCTCGTCGCACTCTGGAGTTGCAGAAATTCCTGATAAACGGTTGCTCTTCTGGGCTCTAGCTCACGGTGCGCGGTTGCTCTGCGGCTGCCCTGCGGCTGCCCCCCTTTCGGGAAACCACGCCGGTGGATGGTGGCTCGTTCGGGGCTAATCGTGATCGCGAGCGACGGTCGCCTCCTCGCCAACAGTGTCTTGTGGACTATTTGGGGGCAGAGGACCCCCCACCCGCCGTTTCTGCACAGAAGCATCTCGCATGGTGTTTCTGGCAAACGCATGCCTTCCTCCCCCCATGTCTAAATCCGGTAGTGCGTATCCGTTGAGGTCGAAATATGTCCTATCTCTACACCCTCGGGCGTCGGCTCGCGGTGTTGGGGATCTGTGACCGGGTTCGTCGGCCGGGGCCGCCGTTGCTTCGTCCGGTGCGAATCGTAGGGAGGGTCTCACCTTGCAACGTTTACGTCGGTTCCTACAACGGGGGAACATACTTACTATTACAGGGGACCATAGTTAACAGGACCAAATATTGTGAGTAAAAATACGGAAATATATAGGGTTTTGTGTGTACCGTAGGTCCTATTAACTATGGACCATCGTAATAGTAGTAACCATATCCAAAAGTGGCGTGAAAACATACAGTAGGAATAAACATGTTTTTTAGGTCCATCGCGGGTTTCTGATCACTAAAGCCCCCCGAAACATGAAACACGTACGGCAACAGCGCGGGACCTTTTGGCTTGGCAGACGCGCGTTGTAGCGCCCGCGACATCGATTCTCGGAGATCGGGCACAAAACTAACAGTTTTTTAATGACGTCGATGAAGGAGCGAAGTGCTGACTCCGCCACCACGGCGTGACTGTTCAGCAACGAGCCCGAATCGCCGTGTTTTGCTAGTAGTTCGGGCGTTTTACTTTCGTGGAATAGTTAGAATTCCATACCATATGAGGGAGGGTACACATATTTAACCGTTTTTTATCAAGTTTAGCAGTATTCCATCCGCGCAATACCGTACCTGGTACTCTTCAGAGAGTACTCTACGTTTGACCCGGCGGTATGGTGCTGTAAACGTCTTGTTTTTCGCGGTTCTCCCCATAAAAGACGAAGATGGTCTCTGAGTTTTTTATTCTTCGCGGAAAGCCCGGCAGTAACGCCAACGCTATGATGAACGCGGGTACCCGCGATTGCCCACGTTTTCTTTCGTGGAGTTTACCGACGAGAGAAAGCTCCGCGTAGGAATTGATTTCACCGGGGCTGTATCAGTCTGTCGTTGAGGCGCCGGCTGATCCACCCTCTTGCTACATGTCACCTTCGATGAATGCTTATCAGCCAACCATCGCGTGTGGTCCTTGGCCCCCCGCAGGCTTCATCCATTTTAACGAGTTCCTGGCGGCGACCATCCAGCAGCGGCAGCTCGATGAGGCCCAGCTATGGCCAGCCTTTGACCGCCTCGATCGCAGCCACACGGGTTTCATAAATCTTGATGACGTCACGCTCACCACCGGGGCTGCGGCGACGAAGCAGGAGGCCGCGGTGCTCGTCAGCTACTTCGATATCAACGGGGACGGTCAAGTGAGAGCGCTCAGTCGTCCCAGTGTCACTAAACGCAAACCTCCCGCCACCCCTATTGCTGTTTTGATATTTCGCGGCTGCTCCTATTCTTCCGCGCGCGAGAAGTAAAACTCCCACGGGTGTTGTGGCGCCTCTCCCTTTTCAGTAAAGTGGCCGTGGGGTATATAATAGGACTGAAACAATCACCGTTCGGAGTCGACATGCTGTCCCAGGCTCGACACGACGTCAGTGTGCTTATTTGTTGCCATCATCTGTGTGTATTTCAGGAGGTAGCCCCCTTTAAAGGAGCCTATGTAGTGCGTTCGGATTTTCAGATCCCTTATCTACGAGCGTCCCTTATCAGAGCTTGGTTCCTCATACCTGGTAGTCAACAGTGGGCAAAAGCGGTGCGCAGAAATTTGAGGTCCCGGGTATACCGTTTTCCCTTATCGTACGGTCCCTCGAAAGGGGCTATCTTCTGTACTATACACCAGCTGCAAACAGCTGCCTGCAGAAAATCATGCTGGGCTCTCGGCGGTGCGACACGCTTCCCCAGGCGTTCGTACTGGCCCGTCCAAACGTGCATGGTATTGATTTCGACCAACGGGGGGGGGGACATGATGCTTGCCGGAAACAGCAGGGACCGGGTGGGATATGTAGGAGGATCGAGCTGCGTCGACAAGGAATGACCGCCTGCGGACCAACCTGCTCTCCTTGAGAACCGGGTCACCTCTCGCCCGGACCCGGTTTTCCTTTAAAACCAGCTTTCTGTTTCGGAACTGCAGTGGGTTCGTTGAACCTACTGCTTAACTCGCGTCTGCCTGCCGTTGAAGTGGTTTTATTGGCAGGAGTGTGTCGCACGGTACGATGCATAGTGTGGCGGCAAAGAACATACCGATAACATGGAGAGTATTTGGGGGGGGGGCAGTGCGCGCGATCGGAGACGTTTGCGCTGTTCGAGAGACGAGGAAGCGGCAGGAGTTCAAGAGCCGCGCCGTTGGACCCGCGCTTTGGGTGACCATTGGCAGAGCACCCTTCTTGTCCCATCAGAGCAACCGCGCGTCGTCTAAAAGTTGCGCGCTCTCTGCAACTCATCCTTGGCGAAACATTATACCTTGAAACGGACTGGATGCTCGTGTTTGCACTCGTGCTGTTTTATCTCTTTTTGTTTGCCTCCTGCTGCTGTTGCCGCTCAACCTACCAGTTATTACGCTGTGCAAGTGTGTAGTATCAGATTGGTTTTGACGAGTATGTCAACAACACAGAGGGGGCATCAAGTGAGCCACGCGCTTCAGCAGGCAGTAAACCCCGCCTTGCCGCAGAGGGAAAGGCACGCGTGCTTGCCGCAGAGGGAAAGGCACGCGTGCTTACGTACACCCCCGTATATGGCACTTCGGAATTTGCTTTATAGTGTGGGCACGCCCGCTTGCCCTATTCGAGCCAACTATCGTCGCCGCCCCCGGTACCAAGACCGTCCCCGGATGCAGACGTGTTGAGAAACCAAGCCGTTATATATGTGGAAACTCCTCGGACGGCTCTGCCAGGGGTTTGAAGCTTGACGACTCCATGCGCGAATCGCTTTCGTTTTGGGTCGCGCGTCCCCTGCACACGTGTGGCTCTCTCCTGTGTATGTGGTCATGTGCCAGCGACGCGTGCCGCCTGTAAACGCCCCTGCGCGTCTGCCCGTATGCCCGTGCTTGCGAAATCGTCGTGATCTCGTGTGTTTGTGTGCTTACAGATTAGCTTCGGGGAGTTCGTGAATGGTATGAGGCGAATGCGGGGAACGGAGCGAGACGGTCAAGGGCTGCTGCCACTCCCTCTTCCCGCCGGTTCTGCCGCCTCATCCCCGCACCACCTACCGAAAAATTCAACTGAAGTACCGGACAACACCCGGGGGGGAGAGGAAAACAGTCTTGCCACCCCCCCCCCCCCCCCCTCCCCCAAACAGGAAATCACGCCCGCCACGGTCGAGGCTGGTGTATCGGAGCCCCCAGACCGCGACGAGGTTACTTGTAGAGAAGGCGAGATATTTGGGGGCCAAGAAGAGTCTGATGGGGACACACAAGTTTGCAAGGAGGCTAGGCAAGGATTAGCGACAGAAGAGTTGGTAGAGCCTTGCGGAAGCAACAGTTTAGAGATCTCGGGGAAATCCTCCGGGAACGGTGGAGCGGCAGGAGTGGCGGCCGTCGCGCCTGGAGCGCCTGCAGTAGAAACAAGCGGCGGAATGGAAACCCGTCAGCGACCAGAGGTAGATCATGGCACGAGCGGGGAGGGCATGGGCGGGGGGGGGGTACGGAGCGACGCCGAACTTACGGAAAGGGGTGCGGCGGGTGTGTCGTAGGGTAGTGGATATACGGCAGTTCCGCCAGACGCCATGTGGGGGTATTTTACCGATCGTTGGTGTTCCCATCTGATCTGGTGCTAAGGCGTGATATTGGTTTCGATCTAAGAGTGGCGAGCGAGGTCGTTGTAGCGCAGACGTTTAAGGTTTACCCTAGTTTTGCTCGAATTGGTTGGTTTCTTCCCAGACGTTCCGGAGGGCCGCGCTCTTTTTACCATGGCTGGGGCAAGAGACGATTAGGTTTTACTCCGAGCTCGAAAATTAAATGCGCCAGATATTTAATCGGTTTGGAAAGGCGGCGCGAAAAGGTCCGCGTCCTTGTTCTGTTGTGGCTCCATAGACTAGAGGGGCTGCGCACGGAGCAAACGACAGTATACTGGTGTAATATGAATTGCCAGGCGGTTGCGAATGTTCTGCAAGCGGGTATGAGGAGCAGCTCATTTTTTTACTTTAAAAAAAAATCATTCTCGTGCCCCTCGATGCACAGTATAGTAAAGCACGGCGCGAGAGGACTCTTACACGTGAGTCCCGGGCTCTGGTGTATATGGAAGCGCGTGACATCGAATATCAGGCGTGTCGTACGTACAGTAGCTACATGTTGCGGTTTTCTGTTCGAGACGTGCTACGTTAGTGGTGGTTAGAGTGTTGTTTAGCACCTAGTTTTCTCGCCCACGGGGGCCCCTCAACCATTGTATCAACCACTGCAATTGAGGAGCTACCCAGCAACAATAGACCCGATTTGTATTTTGCAGTGTTACACACTTTCAGGGCTCTTCACGGGTCATGACCCAACCCGCGGGTCGCGCCAGAAGGTCTTCAAATAATGCGGGTCGGGTTGGGTCGGGTTGAGTCGGGTCGGGTCGGGTCAGGTCAGGTCAGGAGATGTTCAGAATTTCACGGGTCGGGCCAGGTCACTCTGTCCCGACACGACCCGACCCGATTCGATCCGCGAGGTTGGGCCTGACCCATTAAGAGCCCCGATTTTTTGCTATTTTAGTAGACACTTGTAGCCCATGGGATTGTGTATCGGGCTTACCGTAGCTTACATTTATTTCGTCAAAGTCGGTGGTCGGGTAGGCTATAGAAGGAGTAGCCTCATCATATTTCGGTGCTCTCTCTATGGTAGCACGCGTCAACTTTTTTCCGATATTCCACGCTTGCCTGGGAAGAGCGCGAGCGAGTCGTGTAACGCAGTCATATAGCGGGCTATCCTCGGGGCGTTGCCGTCAAGTTCGTCGCGTACTGTTGTAAAGCGTTAATAAAAACGCTAACCTATGAGGCGCTCAAACACGTGAGTTTCTTTACTGTAAAAAAACATGTTAAGTGGACAAGAGGTAGAGGTGATGGCGTAGTTGAAGGGGTTAGGTTTAAAAGTTTGTAAGCAGACGCACGCTTCGAGGCGTGTGGTCCTCGTTTGGAGGAATGTACTTCAGCAGCGACAGCTGAGACAGCACCCCGCGCCCCATCTTGTGGGGTGGGGGGGTCCACCGAGTGAAGCCCACTTCCTTCCTGGGGGTCGAGACGACGGCCCACGACGAGGATTCAGGCTCAAACTGTATATGTTGTCCACCGCACATTCACGAACGGACCTGCGGATTGTGTATGATAAGTAGGCATATTACGCGCAGTCGGCATGGCTGCGGATTGTACAAGATAAGTTGATTTGCTGGACTCGTTGTCGGCATGAGTCTGTAGAGACCATCGCGTCGATGGTTCTGTAAAGCCTTCGCTTGAACGTTTGCTGACGAGTTCCTGCATGTAGCTATTAATAGTTTCTGCACTTTAGTGCCCCACCCTCTGGTCGAGGTGTTTTTGGTAGTAACCAAAGCCTAGGAGTGCGATGTGCAGTATCTACCTCGCTGCTTGGCTTGCTCCTTCCGCGGCACAAATGTTCCGCGATGGCTATTAATAGTTGGAGTTTGTTCTCCCATACGTGCCACCATAAAGAACCCGTCCTCAGGACTCCGCGGCATTGATGCTATATACCGCTAATAAGCGGATCTGGGCCACTCCTACGCGTTTCCATTCAGCAAGGACGTGCTGCACACGGTACAAGGCACCAGGCTTGGCATGCTTTTTCGGGGGTTTGTTTCGGAGAGGACTAATCTCCTCCGCATGATCGCGTTTTAGACAACCTGCAGTATATAGCGCTGCCAGCAAGATGTTATACCCGAGTACGGGTCGAGTTCAGTCCCTCTTTAGCCCGGGGACACACGAAATGCTACTTCTGAGTCTCCCGCGCAAACCAGTGGTAGTGTGGCTAAGCTGCGCCCACCGCGCATTAAGCCTGTCCTGCTTTCACCAAGCGTCGTCCCCTTTCTCTTCCCCGATGGTCGATGTCCGCTGGATGCTGCCACGCCGAGATCTCTGTTGCGGCCATCGCTCCTCGCTCGTATTTTCCTTCCTACTTCTTGTTGTTGGCCCCCGCTTCGCCTCGGCGAGCCTCTCTCCTTTCTTACGTTCCCCTCCACTGGAATTGCTGCCGCTACTGACACTGCTGTGGCTGCTACTGCTACCGTTGTAGCTGCTGTTGCTGCTAATGCTGCTGCTGCTGCTGCTGCTCGTGGCAGATCGACTTCTTCGTTTGAAAGGGCTAGGATCTTTCTGTTCCGACGACCTGCTTCTTAGCCCCCCTTCACCCACCGCCCTCTCCCTGCTCTTAAGTCTCTTTCTGGCCTTACGGGAGGTGCCTGATTCGTGCTTGTTGCTGACGCGGCGGGGGCGGCCGCGATGAGGACGGCGGTGTCGACCGTAGTCCAGCGTCGAGTCCACCATAACGTTATTTCCACACGGCCATGCGCGTGGGCAAGAGGCGACAGGAGGGCCGAGGTAAGGATTGGCGAGAAAAAACACCGGACGCGTGAGCCTCGAAATGGCTCTGCCATGACCAACGCTGCCACGAGTACCGTGATCGCGGCTTGATGTCGGTAAAGTGGGTGAACTCGACCGGGCAACAGGTAACGCCTGTTCCCGAGCCCGTTGTCGTCGACAGCAGCGACTTTGATTATTATTGTCATCAGAGCGGAGAAACGCCCGATCTGCCGCTTCCCTTTTAGCTTCGCTACTAATTTGCGTGGCGGCGCTGGCCTCTGCACTACTGCGTCGTCTCTCGCCGACCCGCTTTGCTTGCTCGCCACCGTCCCTAGCTGAGCGCAGTGCGTGTGATCGTGACGAGGATGTACGCTTGCCTCCTGGAACGGTGTTTCCGTTGTATCTCCCACTAGAACAAGTTTCTGCCCTTGTTTTCCCCTCTCCTTTTTGTGCGGGGATCTGGTCGTCCGATCTTTCGTCCGAAGATAACGCATCGTTCACGGGGTCTTCGGCGGTCAAGTTTCGGCTGTGAGTTTTTAGTTGCTTGTTTCTTCCGTCACTTATGATTGGGTCCCTTCCGCGCGATTGGCTCTCTGTTTCGCCGTGATCATGTCCTTCGGGTTTAGACAGTCCAAGCCTTGACCCGTTTATTGTGACCACGATAGCTTTGGCCAGGGGCACTATTTCCCCCCGCCATGTTACCTGCGTGACAGCCTCCCTTTGTGGGCCTGAAGACTCCCCGTCGCCGTCGCCCCCGTTCAGCAAACGATCACAGAGTTTCCCGACCGAAGCACCTTCCCTGTCGGCTGGCATATCCACTCCTCGTGCTTGAATATCACGTGTTTCTTTGTCACAGGTTGCGGGCTGGTCGAATCTAACCTTGTTTCTGGATGCATACTTTCTACTATTGTTGACAGATCCTTGCGCAGTTGCCCCCCCTCCCCCCGTCGACTCCTCTGGGTGTTCTCCTTGCTCGTTGCCGCCGTCTTCCTCTCTTTTTCTTCCGTCTGCGCCCTCTCTGCCTTCCTCCTCCCCCTCTTGAGCCGCCGGGCTTGTCGTCAAATGCCGCCCATCCCGGGGTAGAGCTTCGTGGCTGCCACAATCATCGTCGGGCTCGCTCTTCTCGTCATCGAAGGCCATCGGCTTCGCCTGGAGGTTAGTCATTCTATGCGCGTCTTTCGATACTCCCTCGCTTTTTATGGGCTCCACTTTAAAGCATTTGCGCGCCTCCTCCTCCGGCGACGATGTCTGCTGCGTCCCTTTTTGAGGTTCCCTGTCTCCGTCGCCTGTGGTCCTTGCGTTATTTTGTTCGACGGTGTCTAGCTGTTCCATGCTGTCAATCGGTATGCTGACTTCCGCCTCAAGAACGTTTGAAGTATTCGAAGGCGGTTCCCCTTCGATGTCGCCGTTGAGCATGAGCTTGGTTGGTCCATCCGTCTCCTGCATTGCAAGCGGCGGTGCAGGGCGGGGTGCAGGATAGCAAAAAAACACGCAATAGCAGCACTGAAATCGAAACTTCAAACAGACTATACCGATGTTTTTCAACCGAGTTCCATAAGGGGGTTGCCACAGTACTGATAACTTGTGTCCTGCGGTGCCAACGGCGTCAGCAAAAGACGCCTTCACCCTAAGGTGTGAAACTCAACAGCATCGAAGTAGACTTAACCACGCCGTGCCATCATAAAACACAAGTCTAATACCAGTAATCGAACCCCAAGTTGAGGACAACGTTATCGACATAGTTGTGCAGGGGGCAGTGGTCATTGCCCGTCGGTCCACCTACTTTTTCGTTCGCTGGAAAGCTCGTCGAAACGCTTGTTGTAGCCGCCACCGCCTGCTCACAGGCCGGTGTTACCGTCTCCTCCTTGCTTGGCAGAGTTCTTTGTGTCGGGGTGCATCCATCGACCCACCGCCCGTCGCCCGCTGGTTGCTGTAAACCGCCGTGTACCTCGCTGCTTCCCGCATCGCCAGCAGTCCGACAATTGAAAACTGCGGTTTTTACCAAATCGTGATTCCCGGACAACCCCGTGGTTTCTTGTGATCTTGCATGGGATCCGCTCGAACGTGCTTCGTTGGATGAGGACGAGCATTCTACCGCCCGAGGACAATCCATTTGGCGACCTCGTCGTTTCTCTGAACCCGTTTTGCTGGTCCTTCTACTGGGAGTGGTGGTGGTGGGGGGTACTAGATGCCATACTTGATGCTCAATGTCAAAGTCGACGTGCAACTGGCGACTGCACGCTGCCGCGAGAACGCCGCGGTTTCCTGGGGTGACTTCCGCCTGTTTCAGAGGTAAGGAAAGGCCGCGGAAGGCTGTCAGACTGTCGTGGGTTCTGTGGTATTACAGTAGATGTACAACAGGTCCAGCGAATGCATGTTACGGGAGGTTTCGACGCCGAGTCTTCGATACCAAGCTCTGCATGTAGCTAAAGCACGCAAAGCTAGTAGTATATATGAACATGATCGATCGTAAAGCTCTGTCATGCACTGCGGACTGATCCCTGTGTTTGTACGTACCAGGTACTGCGTGTGTTTTTTCACATAAAACCGTTCTTTCTACACATCGACATCCAGCGCAACCAGTGTCCATGCCGATTCTTCAATCCTACAGAGATGCAAGTTCTGTGGACACAAAATTACCAAGGGTGTGTTCGGTACGGTACGGGTACGCTCGGTACCGGTATGGACATGGTACCGAACGTACCGAAATTCTCGGTAAGGGTATGGACATGGTACCGAACGTACCGAAATTCTCGGTACCGGTATGGGCATCGTACCGAACATACCGAGCTTCTCGGTATCGGTACGGTGTATCATACCGATACCGCCGGTAAGGGTACGGACATCGTGCCGAACGTACCGAAGTTTTCGGTAGGGTATAGAACTCCAGACCGAACGTACCGAAATTCTCGGTACGATTTAGAACTCCATACCGAACGTACCGAAATTCTCGGTACGGTATAGACCTCCATACCGGTACCGTACCGCAGATACCAGCGGTATTTGTCAAACCGAGCGTCGCTCCACAGCAGTACCATGGTATTGCCCATCAAGAATGTGTGTGTCTGCGACAGTTTTTTTTTTTTTTTTGTTTTGTCATCACATTCATTTCCAGAGTTCGATGGGCGCCTTACCACACCGGGTATTATTTGTCTTGCCTGAACGTCTAAACCGTGGCACACTGCTGTTGCCTCCTCCGCCGTCCACGACCTCTGCCTCGACAACGTCTGCCTCCGGAGGAGCTGGCGCCGGCGCTGGCGATGATGAGCTTTGGTCGCCAGCGGCGGGGGGTCATCATTGTCGTTGTTGCTGGGGGGGGGGTGTTGTGGTGCTCATGAGGGCCGCTGTACCGATGAGGCAGGGTACGCTGCTGTGTGCTGCTGTGCTGCTGCGTGCTATGTGTGTGGCGGTACTGTACCGGCACCGGGTTGTCCCGAGCCTAACTTCCCGATTAGCCCGGGATCGGTACTCTCGGTAGGGTATAAGCTCGGTATCGGTACGTTGTGTCATACCGATATCGCCGGTACGATATGGACATGGTACCGAACGTACCGAGGTTCTCGGTACGGGTATGGACATGGTACCGAACGTACCGAAATTCTCGGTACCGGTATGGGCATCGTACCGAACATACCGAGCTTCTCGGTATCGGTACGGTGTATCATACCGATACCGCCGGTAAGGGTACGGACATCGTGCCGAACGTACCGAAATGTTCGGTAGGGTATAGAACTCCAGACCGAACGTACCGAAATTGTCGGTACGGTATAGAACTCCAGACCGAACGTACCGAATCCTCTCGGTACAGGTATACCGGCGGTATTTTACCGCCGGTAGGCCTCGGTAGTACCGTACCGAACACACCCTTGAAAATTACGCCACAGAGATACTATTAATACATTTATTATTACGTACCGTGGTATGCAGTAAGCACAGACAATTGCACACATGAAGCAATACAGAACGATCCCATTTTGTACAGTGCCACACTTGAACGCGTTTTGCAGCGGAATAGAGAGCGTAAATAAACCTTACACACCCGTGTATATCTGCCAGCGCTGGAGATCACGTCGCTTCGAAAACTCTTCTTGCAGTCCCTCCGTCGTCTGTGGTTGTCCTCGCTATCGCCTTTGAAACGGTCTTCTGATGAACTCGACGATCTCGACGATTCTGGCGACGAGGAGCCCGATGATATTCCTAGTCTTGTCCCTGCACGATATTTCTCGTTGTATGACGAGGCCTCCCAGCTGGAGCGCCGTCGTGGCATTCCCTGCAGACGCGATGCGGTTGTGGTATCAATAATCTCCAGTTGTGGTGGCCCGTGGTCGCGGATCATGGGGATGGCTCCTGTATTTTTTTTTTGCAAGATTTTGGATCGCGTATAGCCGCGTCTTCCCCTTGCCAATAATTTCGATAATAATTATGGAACTCCCTTATCAAATCATTGTTTTGGGGGCAGAAGAGACGAAAGGCAAGAGCTCTTGGGCGAGGAGAGGGCGTAGACGGAGAAAGGGACTACCGCGGCAGCCATGGTGAGACGTTGCCAATTCCCCAAGCAGTTTACTTGAACCCGTGATCGACGGTAAGATTAAAGTTTTGAGCACCAAATGCACACGCCGGCAGTCATAGACGTACCACTTCCGCCTGTTTCTTTTATATACTTGGTCACCCCAGACGTGCGAGAGCTAAACCGTGGCGTGCTCCGCGATCTGCTTGCCGCTGCTGCTTGCTGCCTGCATCTTGTAGCACATGACTCCTGCGTCTTGAGCTGATTGCGGGGTGTGATACTGGGAATCACGCACAGCGCCAGTAGCGGTGCGCTTGTTATCTTGCAACAGCTTGGGGGCCGTGCGTGCAACCATCGCTCCACCCCTTACATACACCACAGATCTTCCGCGAGGTTGGTTGCCACAGCTCGAGACTACGAGTACCTACCTGGTACCATGGTACAACAGCAGAGTGGCACGCTTATTAACATCGAATACCGACTTCAACGTTATGCAATTTGCCGTTAGCATCATGCTCGCGTGCTTGCTCGGCTCTCGAGTTTCGGGTCCCAAGCGTCCCGCTCGGAGCAGTCTCCGCACCAATGCTAATGCTTGGCGGTCCAGGTATCAGCATCTTCGGTACAAGCCTCTGCGTGCAAGCAGAGGCACAGCAGGAAAAACCCAGAGCTTTTCGCGGGTCATGACCCGACCCGCGGGTCGGGTCACGGGGTGTTCAAAATGTCACGGGTCGGGTCGGGTCGGGTCAGGAAGTGTTCAAAATCTCACGGGTCGGGTCGGGTCGGGCCAAGAGGTTTTCAAATCTCGCGGGCTGGGTTAGGTCGGGTCAAGAGTTTTTTCAAATTTCACGGGTAGGGTCGGGTCGGGTCAAGAACTTTTCAAATCTCACGGATCGGGTCGGGTCGGATCAAGAGGTGATGAAAAGCTCACGGGTCGGGTAAGGTCATGACCCGCGAGAAACGGGTCACTCGCGGGTCACGCTGGCCTGACCCGCGAGTTCTTTTCTGCTGACCCGCGGGTCGGACTCGCGCATCCGGCTCGCGGATCCGACACTTGAAATACTTCCCGCTCTCTTACCCAAAGGCTTCTCTCGTACAAATACTCAATAATACTTCTTTGGTATCTTATTCAAACATTAAAACACTGCCAAATCCGTATACGCATGCCCGCATCCATCCTTACCCACTACAGCCAGGCCGCATGTCGCTGCTGGGCACAAAAATGAATATTGAATTGTTTTTAAAGTGTCGACCCACGGGCCGGATCCGCAGGTCGAACCTGCGGGTCAAGGTGACCCGACCCGCATGAAACCTGTGTTTCACGGGTCAATCCGAAGGTGGCGGGTCGGGTCGGGTCGGGTCAAGAGTTTTTGAAATTTCGCGGGTCGGGTTGGGTCGGGTCAGGAGATTTTCAAATCTCACGGGTCGGGTTGGGTCGGGTCAATAACTTTTTTAATCTCGCGGGTTGGGTCGGGTTGGGTCAAGAGGCTTTGAAAATCTCGCGGGTCGGGTCGGGTCAAGTCAACACACACCTCAAAATTTTCGCGGGTCGGGTCGGGTCAACTGACCCGACCCGACCCGACCCGACCCGTGAGGTTTGACCTGACCCGCGAAAAGCCCTGGAAAAACCCGCCTCGAAACAGAGAACAGACCTGACAGCGGACAGCATACCAGGTAATAGGTAATAGTACGTACCTGGTACCTGGTATGCACGTTGTATCCAAGGCATGAAGCTTGATCGCTTCGTACCCGAAACTAATCACGGTGCCGCTGGCCACATAGCAGATAGGCCTGGCTGCAGGCGATTTCTGATTCCTGATTTCTGCGACTGGGTACCTACGACGCCAGAGGGCTGTCTGTATATTCCTATTTAGACCTTGGATCAGCTTCGGCAACGAAGTTCATGATACCTGATACCTTGTACCAGGTACCTATTAACAGGGGTATACCACACGAAAAAAATAGAAAACGGAGCCACACTCGCCACCAGGTCGGAATTGAAAAAAAACTACCAGATACTTGATACGTACTTGTACGAGTGCTACTGCTGTAGCGGGTTGGGATTTTTTCAGGAATGAAATGAAACTTTTTTTCCTCATTTTTTTTTACTTGATTTTAGTATGTCCCTCCCCCTGTCTGGGACAAAAAAAATACATTGGGGAGGTATTGTGGAGGACAGGTTTTGGGAACAAAATACGCAGAATGATTGTCACACATGAACACGATTGGAAGATACAGCACACGATAGATACCGTCTGATAATCTTGTAATCACCCCGACATAGTTTATGCATTCGGTATGTACAGAGGCTGATACGGCTTTGCCCGGGGTGGTCTCACGATCCCCTCGGCATACTCTCTCGTTCCCTCTCTGATAGGAAGTGAGGGAAGCTCTCTGCCTGCGGAAGAAAAATGCCCTCTCCTGGAGCAGGGGCTTCATCGCATCCTTCAGTTCTTTCTCGTACACCCTTGTGCTACCTGTACTCGATCTATTGTTGTACCCGGTATATCGTACGTACGTAACCCCAACCCTGACCCCGACCGCCTGGGAAATTCCTCGGCGTGAAGACGTCATTAGGAGTTAGCGTGGAGTATCTATTATTTTGTCGAAGGTGGACCAAGTCGTAAACGACGTATAACTGGTACCAATATATTATTCCGGTACATACCAGGCAGTATGTGCGCCTTTCTAACATGATCGTATCACAGGTAGGTACCTTATTATATATTTCCAGAGCGTCGCGAAAAGTGCACTTGGACAGGTGTTTTGAGGACCTATAAAGCGGCGAGAGCTACCACCTACGCCCACGCGTTTTATTTCTAGACCGCGTTAACACGGTTACTTACTACCGGTGCGTGTTCTTCACATTCAACCGTTCTTCTCTACCCGTCGAACATCCAGCACAACCAGTGTCCGCGCCGATTCTTCAATCCTAGAGAGTTGCAAGTTATGTGCTCACAAAACTACGCCGCATATAGAGATACTACATCGTTATGCAGTAAGCAGAGCAGTACTACTTGGCTGTTTGTACGGTTTGAATGTGCCCGTGATCGAGGCGGTCGCTGCTTCCTTGTCTGCCAGCTTTTGTCGGGCGATGAAATAGCCGTGGGGCGAAACAGACCCCCCGGCGCACTCATCATTTGCATACAGCGTATATTAACAGCACACCAGCATACAACCAGTGTCCGCGCCGATTCTTCAATCCTAGAGAGTTGCAAGTTATGTGCTCACAAAACTACGCCGCATATAGAGATACTACATCATTATGCAGTAAGCAGAGCAGTACTACTTGGCTGTTTGTACACTTTGAATGTGCCCGAGATCGAGGCGGTCGCTGCTTCCTTGTCTGCCAGCTTTTGTCGGGCGATGACGTAGCCGTGGGGCGAAACAGACCCCCCGGCGCACTCATCTTTTGCATTCAGCGTATATTAACAGCACACCAGCCTAAGTACACTGCAAGGTATACATATACACCCGAGAAGCTCAAAATATTGGAACAAGAGGAGATGTATGTAATCTTCTTCAGGAAAAAAGACTCGGACAAATCGACTACGAAGTGGAAAGAAGGGAAACACAAAAGCGGAGATTAAATAGCGTAAATACTGTATGTGTAACCAAAGGTGCTACTGCTGTACCAGGTACGAATGATAAACCGGTACATAATTATTACGGGGGAACATAGTAAATAGGACTATTACGGGGGTCCATAGTTAACAGGACCTATGATATACATATAAACCCATATATTTACCTATTTTTACTAACAAAATTTGGTCCCGTTAACTATGGACCCCCGTAATAAATATTGTCAGTAAAAAATAGGGAAATATATAGGTTTTTGTGCATACCCTAGGTCTTGTTCGCTATGGTCCCCCGTAATAGTAGCACACAGGGAGTCGTTTTTTTTGGGCGCGTCAAGGTCTCTTTGGTCTTGTTATAATGATTGCGGTGTAGAGAGTGGTCCGTCAAGGGATCAAAACCGCCACCTCCTGCGTATGCACTGCTGCATCCTTACATACAAGCATACAAGCATACCTGACACTTGGTACTCGTACCGCTTTATCTGCTGATTCCTCAACGCAGGTGCCACTGCTGTATACTCATATTTTGTACTCGCAACCATCGGACCGAACGGACTTCCCAGCCAGAGCGATGCCCAATGCCTAGTCCCATCCAGTTGCGGTGTACTGAACTATGAGGGCCTTTGGGATTACATTATTGATACAAAAGCAACCCTTCTATTTTGGGACAGCAGTGGGATACCGGTAGTTGTCACGTACCTTGCGTGAGCGCCGCTCGTTGTTTCTTTTGATGTCTTCTCCTGCCGTGTTGACAACGGTCGGGTACACCGGCTGTTTGGATGTGGAGCGTTTCGGCCGTCGTTTTTTTTCACGTCTGGCTTCCACTTGAGCGTGAAACGCGGCACAGAAAGGGAGTGGGAGTGGGAGTGGGTGTTTCCTCGAGGCGGCATCGAAATGTTGCACACCTTGCACAGATCATCTACAGATCATACAGATCATCCTAGATCATCTAGATCATTAACCTGCCGTAATGATATGTTATGCAGGATCTGTGTAGTACAGATCCAACCCAGGAAACCTGTCCTGGACCATGCAGGTTATGCGGCTTCCACGCGGTAGCATGAACCAGATCATACAGATCAATTGCCCTGAAAGATCTAGACCATGAACTGTGAGGATCGATGATCTGTCTGGGCTGTGGACGTTGTCCTGTTGACCATAAGTAGTCATTCATGTCCCGGGGAATCGCTGACTGCTTTAATGCGGTAGTATTCCTGGTACCGGGTAGTTAGCACCGTCTTCATTTTGAGGTGCCAACTGCTGGTGTTTTCCCTAGTTATGTATTAGTGCCGTGTGCGTTTTGAAATGCTAAACATTTGCTTTCGTATTCCCGCTTTGTTTGTTACAGTAGTACCGTGTGCGTTTTGAGGTAGTTTTCTTGGGGGCGCCGGCGGGAGAGCTTTCAGTCACTGTGGATGACTTTATGTCGATGGCTGATGTAACGTCTTCTGTAGCAGTGCATGTAGACTGTATGTACGAACGCAGTATTTTTTGCGCCATTTTCGCCACCTCCTAGCCGCCTTGCCTGACCTGGAAAGATATTTCTACTCGCAGAGCAGTATACTATTATATAGCAGTATAAACGGTACCCCGTTTACTCACGAGCATCCGCCGCACCCACGGTGCTACGTACGGTACCCACAGGGTATTTCTTACCATCCCCCGCTCCCTGTTCAACGCCACCCCCCTTCCCCCCTCCCCCCCCCTGCCTGGTCGGTGAAAAACCGACACGCTCCGTCCCGGCATTGTAGGGATGCGAGGGTCTATGGTCATACGACTACGGCCATGCATGAGATCGAGTACATCTCTCCTATCGAGTACACCCCCCCCCCCCCCCCCCTCCCCGGTCATATGACTACGGCCATGCACGATAATGAGTACACCCTTCCCCCTCCCCCTCTCCCCCGGTTCTCTTGTTGGCCAATTTTCACGCGATTGGCAGGGGTTCCACACGATTCTGTTGGTCCAACGCGACACCCCAAACTCCAGGACTTATTTCGACCTCCCATCCACAAGCCAAGCAATGGAACGTGAGTACGTACGGTAGCTCCGGGGAGTGGGTACCGCTGAGGGCCGGGGTGCTCTTCTTGACCATCGGTTGGCCACCGGAGAGAACGCCTTCTTCATGGGGGGGGGGGGGCGGGGGGGGTCGGGTGCGCGTACTCATACGTTGCTTGCCTTAGTCGTTTGACCATTGAGCACGTATCTCTTCCGAGACGCAGCACCGTTCCTACGTACTTCTACCTCCAACTTTTGGGCGCTCATTACGTTTTTTTCCATGTATTACATTAGGAAAAAATGTCGTCTTATTCCCATCCTGTTTCGCCTTTTGTGGCCATTATCTTATCTCCTAGAATATCGATCGTTTTCTCGCCATTTAACAAGTGTGCTAAACTTCTCCATGTCACAATCGTCTTTTTTTATCATCTTATTCGGCACATGCCGCTACTCCTGCTACAATTCACATTCTCCTATGTACAATGCGGATTTAATTCTACTCTTTTTTTGCTTAGCGGGGGGGCTATACTGCCGCCCCCCTCATGATAAAGCGTGCCCTCTATAAGAAACAGCCCTATGAGAAAGCCAGCCTTATATACTCTTTCGAAAAAATACCAAACTATTAGTTCTCTCTCGTGAAAAAAAATGCAGACTATTTTTTTGAGTTTTGTTTCACTTGATTTTATAATAATACCTGTGGCACCGCTTCGGGACGCAAGTACGGTACGCCTCCTCGCTATTGTGCGTACAATACACCTGGTACACACATACCCGGCACTTCGAAGTAGTATATATAAGTGGAGTATTAGTGGCTGTCACTTGGGTCACCCTCTGAGAAGCTAAACCATTAGACTTGAGAACCGTACCGTTCTTTGTGTAGGTGGGCTGAGACATATGCATGCCACCTGCTGTACTTCGAAGTATTACCCGATGGCACCTTCACAATATGTTGTTTTTCGTCTAATCGTTACGTACCACTCCGAAAGGCATACGAAGTTGTACACTTCGGTGAGCGCGTGCTCAGCATGTATCTACTTCTGGACGGTAAGTAATTTTACACGGAGTACATCTATCTCCCCCCCCCCCCCTTCTCCTCGCGAGAAACGCCTGCCCGATAACGTCACAATCGCTATGCAAAGTTCGTGATGTCAAGGTCTTATTCTCCTACACTACTAGAGAGCAACTAAACAGTAAAACTCTTTGGTATGAATCGAGTAAAACAAAATGTCCTTCCTCTACCGTAGCTAGAGCTGTGACTTGACCGACTATAAGTCGCCGTGTAATTAGTTGGTCACGTATTTCAGTTCGCTTCGTTCGGTAATTTGCGGGGCTGTGAGTTGGCTGACTACAAATCCCCAACTAGTTGTTGGCTGGCCACGTAGGTATTGCAGTGAGTTGATTTCCGTACGGGACTGGTGGTTGGACTGACTACTATTCGCCAACTAGTTGTTAGTTGGCTAGGTATTGCATTTGGTTGCGTGGGGTAATTTTACGCGGCTATGAGTTGGCTCACAACGAGTCGCCGACTAGTAAATTGCTAGTCGGCAGGTATTTGCAGTCACTGTACTGTATCTGCGTTCGATAATGTACGCGGCTGTGAGCTGGCTGACTATATGTGAACGATTAGTAATTAGCTGCCTAGGTACTGCAGTTATTAATAGTTGATTTCGGTAATTTGCTTGGCTGTGGGGTAGCTGACTATAAATCGACAACTAGTTATTAAGTGTTACAGTTAGTTGCGTGGGGCAATTTACGGGGCTGCGAGTTGGCTAACTACAGTACAAGTCGCCGACTAGGTATGTCTAATTGACTACGTAGGTATTTACAGTTAGCTGCGTTCGGTATTTTTTCGGGGCTGTGGGCTGGCTGACTGTAAGTCGCCGACTATACTGTTTATTGGCTAGGTGTTGCAGTTAGTTGCGTTCGGTGATTTTGCGGGATTGTGGGTTGGCTGGCTGTAAGTCACGGACTAGTTATTATTTGGCTTGATATTAATTACAGTTGCGTTTGGTAATATTTTGCGGAGTTTCGCGTCGTTGCATCTGGCTCGACGCGCGATCTTTTGTTGACAAAAACTAAATCAGTTTGTTTGGGTTAACTTTTGCCGCCTATCTATCAATATCAACAGGAACTGTAGCGGTGAACTCCAGCCAAGGCATGCCGTGCTCACACACCCTGACCATCGCAGCACTCACTGATGTACCGTATGACACGCAAGGGTACCGTATCACACTGGGTGATAAAATAGCACACCCCCTCGGACGAATTTCCAGCCTGGTTTTTTTTTCTCGACAACGGGGAAAGAATAAACGCCGAGCGAGGCATTCTACGCAAATAGCTCGTCGCGATTTTTTCCAAGAAAGCCACCATTTTCGTTGCGTGTGTCCCACAGCAGTAGGCCCTTAACCCTTTTTGTACTGCAGTTCCCGTTTTTGAGACAACCCACTATAATTCTAAGAACTTTGTCCCCAAAACGGGATTGCAGTCCTAGAGTCCCAAAGGGGTTAAGGCATGTTTTGGAGAAAATTGGCTCCGAAATTAGTCCCACGGGGTGTGTTATCTTGTCACCCGTGTGTTATTGCGGCACTGCTACTCATCGTCATGACCCCTAACGGGGACGATGTTGATTGCTATCTGTCTGTAAACGAATCTCGCAGGCGTGACAAAGATGTACGAGGCTCGGTTGAAAGAGGTCAACCCGCATCAGGTGCACATCACGTACGACATCACCGACCTCTATGGCTTCATCGACGAGCTTGGGGACCTGAGCGCTCTTGTGTGAGTGACTCCACCGGACTACGTCAACGCGAACTTGTTGCCCTTTCTCTGTCGTATACATGTGCTTTTCTTCTGCTTGTTACATTTTTTTTTTTCTGGGACGACTGGTACAATACGATAACGACGACGGTTTTCAAGTGAGTAGACCCCAGCCATTGATTTTGCAGCCCTGGGGGTGCCACTGTCCATCCATACTACCGCTGTAGAGCTGTAGAACAAGGTGCCTATGATTTTCGTGTCTTCGGTTTTTTTTTTGTTAGGTGAAGGATCATTGAACCCTGTCCTCGTGGCGACAAGTTAGAGTAAATAGTACTCGCTTAGTGGTATACAGAAGGATGGTGTCCAGCACGCCAAAACGTTACCGGGGATGGTGCTGTAATGATGATACGTACAGGTGTTTCCAAAGCAGCCGCATGTAATATCAGCGATCGTGCCCATCGTGTCGGGTACCGCGCAAAGATAAGCACATTTCTCCTCGTGAAGCACAGTATCTAGTCGTGTGAGCCTTTTCAACACAGAGCTCGTCGGGGTTTTCATGGTGAAACTTTTGCTCCAGAGCTTGACGACCCCCCCCCCCCCCCCCCCCTTCCCCGCGGGTGCGCTTTCGATAATTGTCTTGCCTTCGACGGCAACCATGCTTGCCCTGGCAGGCTCGACGACGACACAGGGCTGTACACACCACACGGCAAGGCATGGATAAAGGAGTTTTTGTTCAAGTACTTTCAGCAGCAGGCCCAGCGCTAAACGGCGCAGCAGCAGTAATGTTGAGGAGGCAGGCGTTTTGGCAGGGGGGGTCCGACATCCGTGGCGGGCCGTTCCCTCTTGCATGACACGACTTGTTGTATGTTTCCTGTAGGAGTTGGTTTCTGGTAGGGAGGGGAGGGGGGGGGGAGGAGGGGGGGGGGGGCGGTGGTCCGACGAAGGCGCGTCCTCCGATTAATGTGCAGCACGCGCGGTGAAGGGGGTTGGAGACGCGCATTTACATTTTTTTGGGTGTTTTTTTCCCGCTGCAACTGGCACGGTAACAGAGAGAATTGTGTTGCAGCAGCCTCGCAGCTCGAGGGTAGATATCACTATAATACGTTCCTGTAACGGAAGAGACGAATGCCTCCCTCGTGCTATTATTTATGGTTGACTTGCGTAGGGGGGGGGGGGGGGGGGGGGAGGGGAGGGGAAGGGTTGGCTGTGATAATGACCACGTTGACTGCATGAAAAGGCTCTAGAAGACTGGTGGGAATGTTGCCACGCTTCTGGCTGTTTTGTGGAGGCGCGCTGGCTTCGCGCAACTTTTATGGGCGTGTATTTTAGCTGTGTTGAGATGAATAATGAAGCGCTCGTATCGCCGGCAATTAAACTTTCACCGCCTGGCACATGATTTGCCCCCAAGGGTGTACCTGGTAGCTCTCTCGCAGCCGTCAGGGGGCGCCAGAGTATACAGCATTACTACTGCAGCGTCGAAAGACTGTCCCATCAATGGTGGCCTCCATCACACATCTGTACTCTTGCGGTATGGCTGAAGCATTTTTACTCGCTTGTTTCGCGCTCAGCTCAGTTATTGAGGTGCAGTCGATTATTTACGCTTCCTGTGGAGCTCTTGCAACCGAGCACGGCATCACATTGAGAGAGGCGCGATGCCCCCCCCCCCCTACCGCGGGCGAGCAAACGCACCCCCTCCTAACGGGGCGCGGGGAAGCCCCCCCCCCCCCCCCGCGGAAGGGGGCGCGAAAAACTCTCCCTCCCCCCCCCCCCCCCCAAGCCGACGTTTTTTTATTCGAGCGGTAGCGATGGCGTCAAAAGTCCTGTGCGGTCGGCGAAAAACTGTAACTTTGCGACACACTCAGTCCGACACCACTACTCCGTCAAGGCACCTCTAGTAGTCTGTATACGTGGTATGTACCCTTACACCCAATGAATCATTTCCAGAAGAGTCTCCTGGCTGCTGGCCTCATGCCTATCAATAGACTAGGCCATGAGCCTGCCATTGTTTTCATTGCGCACTAACGAAAATCCTACCGCACCAGCAGGACCAGCTGCAGCAGCGGCCTTTACTGTGGCCGTCGCCGGATTGCTCGGGACGCCCCCGTTCATGATCTACAGCAGTACCTACACCACCACCCTCTTGAAGGCATCTACTCGTCCGGGATACATGTCGCTTACTATCATCAGTCTGAATGGTTTGTACGCGCGTCCTATGCTTTCTATGGCATGACATAGAATATATCAGAACGGAGGCGGGTCCTGTCCTGCCGCTAGGTGTAGGCTTCTCGCATACCAGGTATGCTGTTAGCTGTGAGCAGTGACGTGCACTTTTCTGTCAAAAAATCAAAATTTAAATTTGAAAAAGGTCTTCATAAGATATTGAGGCATGTGTTTTCAGGGTTCCCCGTTTGTGTCACAAAATCCCACCACCGCACCACCGCACACAAGGTGTCTTTCATCGCACATCATACATGCGACGCACTCTCCCACCGGCGAGTGCCGCGGTAGCGACGATGGCGGCCCTTTCGACGGCCTGCCGCGTGGCCGCGTTTGTTCCGAGTTTCGCGGCGAACACCGCGTTGCTCGGCAGCGGAAGAGCGAGGCACTTCGTTGCTCAGAGCAGCACATTCGGTGCCAGCAGTAGGCGACTTGTAGTCAGAGCTCCTAGCAGAAGGGAGTCGGGAAGAGCACGCAGTGCACGTGTCGGCTTGCAGATGAGCTCGTCACCCGCGACGCAGGATGCGGTGGAGGCTCTGACGGCTAGCATCAAGGCCAAGGGAGATGAAATTCGCAGGTAGGAGACCCCAAGACGAAGGCAAGACACAACAGGCCCACCTTTTGGTTTGTCGGGAGCTCTCCACTGCAACACACACACTTGCGCGTGGAAAGCCTTTCGCGGGTGGTTGTGTCAGGCGCCGTTGACCTCGACTGCAATGTATGCTCGATGCGAACCCCATCTCTGATGTAGAAGCCCGTCGTTTATATACCTTTATTTTGGTTGCGGAAGTCCATGTTTCAAGATGGCCACACTGGTCATTGTTCGATGGCACTCACCGCCATTTACGCCGTTATCTCTCTGTCGGTGGTACGAGTGCTCATGAAGGAAGCTCAGAAATGCTTGTACGTACCAGGTGTGTACCGCTACGCATCATCCTTAATGTACGACTTTTGCTGTACTCTATGATACCGACGTTGCAACCCGTGCAACCCAAACCCACCTCATCACCCCTGATGCGTGCTGGCCAATGTCACCGCCGCAGGATTGCCAGTACTCAAAGCGACCGAGAAACAGAAGGCAGAAGTTATCAACGAGTCCTAGGTCGTAGTGCAGCGAGTAGCTCGAATTCGTACAAGCGCTTCGCGTAGCGGGCGGTTCCGCCCGCTACGCTCGCTCACGAGGAAGAAGAATGAAACGGAACAAACTGTCCAAACAATTATTACGAGGGACCATAGTAAATAGGACCGAATATTGCTAGTAAAAATAGGTAAATGTACGGTTTTTTATGTATACCATAGGTCCTATTAACTATGGACCCCCGTAATGTTCATAGGTTCAAACAGGTGACTTTCAAAATAAGAACTCCATGCTTCATCCAGGAAAACAACCCGAACGCCGCATGCCGTACGTACGTACATGCAAACCCCAGGTAGGGTATCGTATAGATTTTATTCTTTTGATACCAGGTACCATACGTATAAAGAAAATGCACGCCACGGCACAGCAGCAGCACCCTTAAAAAACAATGGAATTTTTTTAGTGAAAACGAATTTTTCAGAAAGAAAAAAACGTCCCGGTCCCCCCTCTCATGTACTTATCATGTACTTATTTTTTCGTAATCGAACAGCAGAGCTTGTCTCTCAGCCTCGAACGCCGCCCACCCCTCTCATGACCACCTCGCCACCGATTCGGTCCGGGTAAAGCTTTCCTCTCTCTCTGCCACAGTGAGCCCCGTCGCCCGCCTCGCGTGAAGCCCGGTACTTACCGCGGCCCTCGTTCACCAGCTCGATAACTCGGTGCTCAGACTGCGGAGCTCTCTCTGTGATCTTCATCTTGGTCGCAAAAACAACCACCGCTTGAATCTTATTTTCCAGACCAAAACGACCCTCATAGACTCGTACATAATATAACCGACTACACACCAAGAGGCCAGACAGAGCCCATTCATGGCTTCCCTCTTGTCTCGATGAACGCGCGACACCTAGCCACGAAAACGGCGACCGCTCTCCGTCCAACCCCCCCCTCTACCCCCCAGCATCCGCCGACATCCGCGACGGCGCTGGGCTCGCCCGCGGTGCCGTGCAGGCACACAAAACAAAGAAATAAAAAAAGAAAAAAGGCTCTCGTGGGCAAGTAACAGAAGGAGTCGGTATCCAAGTGGGAGCTCTGAGATGCCAGGGATGTACCAACCGAGCACGCTCAGAGAGAAAGATATCTGTAAATAAGTCTATCACACTGGTCACTGGTATGCACTTTGTAATTTTTTCATGTTGTCATTGTACGATGTTACGGCATGAAATTCTCCACATTCCAGTGCTGCTTTTTCTCCCCAGCGCTGCACGGACGTGCCGTTGTCCTCTCCGAACACCGCCGTTCTCATGCCATTGCACTCCTGCTGTAGTATAAAAGTATGCATGCGCCCACAGATCGAACCTCCTCTGCCAGTCCCTTCCTGTTGTTGGTGGAGTAAGCCTTGCTGTTAGTGCCGTGTACCAGGTACCTGGTATATACCAGGTATGCTGTATGCCGTAATGATGGTGATGTTTTTCACATTAGCTCACTTCCCTGAAGTTCTGCCTGTGGTCACAAAACGGGCCGTAACAAAAATGCATCTCGATGGGAGAAAAACAAACAAGTACGAGAATGGTGCGCACCAATGATGTCGGATTACGGCATTACGTCCTTACGGCGAGCCGTTTTGGCGGTACGTAATAGGACTGGGCCGGCGAAATTACGCTACGCCCCCAGTCCCCTGTAAACAAAATCGTAAAAATCTCGAGGAAACCCCCGCATTTTTCCTTCCCAGCAGCCACATTTGGACTTTGAGCTTGCGGTAGTGTATTCTCGATAAATTAAATTCAACCTATTGATAAATTCAACCTATGTTATTCACGACTCGCGACTACAAACTACAAGCCGCAAGCAGGGTGGGTGGCCTGCGTTGTTGGTGTCATGCTGACGGACTGACTTAGGCTTACAGCTTACAGCAGCAGTGCCACGGCGCTACAGCACGAACCTAAATAATAGGTTATAAATTCACATAAATTGCGAAAAAAAAAATATATAAAATAAAGGTCTGCACAATTTTGGACGTGCGTTCTGATCCTAGCGGGGATGTTTCTTAAACGTACCCTGCTTTTGCCGTAATTACACGTAAGTACGCAATTTTCTCATTTTGCCGTAAAACGCGTAAGAATTAACTTTTCCGGCCGTAATCCGACATCATTGAGCACGGCGGTATCATATACCAGTCCCAAAGGGAAACGGTACTAACGAGATGTGGTATTCCATCCCGTATCATTCTTTGCAGCCAAATACCACCAGGAACATATCCATGGTATTATATGTACATTCGAAAAAAAGAAGAGGAAAAAGAAAAAGGGAAACACGAAGAGGGACAGGGGCGTCCGTGAAAAAAAAGAAAACGACTCACCACACCCCCAGAGGTCGGAATGGAAAACCGTTGCAACCGTTGTGATCACATGATGAAATAAGAAAAATGTTTTTTTTTTCTTCATTTTTTCTTTTTTTTTTCACTTGGTTCTATTAACCCCCCCCCCCCCTGTCTAGGGAAAAAAATTGTGTGATGGTCCACATTTTTTTTTTCTTGACGCCCTTGAGAGGGAACAAAAAAAAAAAAGAAACGAAAAAATAAAAGGAATCAATGAAAGTATGCCCCGCCGATTCCAGCGACACCAATGAGCGGCCCCAACTTGAAAATCGGCGAAACATCGAAATACAACTCTCAACACACAACAGAACAGCAACGTACTACAGCAGCGCACCAGGTATTCTTATAAGGATTTTTTTTCTGTTTTGATCTTTCTTCCTCGGCGGTCTCCATTGCCACCTTTCTGGCCTGTCGGAGCTCCCACTCGAACGACGTCTTCTTCTATTACTTGCCGGCGAGCCTTTCCCCCTCTCCCTTTAAACGAGCCGTTTTCCTCACTTTCTTTCCTCTCTATTCCTTTCGTCTACCTGGTAGTTATTTATTTTTCGTTCTCGTCCGAATTCCTTTCCTTGTACCGTCCCCCCCCCCCCCCCCCCCCCCCCCCCCCCTGTTTTTCGAGTATCTCTCTAGCTACTGCGGCCAAGATAAACACGTTGCTCTTTCGCGAGGGAGGCGAACTGGTGCTTTTCGGTGGCTTGTGTGTTGTTCTTGCGGTCCATCACTAGTTGTGTGTATGGAACACAGCAGTAGCCGAGTCAGCGCTCGCGAAAGCTTGCACACATAGGACAGATCATCTACAGATCATTCCTACGTGACGATCTAGATCTTTGGGGGCAGGTATATTCCTGATCTGTGTGATCTGTATGATCAACCTCATGTTGCCGCCGGGTGGGAGCCGTATAACCTGCATGATCGAGGGCATGTTTCCTGGGTTGGATATGTACTATACAGATCCTGCACAGGATATCATAACGGCAGTTTAGGAACCAGATTATCTATCTGTAGATGATCTGTCTGTAGATGATCTCTCCGTAGATTATCTATCTGTAGATGATCTATCTGTATATGATGATCTATCTGTAGATGATCTATCTGTCCGACGTTCGGAAGCTTGCATTTGACGCGCACCTCGAGGAACAGCAAGAGCCCAACTATCGAGTTCCATCCAAGCCAATGTCTATGGGGGAAGGATCGCAGATCGAACCGTAGGAACCAGCAATGAGGCCTGAGCCGGCAGAGAAAACACACGGTTGTACCTTGGGTCTGCAAACCCTAGCACGCGTTACGAATAGCGATTGTACAGTAGTACATACGTGAAAGGTGCCTGGAACTGTCTTTAGTCCCGGGTGACAGATCGCCTCCAATCCGACGGGTAGGTGCTCTAATTCCCTTTCCTGTTCCGGTATCTACAGGGAGCTATTAATAGTTCATCCTCTGCCCCCTACGGCCATGCATGATATCGAATACAACCCCCCCCCCCCCCCCCCCCCCCCCCTCTCCCCCGCCTCCCTGGGTCAAATGCCTGAGATGAACCTCTGCCCCCCCCCCCCCCCCCCCCCTTTTACCCCTTCTCAAATTACTATTTACTATTACGGGGGACCATAGTAAATAGGACCAAATACTGTTGGTAAACATAGGGAAATATATAGTTTTTGTGTGTGTGCCGTAGGTCCTATTTACTTTGGTCCTCCGTAGTGAGGCAAGTAGCAAATGAGTACGCCTCCATCCCCCCACCTTGCCCGTGCCCCCCCCCCCCCCCGTTCTCGATTCGCTTGGTTGTCCTTGCCACGCACCACAGCCTGAAAGCGGGGGGGGCGGAGAAGACGGTGCTGGCACCGGTGATCGCGGAGTTGGTCGCTCTGAAGGCAGACTTTGAGCGGGCCACGGGGGCACCGTTCGACCCGCCCAAGAAGACGAAGGCGAAGACGAGCCCCCAAGGTGGCAGCAAGGGGGACAACAAGGTTCGAAACTGCTGCCGCTTTGGTCACCCCTGTATAGGACCGCACCTCCGTGTCGGGCGAAAAACTACTTGGATTCAGAGTTGAAAACGACTCTGGTCGTAAATTCAAGGACCGTTTCATCTTCCTATTTTTGTAGAAACGGTCGTTATATTTCCGCCCAGGATGGTATAGGTTTCTGCACAGACTTTTCAGTGTTACCTATTATTGGTATATAAAGTACGAATGCCGTTTGAAACCCGCGCCCACGGTTCGGGAAGAAAATTCTTGGAATCAGAGTTGGAGGCAAAGTTTTTTTTTGTTGCTTTTATTAATATTCCGGGGGGCCTTAAGAGTAAATAGGACCAAACTTTGTTATCAAAAATAGGGCATTATATAGGTTTTTGTGTGTAACGTAAGTCCCATTTACTATGGTCCCCCGTAATAGTAAAATTGTAAAATATTACTCGGGAGTTCCTGGTGGTACGTATTTTTCGCAGTGTCGGGGTTGTTTTTTGGGTTGTGGTGGAAGGGTTATTTTTCTTCGATGAAGCATTTTTTTCGCCTGTAACTCAAGGTTCGGCCGGCAGAAAAAGCAGCTATTAATACTGTCAGAGACCGAGTTTGTAGCGGGGAGTTCCCCGGGATAACGTGCGTTTTCTCCGTTGGAGAGCGCACTTTGCTTGCGCGCTATTTGCTTGCTTGCTTTGTGCTCTTGCTCTCATGTTCTCCCGCTCGCTTTCTCGCTTGTCCTCTCGCGTGTTCTCTCGCTGCCCTCTCCTTAGCTTCCGTTCAGGGTTATGCATGATTACACTACTACACGACGATGGGGTAGCCGTCTTTTGGGGCTTGTCATCCAAAGCGAAACGCCAGCCCACTTTTAACAATCAGCACCCAAGCAAACGGACCACGACACACATCCATTTCTCGCCGATTGAATTCGTGTGTTCGGCCTGTTTTTGCAGACCCCGATGCCCCCCCTCCCATTAGGAGTAGGATCGGTGCTCCGTCTCGAAAGGGGTGCGTGGTCAATGGTCAGATGACGAAGGCAAGCCACAAATGCGTGCCCCCCCCCCCCCCCCCCAGTCTGTAGGGATGCGAGGGTCTATGGTCATACGACTACGGCCATGCATGAGATCGAGTACATCTCTCCTGTCGCGTACACCCCCCCCCCCAGTCTCGAGGGGGATGCGTGGTCATTGGTCAGATGACTAAAGCAAGCAACAAATGAGTACCCCACTCCCGCCCCCGTTGTTGTTTCCCCATCACCAGGAAGTGAAACTCACCGACCAGGCGTCTCGACGGATCACGCCGAGGTCGGAAAACTTCAGCCAGTGGTACCTGGACGTTATCGCGGCGTCGGAAATGACGGAGAATAGCCCCGTCAAGGTCCGCCGCTGTTTTTTTTTTGTTTTTTTTTTGTCTCTGCGTTTCGGTTTTTTTTTTTTCGTTTTTCGTTTCTCGTTTGTGTTTTTTGTTTGTTTCGTTTCGTCTCGTCGTATTAGTTTGGCTGGTTTGTTATTAATAGTTCGTTTGTTCGTCTGTTCGCTTGTTTTTTTGTTTTTGCGTGTTCGACTTTTGCACAGCAGTGTATTAATGTAGTACGCACTCTTCCTCACGTATACATACTATCGAAAAGAACTTGAGCCCCGGCCATACTAAGAATTTATCAAGTTGAGATGAGTTTTAGAGGAAATTTTAGATCTCACGGCTTCGGTTCATTTTTTTTCTTCATATATCTATGTGAGCGCTCAAACCTTTCATTGGTCAGCCGTCCTTTGCTTGCTTTCGTCTAGTCGTCCCCCAAAAAACAGTTCATTCAGTTATTTCCACTGAAACAACCAATTCACGTACCTGGTACGTATGTACATACTTCCTGTTGAGATTTTACTGTTTTTGCTTTGCGTGTGATGGTTTTCGGCAGGGCTGCATGGTAATCAGGCCCTGGGGTATGGCCATCTGGGATGCGTTCAGGGACGACATGGACAAGGTGAGGAGTGGCGCAACGTCTCCCCCTCATCAGGGGCACTGTACCTTTGCCGCCGCCGCCCCTTAGCCTCGGCCTTTCTTTGCTCTTGCTGTGCGATCATTTCGTACAAGGTCATCATAGCCCGCGGCTTGTGCAGTCGGTATTGGTTTTGATGGAAGTGGTGTCGGCGGTGGTGTTGGTCTTGATCTTAGTGTTCGTGATGATGGTGGTGATGGTGTTGGGTGGTGTGTGTTGGTGGTGGTGTTGATGTTGGTGTTGATGTTGTTCGTGGTGGTGGCGGATGCTGGAGTTGGCGTTTGTCGATGTTGATGGCACAAGGGTGCGCACAAGAGCGGTGTCTCGTCGATTGTGGTGCACCAGGTGCAATCCGTTCTCCCGTACGACTATCGCTTGAATATGAGTGCAGTTTTTTTCGCTTGGTAGTTGGTGTTGATATCATGTTAGCTCACTGAAGCATTGAAGTGTCCTATTTATAGCCCGTGTTTGCGAGCAGGTGCGAATCTAGCCCATGGTCACGAAAAGGTATTCATCTAGCCCGTGGTCACGCAAAGGTATTCATCTAGCTCCGTGGTCACGAAAATGTACTAATCTAGACCGTGGTTGCGAGAAGGTGCGAATCTAGCCCGTGGTCACGAAAAGGTATTCATCTAGCCCTTGGTCATGAAAAGGTACTAATCTCGCCCGTGGCCACGGAAAGGTACTAATCTTGCCCGTGGTCATAAAAAGACGCTATAAGTCTACTGGTATGTATATGCTTGTATGATTAAATATTTTAACCAACCGAACAAAAGTCAGGTGGCAGGTATTACGGGGGTCCATAGTTAACGGGACCAAATTTTGTTAGTAAAAATAGGTAAATATATAGGTTTTTATGTATACCATAGGTCCTATTAACTATGGACCCCCGTAATAGTAAAACTGCTCTAGTTTGGGATTTGTGTTGGTCAATTTTCGTAGTATTCGCCTACAGAAATAGTTTTGACAGGGAAATATTTTTTTGCGTACAGAAGTTGAATGTTCCTCTATATCATGATACTAATAGTAGCGAAAGGGTCAAGGTACACACACAGCTGTAAAGCATTTTTTAATCTTTTTTTTTGTTGCTGTTGCCATATGTTGACTTGCCGGCTTTGACTTTGGTGTCCATGGGCGGAATTCATGTGAATTTTATCCTCGAACTGGGTCCGTGTGTTCTCGTGACCAGGGGACTGCGATCGTGTATTTTGATAATTTTATTCACGCACGCTATTCTCTCTTCTCGCCTAACAACGAACAGCAATGTGATAAACACTGCAAGTTGTGAATAGGCTCTCACTTTTGTTTCGGATCGATCCTTGCGTTCTCGCACCTATCCCTCCTTTTTTATGTTATTTTTTATATATATGACCAACGTCCCCTGTCCCCTCCCTACCATACATTTTCGCGTATTTTCAGCCTCTTCTGTTCTTATTTGTATTCGACCAATATATCCCCCTCCCGCCTCCGCCTCCGCCGTTGCCATCGCCCTGTGTCTGCCCCACCACCTTGACCTTGACCACAACCTTTTCAGCGGATCAAGGGATACGACGTGGACAACGCGTACTTTCCCCTCCTGATCCCCCAGAGTTTTCTAACGAAGGAGGCGGAGCACGTGGAGGGGTTCGCCAAAGAGTGCGCCGTGGTGACTCATCACCGCCTCTGCCAGGGGCCGGACGGCACGCTCATCCCGGACCCAGAGGTCGGTGGTTGGTCGATAGTCGATGGGTTGGTCGATGTTTGGATTGATGGACTTGGAATTTCTTAAATCGAAATGCTCGTGTGTCATGCATGAATATATACAAGCATGAAAAAATAAAATAACCGGAGATGTGAGATCGAAAAATTCAAAATTCCTCAAAACACTCATACAATGTGATGTTTGCAAGCTTAGTGTGGTACGTACTTCGATCGCGCCTTTCACGGGGGGGTGTAGGTTTGTAAGAGTGGTATTGAATGAGGGCCGAATGGGTAGCTTCAAACGGATTGATTGTAATGCCGAGTGATGGTGATGCATATATAAGGAAGGAACTACAGAGTGGAGACTCGTCTGGCGCGGTCGGTCGCTGGTTGGGCCCTTCGGTAGACGTTCACTAGATTTTCGCTAGGGCATCAACTATGATTCGTAAAAAAGTACTGACACGCTTCGAGGGAATAACTGTTCACCCATCACTCGTCGGGAAGAGCTTTGACGAGACTGTCAGGGTCTTTGAGCTGTTCGCTACGTACAGCGGTAGCTCTCAAAACCATTGTTCTCCTTTCGGCTTACTGTGAACCACTGCTGTACAACAACAGTACGCTTCGCTGTGGAATACTGCTGCATGTCTGTAGCTTTTGCTCGCAGCTTTCCCAGCGGGAAGGGCCCGGCATTCACACCTGTACCTTCGCCTTTTTGCAGTGGCTTCCTGCCCTGCTTCGCAAAATACAGGGGCGGATGCATTCATAGCTGGACTGTTAGCTGCGCGCGCGGGTTGTTGATCGTATTTGCAGTATTATTTGCTGCAAGCAATTGTGACTCAATAATAATTAGGAATTTGCCAGGTACTGGACGTGTTGCTGTTGTTATTTTCATTGTTATTTGTATTATGTTTGCTTTTTAATTAGCGTCACTATTAATAATTTTTTTTTTTTTTCGCGGATAAAGTTTATGCGAGATGTCAATCACATCATCAATGTCAATCGCGTCAATGCACGATCACTCTCGATCACACCAACCACGCCAACGCATCTTGTCAGGCAAAGCTGGAAGAGCCTCTTATTGTCCGGCCTACGAGCGAGACCATCATCTGGACCATGTTCAAGAGGTGGATAGACAGCTACAGGTAAGAGCAAGCGTACAACATTGTTCACGTTTTTTACTCCTCTATAGTAGCCCTTTCGGGAGGTTTCGAGGTACGTACGTAGAGCAAACATGTTGAGAAGGACGGTCTTGCAACCCGTGTAGCCTCTGTGGATGATGCACACGTCGGAACAGATCACGATCTGCTTCGAAACAGATCACGATCTGCTTCTGCTGTAGATCATGTTAAACCCTGTTAGTCTGCTGTCCCGTTTTGGGGGGGACAAACGGCTTAGGAATTTGAGTGGTTTCTCCCCCAAAACGGAACTTCACTTTGCCCTAGAAGGGTCAATGCCAACCTGCGCGGTTCGTCGACCGCGGCACTGTTGCAGGGAGTATTCAGAACCCGTGTAGCTTTGGGGATGATGCACACACCGCACAGATCATGATCTAGATCGTCTGTAGCTCCTACAGTAGCCTGCGCGGTTTGTCCACCTCGCCGCTCTTACAGGGGCTATTTCAGACGGCACACGCTCGGCACAAACGTAGCGACCGGCAGCGCGGGAAGCTTGCGTCTTGCCCCCCGCCGCCGCCCGCCGCCGCCGCCGCCGCCGCCGCCGCCGCCGCCGCCGCCGTCGCAGCCACCGCCAACAACTTGCCTCGCCGTCTCCTGTAGCGCGTGCCGCTGCTCGGTCTGGTCTATTTTCCCCCACGGTCTTCCCGATCCCGAAAGGTGGTGCCTGGTATGTTGTTGTGCGAGTGTGTGGACGCCCGTCGGTCATGAGCCCGTTCTTGTTGTTCCTGCTCATATTGCTCTTGTTTTTTGTTCTTTTTGTTCTCGTTCTCGCTTTTGCTCTTGCTCGCGCTCTTGCTCGTATTTTTACTTTTGCTTTTCCTGTTCTTGGTTCGTCGTCGTCGTCGCGTGTTGTTGTGTTTCATGCCCCGTACGACCAACACAAGGGACCTTCCTTTGAAGCTGAACCAGTGGGCCAACGTGGTGAGGTGGGAGATGCGCACGAGGCCGCTGCTGCGGTCGGCGGAGTTCCTGTGGCAGGAGGGGCACACGGCGCACGCGACCAAGGAAGAGGCGTTGGTGAGGCCACTGAAAAGGAAAGCGAACTCCCCCCACCCCCCGCCCCATCCCACCCCACCCCACCCCCACCCCCCCCCCCGCCGGAGGAGGGACGGGGGGAGGGGGGTTATTGGGGCGGAGCTAGCATGTGTCACCTGAGGGAAAAGGCCACCTGGAAGAAAGGAAGAGGTGTCCCTGTCCGAAATGTATCTATGCTTGAGCAAAATTGGCGCTATTGCTGTATATAAGGGTTGGGTCGTTCGGGCCAGGCTCTGCTCTGTTCCCCCAAAAAGAGGTAGGCAGGACGCGCTTGATAGCGGCTTTGGCCCAGCTTCTTCGATATGTACGCTGGTTGAGTCCACAAGCTTTTCATTGCACTCTTATTCCGAGAAATTTCCATGCATGCTCCGAGAATTGTTCCAGGCGATGAGGCATTTCAGGTCAGGGTTAGGGTTTAACCTCCGACATTCTTGGTAGGGACCGTCCGAAAGATCTTGGCCCAGCATCAACAAAAAAAAATAATCGAAATCTAGTCGACCATAAACTTGTATATAAGCCTAACCCTAACCTCGATCGCCTAGGGATTTCTCGGAAATTTCTGGGATCGAATTTGTGTCGGGGAGTTCGTGTGAGCTGTCAGCCATTCTGTCAAAGCTGGACCAAAATTCGGAACACTGCTGACGGCTGACCACCACCAACAAAAAGAATAAAAGCGTGGAAAAAAACTCATCACTAACCCTGAGACTCTGAGCAAGCTGGGCCGAAGGTAGCTCGGTGTGTGGGGTACCAGGTCCCGCTCAAACATTTGACGGGTTGATGTTCAATTTGGTGTCGGCATTGCGTGGCATCTGCGTGTGTGTGTGTGTGTGTGTTTTGTTTCTCGCGCTTTTGGCTGGCCAGGGGTGTGCCCAGGAGATGCTGGCCGAGTACTCCAAGGCGTGCCGCGAGACGCTGGCCCTGCCGACGATCATGGGGGTCAAGTCGCCGAAAGAGAGGTGGGAGATTTTTTTGGGGTGTTGAAGATGATGTTGGTGTTGAACTTGATGTTGACGATGTTGAGTTTGGTGTTGATGTTGTTGTTGGTGTTCATGTTGTTGTTGGTGTTGATTTTGGTGTTGGTGTTGGTGGAGTTAATGTTGGCTGGCCGGGTACTCCAAGGCGTGCCGCGAGGCGCCGGCCCAGCCGACGGCTATGGGGGTTACGTGTCCGAAAGAGAGGTGGGAGGCTTTGATGCTGATCTTGGTGTTGATATTGGTGTTGGAGTTGAAGTTGATGTCGTTGCTGATACGGTTGATGTTGATGTTGGTGTTGGTTGATATTGGTGTATGAAGTTGGGGATGTTGTTTTTGTTCGTAGGTGTGGATGTTGGTGTTGGTGCAGATGGTGTAGATGGTAATGTTGATGTCGGTGTCGACGTTGATGTAGGTTTCGATATCGACATTGCTGTCGGTGTCGATGACTCGAAAACCCTACTTACCTGTTCTCCAATCAAATCGAAGACATGGTTAAATTTTTGTTTTTTTTAAAACGAAGAACTCTGTCACCGCGTTTTCGAAAAATCGAAAAACGTAGAACAACCCGAAACAGTAACGACTGAACGAAGAACACCCTGCACGTTATTCGTCATGGTGCTGCACATGAAATTGGTGTGTTTTTTAAATTTTGTTCGTGCTTCACAAGGTTCGCTGGGGCTGATGAGACTTACACGATCGAGGCCCTGATGCAAAACGGGTGGGCTCTGCAGAGCGGGACCAGCCACTTCCTCGGACAAAATTTCGCCAAAGCTTTCGACGTCTACTTCCAGACGCAGGATGAAAGTACGTGGTTTTCTACATAGTAAGCACGTGGTTATCCATTTCGTGTTCCCGAACTCGGAAAATAAATAGCTTCGTTTCCACTACGAAATACAGAAGTTTGGAATTTTCTTTTATTCAACTATGTGTTTTGGTCCAATTGCATCCCCGAATCGAGAAAAAAATGTATTTAAAAATCGAAAGTAATGCAGTCTTCCTTCGCTTCTCTCACCCTCCGTGGTACAGTTATGATAAGTTGAAAGCCGGGCGTTTGCCCTTCAATTTTGTACGCGGTTTTCCGCTTGCAACAAAAGATGCGGACTTGCGGGGAGAAATTGAGAAACGGTTGTTTTTGACCGCTTGGGTTTTTGTTGCTTTCCTGTTTTGGAAGGTTTCCCCCCCACCCCCTTCCCTGCTTTCGCATTCCCTGCTTTCGCATTAGATTGCCTGGTAGTGTTTGGATGTCTGTATCCTTTCCCGATGGTTGTTGAGAAAGGGGTATCGAGAACAGTCTCGGGAACGGTGCTGACTGCGGAGGGGGATATGGTAGGGGCCGCTTGGTACCGATTGGTAGTGGAGTGCGCCTAGACTTGACCGGTGAGGATGCTGGCGACGACGATGCCATTCACCCGCTTGCACCTGAAAGTCTGCCCGTTTAAGGTACCAAATAAGTCGTTACTGCCAGCTGTAACAACAGCGCAACGTTTCGGCAAAGCGCATGGACGGGAGGGAATGGGTGGAGTAGTCGATCCAACCGCGCACTGGCTGTGCCCAGTGGGTGTCCAACGGGTATACCTGGTATTCTTGTCGCGTAACTATTTTTGTTTCCAATTTGTTTAACCCGTTCATTCTCTACTACATGCAAACCAACAATACTCGAAGGGTATCCGACGGCGCAAGGTGTCCAACGGATATACGTCCAGCGGATATCCAACGGCTCGGGATGTTTAATAGATAAGACACCCCCGACAGACGCACATGCGAGAGGCCCGATTGTTCTTGCCCGAAACTGTCGCGCGAAAGATAATATCTCGTAGACGAGCCGATCAAAAGGCGTTTACTCCGCTTGGGTGGTGTTGCCAACGACTGGATATGGGCCATCGAGGGTGGACTAGAAAGGGGTGCATATAATTGTTTTTTTTCATCTGGTTGATGCCGACAGAGTCATCGCTTACACTTGAGGGCGTGGGAGCGCGGCTCTCTTTATGTCCCTTACCCCCCCCCGCTTGGTGCAAGCATTGTCTGCCTGGTCGGTGAATACCGGACGTGCTCCGCCCCGGCATTGAAGGGATGCGAGGGTCTATGGTCATACGACTACGGCCATGCTTGATATGAGTACACCCCCCCCTCTGTCGTATCTCTCCGCTCCGCTCTCTTTTTGCACCTTCTTGCTCTCTCCCGTTGTTTTTTTTTTTTCATTTTTCTCTCACACAATCTCGCTCTCTCTTCGTTCTTTTTTACCTGTATCTCTCTGTGTGTATTCCCCCCCCTCCTCCCTCCTCCGTCTCGAAAGGGATGCGCGGTCATAGTCAAATAAATGACTACTGCAAGGCAAGCAACAAATGAGTACCCCCCCCCCCCCTCCTCCTCCTCCTCCTCCTCGTCCTCCTCCTCGTCCCCATCCTCCTCTTCTTGCCCCTCCTCCGCCCCGTTTTCGTTCTCCTCCTACCCACCCCCCCCCCCCTCTCCTCCTCCTCGCCCTCCTCCTCTTGTCTGTCTGTTTGCTGGGATACATGCTTGGTATGATTTTGCATTTTCCTTTTGGTTGTGTTGACAGAGAGGGAGCTGGTGTGGGCCACGTCTTGGGGCGTGACCACCCGCCTAATCGGTGCGATGGTCATGACACACTCGGACGACCTCGGCCTGCGGCTGCCGCCGGCAGTTGCGCCGAAGCAGGTGAGCGATCGGCGCCCTCGTTGCGTTTGGCTCCGATGTGAACATCAACGTGGATTATCACCCCCGGCCAGAGTGGTAGGATATGAGCACGAGGCAGTGTTGAATATCGTATCGAAAGTTTCGATATTTTCGAAAGATGGAACTTTTTTATTTATCGTACCGTACATACGCGTTTTGCGCTCCATCGCCTCGGGTATCATTTATGATGATTGATATCTGGTATGTACTGAACAAAAATCTTTCGTTTTTTTTTCGTTATCTATATGGTATCGAGCTCGATTCCATTTTTTATCGGTATCGTATCGGCATCGATTCTGTTTATTTTGGGTGTCGTATCGAAATTTTGTTCGTAAATCGATATCGTATCGGAATCGATTCCGTTTATCTATATCGTGTCGATCTTGATTCTGTTTGCATGTCGAATATCGATGCCGTATCGAAAATCGACTCCGTTTATCGATATCATATCGAAAAATCGATTTTGCTTAATTTGCATCGATATCATATTGAACTGATTCCGTTTGTCGATGCGTGTACGTCCCGACTTGGATTCTCGTCCGATACCCTCCACGAAACATGCTGTGAACAGGTCGTGATTGTGCCCATCATCAAAGGACCCGGTGAGGAATCGGACCTCGTCAACGCAGCGGTCGATGATGCCGCGCGCCGCCTCAAGGCCGCGGGCATCAGGGTCAAGGTGAACATTAGGAGGGTGGGGGGGGGGGGAGGGTGACGGCCGCTCTGACGAACATCATCCATGGTGTCCGGCTGTGTTGGAAAAAAAAGCCCGCGTTTTCATGTTTTTTTTTTTTTTTTTTTTTCTGTTTACTTTTTTTTTTTTGCTTCTTTTGCTTTTTGCTTTTTGCTTTCGCTTTTGGGTTTCTGACGTTGGCTTTTCTCTTCCTTTTTGCGTTTTTTTTGGTCCGCAGGAATGGATGCGGGTGGGCTTTCTATGACAAAGCAGCCGCGGTCGTGGCTGAATAATCCGTCTCACAATGCAGTAGTGCTGCTATCCGTAAGTCCTTGGCCCAATTGAGTGCCTATATCCTTATGTTCTATCCTTTGGAATATATCAGGTGGTCCAAAGCCACCTCCTCTTTCCCCCCCCCCCCCCTTCCCTATTCACACGTCGTTACGATTCATGCACGTACCCCCCCCCGCCCCTCCCTTGAAAAACGCCCACGTTGTGGAAACGACCATCTCCTGCCAACACAAAATCGCCTCTGCTGTAGGTGGATGACCGGCCCAACATGCGGCCAGGCGCGAAGTACTTCGAGTGGGAAGCGAAGGGGGTTCCCTTGCGGCTGGAGCTAGGGCCCAGAGACGCGAAAGCAGGGGTAGCCGTCGTCGTCAAGAGAACGGGAGGTGAGAGTGGGGTGGGAGGCTGGGGAGGGGTTGGGGGGGGAGGAGGGGGGGGGGGGGGGGGGGGGGGGGGGGGGGGGGGGGGGGGGAAGGGGAATACTTTTTTTTTCTTGGAATGTTGGTATTGGTGGTGTTGTTTTTGTACTTAATGTTGGTGGTGGTGGTGATGGTGTGGTGGTGTTTTTGTACTTAACGTTGGTGGTAGTGATGGTGTGGTGGCGGTGGTGGTGATGGACCTAGCTGCAGTGGCAATCGCCGGTGTTGATGTTGGCAGTGTTGATGCTGATGCTGCCGCTGCCGTTGGTGGTGGTGGCGGTGGTGATGGTGTCTTTGTCGTGTTAGCGTTGTCATAGTGCTGGTGTTGGTGTTGGAATTGAGTCCCGCCCCCTTCGCCCTCCCTCTTCCCCGTCTTGAAGATTTCTTGCGATGTAATTGGTGCCCGCTCTCGGTTTTGATACGCGAGGATGGTGGTCTCATCTCATTGCGGCGAAGGGATTGGTGACCCGTTTCCTGTTGCGCTGTGTCATTGGTTCCCGCTCCTGTTGCTGCGACTTGATTGTTCAACCGAGAAGCTCAATTGTTGTCCCACCAGCAGAGGTTGCGTCTCTCTGTCGGAGCAAGAGCTCCTAATAGTGGTGTCGTGATTGGTTAACCCCGCCCATCTGCTGGAAGTTGTCTCTATGAGGAGCAGGAACGGTGCTCCGTCTCGAAAGGGATGCGTGGTCAATGGCCAAACGACTAGGGTAAGCAAGAAATGAGTACGGCTCCGTTATTTCGACGCTGTCATCCATATGCAAGAAAGTCCGCCTCACAAACGGTGCTTGGTAGGATGCAGCTCACCCTTCATGTGACTCGCCCAACACCCCACCGCGCTTCGCAAAGCTTTGTGCAAGCAAACGTTTGCCTGATCGGTGAACACCCGACGTGCTCCGTCCCGGCATTGCAGGTACGAAGGTCTTTGATCATACGACTACCGCCATGCATGACATGAGTACCACCCCCCCCCCCCCTCACCTCCCGTTCCGATTGGGCCTCCCCACCATTCCGGACTGTCCCTGCTGTGTGATTGGCCAGGCGAAAAGGTCACGGTTGCCACCGATGACGATTTCATTTCTGCCATCGAGCGAGAGCTGGCCACGGTCGGAGAGGTCCTGTGGGAGGAAGCCTCGGATAATCTCGCTAGAGGGTAAGGAAAAGGACAATATACATACAACTATAATTACGATTTTTGGGGTCATTGTCACTTGCTAGCTCTTGGCAGACAGACCGACTGATAGACAGCTCTTCGCAAACAGCCCTTCTTCTTTGAAACAGCCGAACAGCCAAACAACCTTTCTTCCTTCTTTGAAACAGCCGAACAGCCAAACAACCTTTCTTCTTTCTTCTTCGCCAAACAGCCAAACAAACTTTTCTTCTTTCTTCTTCCGCAAACTGCCAACCAATAGACAGCTCTTCGCACGGCGCCTAAAAGAGGCGTCTCGCCTTCGACGAACGGCATAGATAGGTGCAGCTGTCGGCGGCCAAGCTGCTGCTGTCGGTGGCGAACCTGCTGGTGCTGCAACCCCCGCCTCTCCCTTCTCCACGCCCCCTAAGCTCACCTCCCCCTCGTCGAGAGGCGCGTGGTCCTCGCCCTCTGGCAAGAGAGCGGCAACGACAAAGACCGACCTGGTGCCGGCTGTTGTTTGCGACCAGTGCACGGACCAGCACTTGGTCAAGAACTCCGCACCTGGTGGCAAAAACGTGGCCTTCGCCACCTGCAAGGATCTCACGTGCGTGGTGGCGGGATCATCCTGACAGGGCATCCGACTGCGAGTTCTGTGCTCGCCCGATCAAGGAAGGGACTGTCTCGTACTCCCTCGAGACTGCTGACAGTGGTGAGTGTCTTATGTCTATTGTGCATGCTGTATGTTGCCAGTACGTTTTTTTGGGGTTTTCAGTTGCCTTTTTGCATACAAACCTACGTCAAAGCGTTTATTTTTTTTTTACTCATCCATGCTCGTTCTTTCCCCTTCGTGCGTTGCGTGGGCTCCTCTTACACACAGTGCACGCGAACGCGCACATGCACAACTGTTTGCGGGACGTGAGCGAAGGAACGGAGGATTCAGCTGTCGCCGTCACCGCTGCACCGAACGACGTGAGTGCTGCTGCTACTGTGGTGCATTTTCGGTGCATGCACACGATTTCTGTGTGTACATGTTTTGGTGACCCCACGTACTCATTTTGCTCGTTTTCGGCTGCCGCGCTGCTGCTGCTGCTGCTGCTGTCAGCGCCACGCCATGAGTGCTGCTGCCGCTGTGCACTTGCTTCTCCTGTGCACTCGCTGCTGCTGTAGTGCTGCTGCGTTGTTGCCGTGCTGTGCACCTGCTGCTCCTGTGCAATTGCTGCTGCTGTATGTAGTGCTGCTGCGTTGTTGCCGTGCATCATGCTGGAAGCGTACATATTTTCGGATCGTCAATTCCGTAGGTTTTGCGATGGCGGCATACCAGGGTACATGTTTTTTTTCTTCCTTATTTTCATATCGTTGCTATGCTGCTGCTGCTGCTGCTGCTGCTGCTGCCAACGCTGCCAACGCTGCGGCGATTCGTTGCAGCTTCTGCTGCTGCTAATGCTGTAGCTGCTTCTGCTGCTAATGCTGTAGCTGCTTCTGCTGCTAATGCTGCCGCAATATCCACTGAATGTTCGTATGTACTCGGATTACTGTTTTCTTAGTCGTTTTTGTACCCAAATGGTTCCTTTTGATACGTGAAAAAATATTTTTGTCGTTTTGCTCCTGCATTTTGCGTACGTACTGCAATTTCTCGTTTTTTGCTTGGTTATTTTCATATATATCGTTGCTATGCTGCTGCTGTGGTGCTGCTGCGTTGTTGCCGTACATCATGCTGCACTTGCGTGTGTACATATTTCGGTATCGTCAATGAAATTCCGTAGGTTTTGCGATTGCGGCATACCAGGGTACATACTTTTTTTCTTCCTTATTTTCATGTCGTTGCTATGCTGCTGCTGCCAACGCGGATTATTGTTTTTATTGGCCATTTTTGTACCCAAATGGTTTTTTTGATACGTAAAAAAGTATTTTGGTCGTTTTGCTCCTGCATTTTGCGTACGTACTACTTTTTCTCGTATTTCGTGTTGTTGCTATGCTGCTGCTGCTGCTGCTGCGTTGTTGCCGTACAGCATGCGGAGGTGGGTCTATAGTGAGGTACCAAAAATACTTTTCGGACGGCCTCGGGGTACATACTTTTTTTCTCCCTTCTTTTCATATCGTTGCTATGCTGCTGCTGCCAACGCTGTGGCGATCCGTTGCTGCTTCTGCTGCTGCTGCTGCTGCTCTGCTTTTAGTGCTGCCGCAATATTCACTGAATGTTTGTACTCGGATAATTGTGTTTCCTGGTCGTTTTGTGGCGCTGCTGCGTTGTTGCCGTACATCATGCTGGACATGATTTGTGTGTCTATTACACTTAAACTTGTGCGTGTGCACATATTTCTGTATCCTCAATGATTTTTTTTTGTGGTGCTGCTGCGTTGTTGCCGTACATCATGCTGGACGTGATTTGTGTGTGTACTGTACTACACTTGTGTGTGTACATGTTTCTGTATCGTCAATGAAATTACGTATTTTCTGCTTCTGCTGCTGCTGCTGCTGCTGCTGCTGCCGTCGTATAGCAAGCGATTACGTACTGCTGTTGTGCCGCTGTAGAGTAGTACAAATAATGAACTCTGCCCCCCCCCCCCCCCCCCCCTTCCCCCTCCCCCGCCATTCCCTGCACGCCACTCCAGCCCCGCGCACCCTATATGTTTACTTCGACCAGGTCCGTGGCAAGTGCTACAACTGCCGCCTGACGGACTCCACCATCAAAGACGGAGACATGATCATCAAGTGCAAAAAGACTCCCTTCCATTTCGCCTGCTCCAGGGCTTCGCGGAATTCCGAAGCAGTACACCAAGCAGATTGTCGCCCTCCAGGACGAACGAAAGGAAACAAATTGTTTCCCACATTTCCCAAAATCACGATTATTTCTTCCTACACATATCCAACGGGTTCAACAGCGAACAGATCCACATTCTGGGCCTCCCGCCTCGTTACTACAGCATCCTGGAAGACTACTTACATATCATGTCTCATCCAAACTCCTATGCTGGCTACATCGAAATCGCGGCCGCCCAGCAACTATACAACATTTCCATAACCGTTGTCGTTGCCGGCACTGCTGCTTTCTCTCCTGTCCCAAACCTTCCTTTAAACAACAGCCTGTATGTTATATATCATCCACATGCCAAGCACTACTCCACTCTCCCCACACTGATGAAATATGTTATTATTATTATTAGACGAATGTCATTCTTACTCTTGCGTCACCCGATCTTGCGTTTCACATTACATTCATAAATAAACGCGATTACTACATCCTTCACCGTTTCTTACACAAATACATTTATTAATAGTTTGGTTGGCTTTGGGCTATGTCGCCAATTAATTGCAGTTATATGTACACGAAACGACGGAATACCCACTCCGAAGGAAAGCCTTGTATATATATATATGTACATGTACGTAACGTTTGCAGACTATAGCGGGTGAACCCGTACCGTTTCGAGTAAGTAAAACAGGTGTACTCTGATATGTCATGTTTTGTAGAACTGCCCTCATGTTCTTGGGGACAAAATAATCGACGCGTTGGACAGATTGTCTACAGATAGATCACATCTACAGACAGATGATCTACAGATAGATCATCTACAGATAGATCATCTACGGATATATCATTTACAAAGAGATCGTATACAGATATATCATCTACAGATGGAGATAGATAATCTACTGATGGATAATATACAGATAGAGCATCTACAGATGGATCATCTACAGAGAGATCATCTACAGATGGATCATCTACAGATAGATCATCTACTGATGGATCATCTATAGATAAATCATCTACAGATAGATCATCTACAGATGGATCATCTACAGATATATCATCTGCAGGTAGATCATCTACAGATGGATCATGTACAGATGGGTCATCTACAGATAGATAATCTACAGATGGATCATGTACAGATATAATTTTTTTTATTAGTAGATCATACTAAAGATGGATCATCTATAGATATATCCTCTACATATGGATAATATACAGATGGATCATCTACAGCTATATCATCCACAGATAAATCATCTACAGATAGATCATCTACAGATCATCTAGATCCTAGCCTGCCGCAACATGTTGTGCAGAACCACTTCAATGCAGATCCAACCCAGAAACATGTCCTACAGCAGTAGAGTAGATCATTCACGCAGGTTATACCGCGCCCGCCCGGCCAAACGTGAGTTAGATTGCACTAATTCACAAATTGATGTTTTTGCCCTGGAAGATGTTCCCCATGACGCAGGAATCGATGGTTTGTCCGAGGTGTTAAAAAGGGCTTGGAATTAGTGCGGGAGTGCTCACAATTGTGATTGTTTAGCCTCTGATACGTATGGTACGATGTAATTGGGTGTACGAACCATGGATGTGTTCCTACTGCTGTAGTATTGTTTGGTTGCAAGTGATATGGTATATATACTGCAGTTCGTTGCGTAGCACCGCTCCCTTCCATACTGGTGCTGCGGTTCACCTACTAAATTGTGCCAGGTACTTCGTTTGTTCTAGTTTCTTCCGCCGAGGCGCTTTGTTTGTTTCAGCCTGGTTTGTGACCGCGGGGTAATATGAGAATATCATCTCCATCATCAAGACCCTCCATTCCCCTGCCATGTTGATTTTACCCTGTCACGTTAGTTAACCCCGTAAAGTTAAATGACCCTTCAATGCTAACTAGCCCCGCCATGTCAATTAACCCAGCAATGTTATCGGTGCCGACGCTACCCTTTACCGCGAGGACAGGACGATTCCGTGCATGTCGTACCCCGAGATGAAGGCAAACATCGACAGCGGCGATCCAAGCAGGATGGGCATGTACCTCGTGCCGTGGACTTGCGACAGAGAGAACGAGGACTTCATCCAGCAGGACTCCAAGGCTACCCTCAGGTAAGCAGCAGCAGCAGCAGCAGCAGCAGCAGAGCCTTTCTAATTTATGTTTGCCGAATTTCTGAGGAATAATGTTCACCACGATAAAGCTAGTACCTGCTATTTGTTTTTTGTTCGTTCTGATGGCATGATGCTCTGCACATTGTCGGAAGGGAAATTAGATAATAGAAATAGTGCATGCAGAGGTTCACGAACAAAAACAAACAGAAAACGGAGTCACAATCGCCACCATGTCGGGATTAAAAACAAGCCTGGCGGGTTGGGATTTTTTGTCAGAAATGAAACACAACATTTTTTTTTTATTTCCGTTCAGTATTTTTTTTAATTGATTATAGTATACCCCCCCTGTCTGGGACTCGAGAAAAAATGAAAGAGGTGGGGTGTTGCCTTTTTGTTGTTCTTGGTGTGCCCTTGGCGTGTGGATTAAGTATTTTTTTGGTAATCTTACCAACAGAGGGAAACGATCATCGAAGTGTATTGCAAAGGTGAGGTTTGAGGGAAAAATAACTTTCGGTCTCTCAGCAGCTGAGGTTTGTGTGTGTGTTTGTTTTTTCTTCAAATATAACTCAGTACCCAGTGACTCTCACCCCCCTACCTGACAATACAGCCTCCGTTGTAGCCCTAACCCCCCAGCACCAACCCGCCACCCTTTCTCCATAACGGGCCATTATGGCAATGGTTCACTTGTCTCGCCGAGATATTTCCGTGGATGTTGCGTTTGCTTGGGGGCGTTTTTGCACCCTTTTCTCCCCGTTGTCGAAAGGAGCTCGGCTTGGAAAAAATCTTCATTGGGTGATGGGGGGTAGCACTTATTTGGCTCAAATATTTTCTGAGTGACGGGGCTCCTTAAGCCAAAATCGTCGGAATGCCATTAATCTTTCTTTCTCATTTTTTTGTTTTTGTATACCGGGTAGCTATTAATGCGTACGAAGGTCGCGAGATTTTTAATCAGACTGCCCTTTCGTTTTCTCACAATCAGGTTTAGGTGAGGTCTAGAGCTATGCTATGGTCAAGTGAGGAAGCTCACAAACAAAGGATGCACCTCTCGGCCTTAGCATGCGTTGGGGTTTTGCACGGTACCCAGTAGAGCTGCTCACTGTCTTCGACGCCATGGTTGACGCACACTGCGCCATGGTTGACGCACACTTCTGCCGTGTACGAGACGGAGAGGGCTTACCCTGTACAGCAGTACATTGGTTGATTGGGTTGGGTTGGCGTTGGGGCTAGGGTGAGAGTTTGAGTGCTGCCGCCATCCAGTAGAGTTCATTTACCACTACTTGCTTGTACCTGGTATGTCGACAATATTGGTTGGAATTGATGCACGATGTTGTACGTGCTGAACGAGGTAAAGCGGGCTGCACTACTGCTGTTAACCCAGCCAAGGGTTGATCGGGGTCTGATGGGCTTGGGGTCAGGGTTGTAGGGTTGGGTTAATGTTCGTCTCGTACACAGCAGCACGTAGCGACCCTCAAAACATAGCGTAGAGTAAGCGGTAAACTCTCCTGCCGTCATGGCGTCGTGCTTGGTTGGGGGTACATGGTGGTGGTACATTGTGGCCCTGGTCGTCGCGGTGGTGGTGGTGGTGGTGACGGCCGTGGGTGCCAGTTGTCGTGGTCGTGGTGGCGGTAATTTGGTTGTATTATTTAACAGCTCGGACAGATCATGATCTATCTATCTATCTACTGATCATCTATTACCGGGGACCATAGTAAATAGGACCAAATATTGTTAATAAAATTAGCGAAATATATAGGTTTTTTGTGTGTGTGCCGTAGGCCCTATTCAATATGGTCCCCCGTAATAGCAGTTCTTCACCTGCGGTTGTGAGAGAGGTTCTGCAGGATCTGTGTAGTATGTTAGTTCGTGCGGATTTTTAACGGCTCCCACCCCAGCAACATCAGCTATTAATTGATCATACAAGAATCGGGAATGTATCTGCCGCGGAAGATTTAGACCATCGAGTGGAAACCGATGTGACGTCGCCGACTAAAATGGGGACCCCTGTCGAGTTGGCTGAAGCGTCTCTCGCGTGTATATACGCCGCCCACCAACGCACACAAGTTGACGACAGCTATGCTACACGTGTCCCGCTGCTCGAGTCCCTAGTTACTGGCAACAGCCGTGCCATTTTTGTCGGTGGCTTATAGTTGTGATAGTTGTGGTGAGCAGTAAGTTGTGATTGGTGGTGTTGCTCGTGTTGTTGCTGTGGTTGGTGTTGATACAACTACGTACTGGTATGATACGTGCTCATCACGTATCACATGTACGTCTTTTTCTTCTTACAGCGTTTTTAATCTTTTTTGCATCGCAAGTATTCTGTGTCATCGTCGGTTTTGTTGTTGTTGTTGTTTGTTTCGTCTTTTGGTTCTTACTTTCTGGTGTGGCTTGTTTTGTCGTGTCCTCGTACCCGATACGTCGGCATCTGACTTGCTTCACCTCGATCCTCTTCCGATCATTTTTTTTTTTTTTTGTCTCGTCTGTCTCAACAGCCTTTGTCCACATCGTTTGTGTCTCTCTAGCGTAAATAATCAAGACGGACACTGGGCTTTACTACGGTTTGACGTGTGAAGACGTGTATCAAGACAGCACACACACTGATGGTTTTGTTGCTGCTGTTTTCTCCGGTAACCGCTTTTGTCCGACGCTTGGTATATACCCCTATAACCATGGATTATTGGGTCTATACAGTTACCGCACAGCACGGGTGATGAGGTTTGCTACACCCCCTGGGACAAATATCAGGGCCGTTTTTTTTTTTCGGAAACGCGCCTTATCCCTTTTCAGTACTGCAGTCAGTCCCGTTTAGGGGGAAAACTACTTGAAATTTGTATGGTTTCTCCCCAAAACGGGACTGACTGCAGTTTTTGCCCTAAAAGCCTTGAAACCCTCTTTTTGGGAATTGAGAGGGAAAAAAAATGGTGGTGTATAAAACAAAAAGTGACGACTACAGCAGCGACGGCCACTTGCTTGATTGGGGAGTGTGATACAATGGTTGGTGTCCTTTTTTAGTTACGTACGATGGTTGAGTGCTAGGAGTCGTACGGCACGGGCGCAACATGGTCCCTACCTTTGTGCCCGTACTGCTGGGAGCTCGCGCTGCGCGCGTGGGTAGGATGTTGATTTACACCGAAATTGTTTCGTTGTTGTGATCGCTATATTTCAACACTCTTTCAACACCCAGAGGGATTGTTACGGGGGGGCATAGTAAATAGGACCTACGGTGCACACAAAAATCTTTATATTTCCCTATTTTTACGAACAGTATTTGGTCCTATTTACTATGGTCCCCCGTAAATACCTACCGTAGGGCACACGAGACGAAAATGGTGGCGTTGGGAAGGTCTCGTCGAAAATGTCTCCAGAGGCGTCGGTCGACGTCGGCGTTGACACTCCCCCCGTTTCGTCAAGAAAACCAGCTTCGAAATTTGCAGGACTTTTCGCGGGTCAGGTCAAACCTCACGGGTCGCACCCGACCCGACCCGCGAAAATTGAGGTGTGTTGACTTGATCCGACCCGACCCGCGAGATTTTGAAAGCCTCTTGACCCGACCCGACCCGGCCCGCGAGAATAAAAAAGTTGTTGACCCGACCCGACCCGACCCGCGAGATTTCGAAACCTCCTGACCCGACCCGACCCGACCCGCGAGATTTCGAAACCTCCTGACCCGACCCAACCCGACCCGCCACCTTCGGATTGACCCGTGAGACACGGGTTTCATGCCTGTCGGGTCACCTTGACCCGCGAGACTATTTATCTTGACCCGCAGGTCCGACCTGCGGACCCGGCCCGTGGGTCGACACTTCAAAAACAATTTAATTTTCATTTTTGTGCCCACAAGCGATATGTGGCCTGGCTGTAGTGGGTGTGGATGGATGCGGGCATGCGTATATGGATTTGGCAGTGTTTTGATGTTTGAATAAGATACCACAGAAGTGTTATTGAGTGTTTGTATGAGAGAAGCCTCTGGGTAAGAGAGCGGGAAGTGTTTTTGAGTGTCGGGTCCGCCAGCCGGATGCGCGGGTCCAACCCGCGGGTCAGCAGAAAAGAACTCGCGGGTCACGCTGGCCCGACCCGCGAGTGACCCGTTTCTCGCGAGTCATGGCCTGACCCGACCTGTGAGCTTTTCCATCACCTCGTGACCCGACCCGACCGGACCCGTGAGATTTGAAAAACTCTCGACCCGACCCGACCCGATCCGTGATATTTGAAAAACTCTTGACCCGACCTGGCCCGACCCGCGAAGTTTGAAAACCTCTTGACTCGACCCGACCCGACCCGTGAGATTTTGAACACTTCCTTACCCGACCCGACCCGACCCGTGAAATTTTGAACACCCCGAGACCCGACCCGCGGGTCCGGTCATGACCCGCAAAAAGCCCTGGAAATTTGTCCGAGGGAGTTTGTTGTCCTATCACACGTTACAAGGTGTCCCTTTTATATACGTATACGAAGTATGTATACTTCATATATATATATGTATGGGTCATTGTGTTCGGATTAGTTGTGTTCGTCTCGTACACGCATTAACCATCTACGCAGTGTCGAGTTAATGGCAATCAGCCCTCGTTTTCTCCTACATCGAGGGGTATTGCTTTCTGCTGTAGTTTTCCTTTGCTTTGCTGCTATTGTTTTGCTCATGTCGCCATCCCTCGTGTTCCGCTCTCCCTCCCGCCCTCCTGTCGAAAGGGATGCGTGATGAATCAATGATCAAATGGCTCGTGAGGCAATGCAACAAACGAGTACGCCCCGCCCTACCCCCCTTCTTTTTTTGTTTCTCTTTTTTTTTTTTTTTTTTGCCGCTGGTGCCGCGCAGGTGCTACCCGCTGAAGCTCAATGAGTTGGGCATGTGGGAAGGCAAGGAATGCTTCTACTCCGGGAGGCCCGCAACCCACATGGCTATCTTCGCCAGGGCTTTCTAGGACACAAAATGCATAAACAACAACAAACAACAACAACGAGGAGGAGGAGGAGGAGGAGCACAGCAACAACGACAAGAACAGCCGCAATAGCGAAAAAAAACAACATCAGCGACAACGGGGCCAGCCAATTCAACCTCTGCTACTGACTGCTGTTGGTACCTATTACGGGGGTCCATAGTTAATAGGACCGATGGTATACATAAAAACCTATATATTTACCTATTTTTACTAACAAAATTTGGTCCCATTAACTGTGGACGCCCGTAATAGAAGACGGACACTACACGTAGCGCGGCAGCACTGCTGATTTTGCGATCACGGACCGGACTTTTGCCGATAGGTGTATATGTGAGAAAGCAACAAGAACAACAACAGCACCAACACTGCTGTTGCGAGTGTCCAGAGTAACATATATTAATAAGGACCCACGATGGGCCGGAAAATAAGGTTAATCAGGTATTCCCCCATGAATCAGGTATTCCCCCATGTTACCTTCCATATCTGGTTCTCATTACTTTTGTTTTTTTTTCTCCTTCCTACCATGTATTACCCTCGCCCTTCTTTTCTCCCTCCCTCCTACTCGTCATTCAGATCCGGGGTCACACATGTAGTAGGCTCTCCTCCCCCATCCCTACTACGATTCTTGCCTTCATTTTTATCGCGGGAAGACTTCAGCCCTTCCTTCCCTCGTCGACTCGCGTCAAATTGCGCCCATCTATACCCACGCTACGCTGTTTCCCCGAAATAGCTGTAACAGCAGTTGCTGTACTACCGATTCTGTTGTGGGCGGGTTCGCGGGTCTCGCTGTTGCCCCCCATGTGTGCGTCGGGCATCACGCATGGCGTAGGGTAGTGTGGACCAATGCGCGGCGCCTGAGAGACCGAGCGAGAGACGTCGATCGCGAGGTAGTACCGTAGTCGGGGGCACGAGGATCGAAGCAGCAGTAGTAACGGTTGACGTGAATGGGCCATATACCGTACCAGGGTGTGACACGTGCGATAAGATAACGCATACTGCTTAACACGTGTGATAAGATAACGCGCACCGTGTATAAGATGTGTGATACTATTGTTAAGGTAACGCACTCCACTCTCGGACGAATTTCAAGACCGATTTTTCTCGGCAGTGGGGAAAGGTGCAAACGCCGAGCGATGCATGCGTCTTCTATTATTACGAGGGTCCATAGTAAGTAGGACCTACGGTACAGACAAAAACCTATATATTTCCCTATTTTTACTGACAATATTTGGTCCTATTTACTTTGGTCCCCCGTAATAATAACCCTACCACTTTGGATGTGTTGGTTGTGTGTCCCCCTGGGTTTGTAGAGAGGCTCGGCTCGTACATTTATCACCCGTGTGCTATCACCCGTGTGTTATCTTATCACCCCGTGTGATGCGGTAGTTTCTTCAGTATGTAATGTTTTACCACTTGGCCCAGCTTGGAAAAAATGGTTCACACATATTGGACAGATCATCTACAGATAGATAATGATCTTCAGTAGACCTTGCAGGGCAGGTAGGTTCCTGATCTGTATGATCCACTGTATAGCATGTTTCCTGAGTTAGATCTGTACTACATACACAGATCCTGCACAGCATCTTGAATAACGGTAACCTACGATCTACGGCGGGCGATCTAGTAGATCTTGTGATCTGCCCCACGTGCCAGTTGGTTTGATGTCCACAGAAAAATTCTCACTACATACTTTCAGTCCAAGAAACTTCCCGTGGGCGGTCGGCAATAACTTTAGGGTCGGGGCTAGGGTTTTAAACTATGAGGTAAAGTGGCGCTTCGTATTATAATGTGTTCAGACTATTTCGCAATGGCTGGGCCAAGGTCTACTATTATTACCGGGGGCCATATAAACAGTGGCCAGGACCCATCATACACACGAAAACCTACGCATGTTGAAGTATTTTTACCAAGCAAAATTTTGTCCTGATTGCTTAACTACAGCAGTATGTTTCCCCGTGATATATATATCTACGTGGGCAGACTGCTTTTTCCTCCAGTCCGTTCTTGACTCATGGCGAGCAGCACATGGTAGCAAAGCAGGACGTCGAAGTTTGGGAATTGGAGGCGCGGGCGTCATGCATATTGAGTGAGGTACCGAATGTCTACCCGGTATAATCCTTCCCGGTATCTGTTGGTTGTAGTTTTTTTTTTTTTTTTTTTCAACCGTTTGTTCTTCTTTGCGTGGAGGTTACTGAACACTAGGAGCCGTTTTCGTTCAGCCATGCGCTTGTAATGTTGTGCGTATGCTCAAAAGAGGCGGAGGGAGATTTGTATGTGCCATACCGTAGCACAGCATGAGCGATGGGTGCGCACGACGGTGGTGAGGGTATTTTCTGAGGTAGGTTCCTTCGACCCTTTTAAGGGCAAAAACGGGACCCAAAACCACTCATTTTTTTTTCAAGTATTTTGCCCCAAAACGGGACTGGTGCAGTACTAAAAGCATTGAGGCGATCTCCACCTCGCTAAAAAAACTGGCCCAACACGAATCGGAATTACTGATCCCATGGCCTACTGTTAGATATGAGCAAGGCCCCTGTAGGAGTGGTGCCTTATTTTCCGAGGTCTCCCCTCACACGAGGAGCTCAATATGTCAATATACCACCCAAAACGTGACTTCGAAGAAGGTTTGCTCACGCAGCCCGGCCAAGATTTATATGCGCTGGTCCTACAACTAGTACACTAGTATTACAAAAGCATCATACTAACCGGTATACTAACAGTCGCTCTCTTGAGGAGCTCAACCGGCCAGAAAATATTGCTTCAGAAGGCAAAAAGTGCAGCCTCTTACCGTGGCTTGTACACAACGAATAATTGCATGATAACATCAAGTATCGTAGGGTCTTTCTTTGTTTTAGAAGCCCCGTCAGTCGTGACAAAACGTCTGGCCAATGACAGTCGCGTATTCTGTCTGTGACCAATCAATGCATTCTGGCCAATGAAGAGTCGCATGTTCTGGCCTATGAGATTCGCGTGTTCTGGCCAAAGAGAGTACTCGCGAGTTTTCGCCTAAAAGTCCTACTGTACAAGTATACCGTACCGCTACCATGTCGTGTATATCACGCAGGAGTGGTAATAATGATGCTGAGCGAAACCTCTGCGGAATAGACATGAACCCACGTACCGGAGTGGGCAATATTGGGCGGCAACTATCTGTGACCACGGCGAGTTCGAATGTACTGGTAGCTAAAATGAAATGTTGTGGGGAATGGGAATTTGGAAACGACAGGAAGAGAAGTGTGTGAGGGATGCTACTGATTTAAGGAAGGATAATTTGGTTTATATAGGAACGGCATCTACGCTATTTTGTCAGAAGGCAAGAATAATAATAATAATAATAATCAAAATCGATATACGAAAATTTCGATCGACGTGATTTCGATATTCTGCATGTTACACGGCGCGGGGGGGGGGTGTTACGGTACTGTGTTAAGTGTAAAGCAGGATAGACCTAGGGACCGACTACTGCTAGCAGGTTGATGCCCTTGGCTCTGTGCTGGTCACTCACACTTGGTGCTTGACGATGTTATAAGCTCTTGTATTAGTTGCTGTTTGCCTCGCCAGATGCCTTCTGAACGAAGGGGCGAGGCACTCATCAGAAAAGCAGGCGATGCCGCCTGCCAGGTGTGATAAGGGGACGATTGCTACAAACCACAATGCCGCAACAGGGGAGAGGGGATACCATAGCGACTGCTTTGAATGAGACTGAAAGGCCGGTAATTTCCTGGGTTCAGGTATTATAGGAATCTTATTAGTAGTGTTCGGGAGGCGTGTCTTAGATGGAGAACCAGGGGTTTTCCCAGCGAAGCACGGCGAGCCTTGCTCTCAGTCTCTCATCGTGCACGAAAGGACTGAAGCTGCTCTTGTTCTGTCTCTAAGAAAACAACACACGTGAATACCAACACGTACCTGCTCAATAGGCAAACCCTAACGAGGGATACAAAGTGTCCCGGCCTTGAACTTGATAAGTGGCATCTTTGGCGGGAGGAACCTGCGCGTGAGATCAGAATGGGATTCGAATCCACTATTGGTCCCGACCTTGAAGTCAACAGAAGGGAGTGGGGGGCCAGAACGCGTTCGACACTTTGTAGGTTCCTGGTATTATTATTATTATGCTTGCCTTCCGACAATATAGCGTAGATGCCGTTCCTATATAAACCGAATATCCTTCCGTAAATCAGTAGTATCCCTCATACAATTCTCTGCCAGTCGTTTCCCGATTTCTGTTCCCTACATCATTTCATTTTAGCTACCGATATAGTAATATCATGTTCCTCATCAACGTTCCATCCCCAGGTCATTGGTCGCATTCCCCCGGCTTCTTCCTCCCTTCCCCTAGCGGCCTGGCGGTCCCTCAGGGCTAGTTTTTATCGAAGTTCGTTTTTGACGGTCGAGTTTCGATAGGACAATCCAACGCTAACGTGTGTCGGTGATTTGTTTATTTTCTATTTTCATGGTGTATTTCGCGTCGAAAAGTACGCCTCGCGCGCACACGCAGTGCAACAACCTTGCTTTGCCTAATGTAATGGTATGTAGTAAGGAGCGACAGCGGCACTCCTTCCTTCTATAGCACATTACTCCCCGCTAATGTCTCTTACTACCATAGCACCTGATAAACCATAGTAAGCCGACGAGTGAGGATGAACCTGATGAGAACATTAGCCCCGCTTCTTGGGGGGCGCTAAGAAAATTCGCGACGGGGGGGGGAACGTGCTCAGATGCTATGAAGATCACCCTGTGGTGGGTAATCGATGGATCTTTTATCCGTATAATCGATCGGTCTTTTATCCCAGTGATCACATACAAAAAGCGGGGTCCCCCGCCTCTGTCATCTGGGCATTCATTACTCCATCTGATAGGCCTGCTTGTCGTGGTCGTCAATCGGGGCGTAGTGCCGACAGACCGCGGCCATCGCAGGGCTATAGGGCTACTAAGGCCGGTCGTAGATCTCGCGGCTTAGGAACTAGTTGGTGATCGCGTTGTGGTTATGCCCTCATACGCCCTGCGAGCCGCGGCTACCCTTGCCGATCCAAATGGTTAAGCCTATCTCCTGCTGACTCCTCTTGTTTGGACCCTGAAAATAATCGGGTCGCTACGAGTCTCCTTCAAAGCATTGCCGCAAGTGCTGGTGGCAGCCCATGACGAATCTCACGTCCACCATGATTATCACTCAGACAGCCGTGCTAGACCACTCAGTCAGCGCTGACTGAGTGACCTAACGGGTAGTGCAAGGGTAGTGCTATTTAATCAACAGCACGCTTTTGCCCCATGTGTCAAATCAGTCAGAAGACACTCATCCGCAGCCGGGCGAGAGGGAAGAACAGCTTTCAAACAACCGTCAAGTCCAGTATCTTGGGTGTGAGCTGATCACAAGCTTAACAACCAGACAGAGTCAATCCGCACAACAAGCTATTGTCGGGTCCGCCCTATACAGTCCCTCGTCGTGAACGCATTCTTCCCCCTTCTCGGAACGGCGACGGCAGTATCAATACTGTGCATATGTATGCACTTGTGTATGTACCTGATGAGCTTCCGGGGACAACATTATGTTTGATATTGACACATGCTTTCGGAGTACAGGTACAGTATAAACAATTTTTTACCGGTGACCGGAGCATTAGGTGTTGAATTATCATTCCCCTGCCTCGGAATGGCGGAATCTTGGCTTGGGGACACAATAATACCCGTGTGCCCTCGTACTGTACATGTTGTCATCACCAGGTACCTCGTACACAGCGTAGTGTCCCAACACTTTTAATTTTATAAATGTGTCCCAATAATCCTGCCGCTCCGAGTTCCTACGGCGGGGGGGGGGGATACGTAAGTCGTTGGTTAACCTGTTTTTAGGTACATTCTCGTAGGTATCGCCTGTAATCGAGTGCATTATCTTCTTCTGATCATCTCCTTCACGCGGTGCCATCGTAGTACGTACCAGGGGCGCCAGCTACTTCTGCGGCGTACGTAGCAGTACTGTACGTACATGCAGTAGCGGAACCATCTAAGATAGTGGTGGTAGGAGGAGTAGTCTTAGCAGTAGAGGTACAACAACTTGAGTGCCAGGTGCTGGTGCATTGTAGTGGTTGGTAAAAGTAGCATTACTTCACTACGTATAATTGTACCTGTTGCATCATCTTCCAAAAAAATCATCAACACTTCCTCGCGGAGTTACGGGTGCGAGGAGACCCAAGGGCAGGAGTTGAAACAAAGCCGCACATCCTTGATGCCTGGTACGAGTACAACAAGGCACACACCTGCCGGTAACCTCGTGGACGAAGTAGATGGGGGTCTTCGTCAAAATCGGTGCAAGGGTTGCAATTCATTTCACAAGAGCTCTTGCAATATTTCGTGTATCGTCATCGTCGTCATCATCAACAGCGTCGCCATCGCCATGACCATGACCACCATGTTCATCCATCACCACCATAGTCATGATCGATCACATCATAATACCTGTCGCTCATTCGGTCTTAAAACACACCTCGTCATCTGCTTTACTAGATTCATGTGCTCCCTCTATATCAACGCACACCATCACCACCACCACTACCACCACCACCAGCAACCCCCTCCCCGTTCACCGCGTCTATCAAGAATAAAACCGCATCAAAATCCCCCAAAAATAAAAATTCAGCTCATCCCCAAGAAGGAACGAAAAAACTGAACCCTGTATATAGTAATGTCTAACTTGTGACCGCTTCCTAATACTACATCATCCCCTGATATGAGCTACTGCACGTATCATACTTTACGTCAACACGTCCACAAAATAGGACACAAGCCTAAAGACACCCCTCGCCTCGCCGAGTCAAGCTATCACGAATCTCGAGGTGTCCTGCACACACACTGCACACAACTCATATATGGTCCGCCTTGCGCGGGCGCACGCGGTGTGCCCGGACTGGCCGCGACCCCCCCCCCCCCCCCCCCCCCCCCCCCCGGCAAAGGCTACTTCCCTCCTCGGACACCACCAATCGTTGATCCACCAGTAGTTTCAACACTGATTGAGAGACGGATGCACGCCAAGGAGAGGGGGTGGGGGGCTAGCGAGAGATAGTACACAGCCGTACACAACGACCGCTTCTCCCCACGCCCTTCCTCCCAACCTCTACGTACCTTATCTATCGCTCGCTGCTGTATCTGTCCGACTCCATGGTTGATTCACGTCTACACACATCAACCTCAGACCGGCGCAACAGAACCAACAGCAACAAAACAAAAAAAAAACACCGCAGCACACAACACACGCTGAACTAGGCTGCGGATCTCTTCTATTCCTTGCCACTGGCGTTACTCTATTCGCGCTCTTCTTCCGAAACCCACGTCTTTCTTTTTATTTCTTACCGCCGCTGCTCCGCTGCTACGGCTGTAAAGCTATATATGACAACCCGAAAACGGGAAAGCAAGGAACCACGGAACGATGCGCCATACACCTCCATGCATCCCTAGCATTTCCGCTAAATCAATATGCCCTCTCTCCAGCTCCAAAAATCAACTAGAAATAAAGCGAAACCCGGAATATGGTCAACAAGACATATCGGGAAACATTTTCGTCCATTCTGGGCTACACGCCGGAAGGCTGAGGCTGGCTGGCGCGCTGTTCCGATAGAGTCCAAACCGCGTGCCCGAAACATACAAAATTTCCACACCAAGTCTCAAAGAGAGTCGTCGACAGCCTTTCTCCCCGCTCTTGTAAAGGAGAGCAAGCAAACGTATGGCCGTATCGACCCTGTAGACTTGAGGGATAAAAAATAAACATTTACCGTTCACCGCCCCCCCCCCCCCCCCCCCCCCCCCCCCGCGCGCTCGCCTCCAGCCAAATCCTGTTTTGTACCCTGTTCTACGTGCGGATGTGATCACCCCAAACAAATTTATCGACTATTCGACAGGCGAAAAATAAAAAAGTATTCTAGTTTTTGGAAGTAAAAAAAGAAGGGAGAAAAAACGTTCTTCTTTTTCGTTTTTTGTTTCGCTGCTGTGTCGAGCTGGCTTTGACTCGCTCGCTCGCTCGCGCCCGCCCGCCCAGCCCGCCAGAGACCATGGTAAGTCCGCTCCGCACTGCGGGTGTAGTATCTGTATCGGGCGAGGAGCGCCCAAAAGCTCCCACACGCGCGTTTGCTTCCTTGACCGGTCGGTCTGCTTGGCTGCTCTACCACGGACCCCCCCCTCCGCCCTGCACGCATCCTGCCACATCAACCAACCCATTTAAAAAAAACCGCATCCACGTTTTAGGGAACGATATCACTTGGAATTAGGCTCGGATAAGAGGAAGACTCCCTCAAAAAATTCAACCCGTACATAAAAAGGAAGCTCAAATATTTATGGAACAAATAGTACACACCGCCCGCTCCGCTGTCCGCCCCTCTCTCGGCAACGTCATCTCTAGAAGAGGGCGGGAACGGGGAGCAGTGAGATGAAAAACACGCGCTCGCCCTGCTGCTCCGCTCCGCCCCAACCCTCCCCTCACCGCCCCTCCCGCCGTTTCCCGTTTTTTTTTTCTTCGTACTTTCCAATACCCCTTCAGCACCGCACCCACTTTTCGGGGACGAATCTACCTGAAATAGAGTGCAGTCATTTGCTGCAGAGAAAAGGGGTTTCCATTAACCCTCTCCTAGTTTTCACTCATGCGCCACATCTGCCGCTGCTTTTCGTTCCAATCATGCGCTTGCTTTGCGCGCGCAGCTCCAAAAACAAAGCATCGCAGCCGTGTACGTACCGCACGGCGCCGCACGGCATGCAGCGCAACGAACCGTACGCGCGTGCCAAAAAAGACTTGGCACGCGCGAAAAAACACGCACAACAAAAACATGAGAGGAAGAGAAAGGAGAAAATATACTCGTAGGGCGAAATGTGATACAAGACGAAAAATAGTAAAACAAAGCGGCAAACACAGAAAAAAATCGAGGAATCAAGAAAAAATAGGGGATCTCATGAGCAACAAAAAAAACTAGACAAGGAAAAAAAGATAATTCAAGAAAATTCAAATCAAAGCAAGCCCAAAATGTGCGTGGCAACTCAAGCCCAAGCCAAGCCACGGACGGTACGGTTACAGCCAGTACAGTACAGCAGTACGATGGAGGTACGCAATCGCACGCGCATGATGCGCGCACGCCCCCCGCCTTCAACGAGGTAAAAAAAATCACACCGCCTTCCGGCGGAACCAGCCCCGCCTCCTACCGGCCCCGCGCACGCCCCCCCCCCCCTTCTCCTCCTCTTCCCCCCCATTCCCCGCGTCCCCTTCTCTCTCGCCCGCCGGCAAATGCGGCCAGAGCTGGTCCTTAACGCGATCGAGAAACGCACACCAGCCCCCCCAGTGGCCCTTCTTAGCGTACCGCAGGGGCGTCGCCCCTCGCACGTCCGCGGCCCTCAGCAGCTTCCAGTCGAGGCCCAGCATCATCAGGACGAGGTCAAACCGCGGCTCCGCCGTCCAGAAGGCGTCGTGCAGGGGAGTCTTGCCGTAGTCGTCGCAAATTCTGAGCGAGCCTCCGTGGGAGAGGAGGAACTTGAGGACGGGCGCGCTGCCTCGCCGCGTCGCCAGGTGCACCACCGACTCTCCGAAGCGATTAGACGCCCCCATGTCGACTCCGCTGGCCGCGAGCGACTCCAGCGTTCGCAAGTCCCACCGGCGAACGGCTTCTACCAGGGGAACCTGTCATTGGGTTGAGTTCGGTTGGATTGGGGTCGAGTAGTGGTAAGGTGGCGTTAGGTTGGGTTGGGTTGGGTTGGGTTGCGTTGGGTTGGTCGGGGTTGGGTTGGGGTCGAGTAGTGGTAAAAGGTTGGGTTGGGTTGGGGTCGAGTAGTGGTTAGGTGGGATTGGGGTTGGGCTCATCTGCGCGTTAAAACCCAGGTATGATACTGGACAGCGGTGCATATATCAGGTACAAAGCAATGTATCATGGAATAAAAATCGAAGATAAAAATACTCGTAGCGCGGGGGCAGGTACGGCCAGCGGAACGACTTCATGTCAGCGAAATATATATATATATGTATCTCATCCCCGGTCCCTCATCCCTATGGACTGACCCTGAATTGCTGGATCTGTTCACATCATACCGAGCAAGTATTATAGAATACAGGAGATGGTTGGGCTGCACACGACGGATGAAATAGGAAGAGACAGCAAAACGCACTGCTTCCTGCTTCCCGGGCGGGTATGTAGTATATAGGCCAGGTTTAGCCGGAGAAGGGGAGGCTGGGCGGGAGAGGGCGTGGCGCATTCAAGGAATGGATACGGACGGACGGGGCGCTGCACAACCATTCGATCAAGGAACGCGCGGTCTGCACCGTCCCGTGATATACCTGGTACGATATACAATCATGCCATGGTGCTGCTGCTGACTGCTGCTGCTGACTGCTGCGCTGCTTGCTGCGGTGCTTGATGCCACCAAAAAGAACAAGAAAGCCTGAAAAAAATGTAGACCTGATGTGTCAGGCGTTTGTACTTACACCCAAAAAGTATGATGCCGGGTATCACACACTACGTATAGATTATATATTATATATTATTTACCAGGTGGCAAGCATAAGTATGATATAGTAGGGATGGCAGTCAGACGTGCTGTGAGGTTCTCCCGAGAAAATATGTACGAAGGAGCAAGAGAGCTCACAATCACATCGGTACAACATACAAGTTTCTGCGGCTGACGCCGCCCGCTATTGAAGCGAGCCCAAGACCTAGACCTTGACAGCGATGGTAGTGGCTGATAGCTGATGAAGCGCTGTACGGGAAGAGTTACACCAACTTTAGCTTGCATTCAGACGGTAATTCACTCGTCCGACTGAACAATCTCGAAGACTGGCGTAACATCGCAACGAGACTTGACATGGAAAAAACCCAGTGGCCCTTCGCGAAGACAGCGCACCAAAAAGCGATAATTAATACAACTAATCCACAACCGTAGATCACGGTGTGTCAAGACACTCCAACAAAATCGCTCGTATTTTGTTCCACACGAAAGTCATAACACAATGCTACTAGTGTCCTACCATATGCCCCACGACGTCAACGCACATCACTCTCATCTCGCTTAATATTCCACGAGAAACGCGTACAGATAGGGGCCCTAACCTTTGAAGGCATTCCTGAAAAAATGTCTGAACTATCTTTTCTGAAACAGGCGTTGTGCCTGAACTACTGTTTTCGTACATATCTTGCTTGTATTTCGCCAGGCCCGCGTCAGGCACGCCCAAAGGGGAACGGATCATCACGACTACGTTGGTGGGCGAGATATAAATCACGACTGCGGGGACATCTACGAACCATCCCCGGACTTCAGCCCTTGCGTTTCGGATTGGAGACAGGGTTAGGGTGGGGCATAGGTGTTAGTTAGGGTTAGTTGCCGGTCATTAGGCGTGTGAGAATTACAGCGACGGGATTGTACGTGATATTCACCTAGAGCTTTTAGGGTTTACTCAGCAGACGCTGCTGCAGAGTTCAGCTGCTGTTGAACGCTGGTCTGTGGGAGTTGGTTGGTATGCTGGAGCGGACGGCTGCAAGGGGGAAATGCGAAACGCAAGGCCTAAAAGCCGGGGATGTCTCGGCTCGTAAATGTCCCGAAGTCGTGATTCTATCGGTTCCTAGCTTGAAGGCACTTGCAGGCGCTAAAAAAACGCCGCTAGCCCGGAACTCCCAAAATCACAAGGAAGGGGATGTGAAAGGTGAGGTCTGTGCATGCCTGAAAAAACTGCCTGAACTACCTTTCTGAAACAGGCGTGCCCGAATGACTGCTGTTTTCGTGCCCATCTTGCCAGGTGAGTGTAAGGCATTTTTTCTTTTTTCAGGCATTCCATCCCTTATTAAAACAATTTGAAATCAGTACAGGACCAGACTTCAGGCACGCTTGAGGCAAAAATGCCTTAAATGGATAGGCACGTTCAAGGCACATTTAGGCATTTCAGGCATATTTGCCTATATCTACATGTCTATCTAACAATATCGCCTGCCGCGTGCTTCTCTCCACGTTCCTAAAGCAGCGTGCGACGTGTCCTCAAGACTTTATGGCCTACATGCAGGACACTGCAAAGGCGCAATGCGCTCCTACTATAATATATTACCAGGTATGGCAGTAAAACAAAGTAAGGGGTGCCGTGCCTCCTATCCTACAGGCAAGAAATACAAAATGTTACCGTTACAAACGAAACGTCGCCATCATGCGATCTCCAACGTTTTTTTTTTTTTTTTTTTTTTTTGCTCTCATCACTTTTACTTTCCAGCCCACTCGTAGGAGGTTTTACCCTCCTCGACGATCTTCTGGACAAGCCGTGGTCATGGCACTGGTGTCGTCCCTTCTCCCCCCCGGTACGTGCCTTTATTTTTTGTCGCGCATAGGGTTCAGCATTCCCACTGTTCGTCGATTTTCACTTGATGGGAGTACTATTAATATTAATATTTGTATGGCTGGAGAAACGAAACGGAAACGTGACGAATGAGGAGCCTACCGTTTTGGTTGATTTCACGTTAATTCCCAAAATCGAGGAGTCCGTGGTCACACGAAGACTACAGCTGTGCCTACGTACGTACAGAGCTCGGTCTGAACGGTCTGCGAAGCTATCTTCAGCAAAGATGTCAGGAGACAGGTCAAGCCACGCAAAAAAGAGCGCCTGTCTAGGGTGCAGGGTGCAGGGCCGAGTGTTCTACACTATAACCTGGTAGTTTGGAGTCGATCGAGGCATATCACGAAGGTTCCTGTCTGTCAGAGGGTGAAAGCGCCGTCTCCTGACATCTCCGATCCTCAGACAGCAGATGGTCGTACGAGCTTCTGGTAGGGTTACGTACGGATAGGAAGGACATCAATTTCCTTTATTATTCATATACTCGTATGTATTCTAAAAGATACATACCTACTATTAATAGCCATACCAATGACATCACTGATCATACATTACTCCCACAAACACACTCCGCGTGCATCACCAAATCACCCAATCACAACCACACACTATTTATTATACACAGCATAAATACATACCAGGTACCAATACGATACCCTGCGGCTAAACTCTACGCACATGTACTGCTGCTGCATTGTTCCTGCTGTACCCGTAAATACCGGTACATACGTACGTATCAGAAATACGTTAAACTATTTGCGTTTTTCCGGTAAAAGCGTCTACCTGAAATACTACTCGTAAAGACTAGCAATTCCCAGCGAAACAAAATTTGTGCGACACCACGTCCCTATGCCGGCGTCCCCGGTGGCTTGCTTGCTTGGTGGGTGGTCCGCGTGCCTGTCAAGATCAATTTCGTGGCTTCAAGTCTCACCGAGTACATCGTAGAGGGACTTTTTCTTGAATAAACGCGCGATCGAAGTACCACATACAGCTTGCAAATATGGATTTCGATGAAGGTCCTCGATCTCACTGCAGCTTTCACTACTGCTATTCAAAACACATAACGTACCACCATGGTAAATAACAATGCGAAACCTCATCTTTTGTTCCAAGCTGCGTGTGATACTTCGATCGCGCGTACTATTATACTACATACAGTGGGGGTTCAATACAAGACACGTGCCATACCTTACCATGTACTGCTGCTACTAGCTGTAGTATTACTTAGCAGCTTAGTACTACTGCTACTGCTATGCTGGCGCCTAAAACCGATCCACCGATCCAAAACCTTAGGCTAACTCTAACCCGAACCCTGCGCCACTGATCAGTGCTTGGATGCTGTGCTTGATATAGAGGCTCTATTAGCTTGATTGGTCCTATGCCTGGTAGTAAAGACTTGAAGTTGATTCGGGCCGTACATAGTAGCACTATTTGATACGGGACGTGGCTTACTTCACTAATATTAATAATAGTGGCGCATGCCTGGTAGAATGTTTCCGGTCCCGAGTCCAGGACTGCAGTCACGTTTTGAGGGGGAAATACTTAGATTTGTTCTCCCCGAATCCGGAAAATAAATATTATTGCAAAAAAATAAAGAAAAGAAACGGAAGTCGAACTCACAGCTGACGTATTTTTCGTCTCCCCGAATTCGGAAAATATATAAATACCTCTATTTTCAGTATGAATTAATTAAATTGAAATTGCGAGTCTACGGCACATTTGACTGCTTTGTCCCGAATACGGGACTCCAGACCCAATAAGCCTAAAAAGAGAATAACCCCTTGGGGTGTTATGGAGAGCAGCAGCAGCAGCAGCAGCAGCAGCAGCAGCAGCTGCCCTTCGTTTTGTTATCCAGGGTAAGGTACTTTTCGAACTACGGGGCGGAAGGGTCCCCAGTTCCTGAAACGGTTGGATCGTTTGAATTCCTTACGAAAATAATTTTGCGAACAGTTTTTTTTTTTCTTGGTCAGCTCCACCGCACTCGCCGTGTATTAATAAGACGCGAGTGGAAAAGGGAAGAGAGAAAGGGAAGAGTGGCAGAACAAGAGCCTGACATATACATATGTGTATACAAGCGGATCCGAGTCATGACGATTGACACATTTGATGCATCGTTCGTCAAGACTATTGACATATCGGAGGGAGAGAAGAAAAATCCGAGAGGATGATTCGAGCGGGGAAACCAGAACAAAAGACGTGCCCATCATACGTGTATATTTTTTCCGAGCACTGAGTACTGCTGTACTCAGTTTTAGACAACAACGTTAATCGGCTAATCGGCACCGCCGGGTACGATACGTCGTACACACACGCATGTACAGAAGTCTCGTTTCGGGGAGATGTACGTCAAATTTGAAGTAGTTTGTTCCCAAAACGGGACTGACTGCAGTGCTTAATCTTAGTTAAATCGTCCTTTCTCTGTTCTACCCAGCTTCATCAGTACGCGCAGTCTCCGTCCTGATTCCTCATCTGTTATTAATCTGTAATAATACGCGTGCGAGAGAATTCTGTGGTCACAGACTGCTGTCCACTCTGCTCGCTGTAAAACAACCATGTATTAATGGAGTGTTTGCGATTTTTTTTTCTACTTTTACTACTGCTTCTCTAAAAAATCTCCCGAGGTAAATTTTTGAGGAAAATTTCTGAAAAAAACGGCCGAAAAGTACTTCAGCGAAGTAAGGATTTCAGCGAAAGATAGAGTAACTTTTGGCTCTCTGTTTCATTGGCCTACACGCACCGAGCATTATCCCGACGCAGAACGCAACTCCTCAAATCTCGAAGGATCAAAACACCGAGCATCTTCCATGCCACCATGCTGCTTGCCGTACGCATCACGATAACCGCTGGGAGCGCAGAGGCTCGAGAGGTGTAGCTTGGGTATAGCGCGCACGAGCGGCGTTGGATTGTGCCAGCGGGACGCCGCCGCTGCTACGGTACACGCTTTCGCCCGCTTTGTGACGACGTGGAGGATGCGTCGTCCCAAAAAAGGACTCGTACTCACTCGTACTCGTGCTCGTACAGAGCGCGACAGCGTGACAGCTCGTGTATCATTTCGATTTCACCATTCTGCGGCTGCTGCTGCTCAGCAGCAGCAGCAGCAGCAGCATCAGCATCAGCAGCCGCGGCGGCGGCGGCGGAGCGGAGCGCGCCGGCGCTGTGGCGTGCGTAGGCCGAGGGCAGCAGCAGCAGCCGCAGCAACAGCAATCCAAAAACGGAAGCAGGTTGATGCTGGTGCTGGTGCTGACGCTGTTTATTTTTGTTGCTAAGCTGCCCCTAGCTGCGGCTATCGCCAGCTAGCTGCCGCTTGCTGTGCTACGGCTTGTGGTCACGGGATGACAATAATGGTGCCTTCGCGGTCAACTCTGCCGCCGAAACGTTGCTGGGCTGCCGCTGTTTTTTTTTTCCGTTCTTCTTTTTTTGTTTGTTTGCCGCGTTGCCTCAACTCCCCACTTCCCTTCTTATTTTCGGAGGCGTCGCCTGCAGGATTTGGTTTACCTCACTCGCAAACACACCGAAACCAGGAAGGGAACGAAATTCACTTTTTGTAGCGGAAGTAAAGTTTTTTTTTTTTACCTCTATCGCAAACACTCTAGTATTATCTCTGTGGCCAAGTTTTGCGACCACAAAACATGCTCCTGGTACGAGTACCTGTTATCTCTCTAGCATTGAAGAATCGGCACGGACACTGGTTGCGCTGGACGTTGACGAGTAGAGAGAACGACACACACACTGCCTGCTGTGGGAGGAAGAGAAAGCCCAAAAGCAGAAAAAAATAAAAACGGAGTCTATGAGATTGTGTACCATACATAATAGAGAGAACTGGTACTATCGGGGGGGACACCATAGGTCATAGGACCAAATATCGTTATTAGTAGTAAAAAAAGGTAAGTATATGTTTATTTATCTATACCGTAGGTCCTATTCAACACGGTCCCCCGTAATATTAATACGATATGCATGTACGAATTTCACGATTCAAATTAACAATTATTCACATTGATTCCAGACATGACGAAAGTTTGCCACGCGTGCATGCTTGGTCTTGAATTGAAGCACAAAAAGGCACGCCACGCGCCAGCACGCCGGCAATTGTCTGACGGGACAAGGCCAGCCAGGGCCAAGAGCGGAAGAGTCTGGCAGTGACTGAGACCTGTTTCGCCTTTGCCGGGCACCAGGTTTTTTTTTTCATTTTTTTCTTTCACACTACCATGAGTATTCATTCATTTACCCCATGACTCTTGTCTCTTACGACTTGAAATATGTACGTGATATCCGGCAGTACCTGCTATCGGGGACAGCAGTTACACTAGACTGCAGGCAACAACATTTAGCTCAAACAGGCTGACTCTAATGGGAGCCGAAGCCGGAAAACAAAACAAGGTTTGTAGAGAGATCGAGGAAGAATTTCGTGCCAGATCCGACTTGTCGAATCTTATCGCTGGTTTTGAACCCCACACAGGAGGCATAACCTGGCGGGCCTAATGCTTGTACAAAAAACAAAAAACAGAAATCTCTGAAAATATTTTCTGTATTTCGATCGGGAATGGCCTGGCCAGACGAAACCAGACAACCAGTTCTGTACGGTACCAGAGCTGGCAAACACTGGTTTTAGACCCCACATAAGAGGCATAACCTGGCGGGCCTAATGCTTGTACATATCATCGCTATTACTGCTGTATTGTCTTTCGGTATCTCTGACACGGTATCCCGGCAATGTCAACGCACTGCTTCTTGATGCTGCAGCAGACTGCCAAGCTTGGGGACCCTTCGTCGAACGAAGTCAACCCTGCCCAGGAAGCTCGAGTCTGCGAAAGCAAGCCCCATCTTACCCGGCGGGTACCAAACAGCATACATGGGTGCCGTGTACTGCCGTGTGTCCGGCGAATTCAAATATTATTGCGGTAACTCCTCCCGCCAACCTGCCAACGTCCTCCCAACTCAAACGAAACCCTGGCATATACCTACACGAAACTCCAAAACATAGGAAAAGACGAAACTCGATACCGACATAAAAACTGGGCCATACGAAAAACAAACGTGCAAGCCAGTTCGGTTTCCCGGTTTCGGCTCCCGTAAGATTCAGCCTCAGTAGTCACGAGTTGGTGAGTTGTGGGAAGGCAGGAATTCTATGCTGTAGTCGAGTGGAAACCCGCGGCCATGTTATTAATAGTTCAGTCTGCACCATGATTTCATTTGGTGTGCGCCTTATTCGTCTTGATGGACCATATTTTTACGTGAGCAGCGTCGTGCTTCTCAGCCGAATTTTGATTTTTTACAGGTTTTCGGATCTTTCTGATAATAGGGCTTCGGCACCTTTCTTTGTGTGACCACGGACTCCCTGGTTTGAAAGTTGCGATATCAACAAACAATACTTGGTACGTAGTCGTATACCAGGTACACAGCAGCAGCTGTTTGAACTATAATACGGAACAGATGGAATAGATGGAACAAAGTGAGACAGAACAAACCAAGCAGGAACTTCTGTAAGGGCATGAGCTACATACAGCAAGCAGTAGACTATGCTATGCATGCGCATGCACAGACCACAAGAAATAATAAATAAGGATGCATGCACATTCATGTACTCTCTAGACGAGACCAAACATGCATGTTTTCAGGCATCTGTTCTGTCCTTTGCTCTGTGCGTCTGTCAGCCATCGTTCCGTCTTGTGTTCTGCGCACCTGTGCATGATACCGGTACATCGTACGTACCAGGATCTTAAGTCTATCACTAATCAATTCTATACGAAAGCAAGTTGCAGATGTAGATTTAAAGACATTATACCAAAGGTACTCCGTACATATTATATTTACGCGATTCTGAACTTGGTTGGGAGTTGGATAGGAGATAGGAGACACCCAAGAGTCGCATCGCGGAGGCGCGGACGCCGGAAGGAAAACAAGAAAGCACTTCGTATTAATAGTCGTGTCACCTTAAGCAAGATTCCGTAACAAAATGTATAATACCCCGTACCAGGTCGAAAATAAAGTTGCAGACTGCCATGTTTTTTTTTTGGCTTGTTTTTTCTTTTTCATTTTTCTTGTTGCTTCAAGAAGAATTATGTTCCACGAAGTCTCCCTGCTTGGCGTGGTTGAATCAGGTATTCATCCTACGCCCCGAACCTCCGGAATCCTAAATCCGTCCACGTTATCTGTTGATATTAATATATATATATATATATTATTTCATCACGATGATATCGATCTGACCCTAAAAAATCTCAAAATCAAGGAGTCCGTGGTCACACAAAGCTGCTGGAGCTCTGGGAAGATGCGGAAAACCATAAAAAAAATCATGATCTGTGCTCGTTGCCAGCGTGTGTGTTTGTGTCTTCACAAGCAGTGAACCGTTGTTGCTTGTGTACGTACTATTATACTGTTCCTACAGCAGTAGAAAATAAATCGCATGATCATACTCTTCTAACCATTAACGTACAGCAGTGCTGGAATATACCGGAAATGTAAATCGTACCTGGTAGTCGTCCATTTGTTTTTGGGTGGGGGCACACCGGCAGCCCTCGCTGGCAGAGCTCCTTGGACTAAAGTCATACCCCTGAAAAGAGCCGTCGTGGGGGAGCGTTGGTTCGGCACGGGCGTCGCGGTGGTTGTTAGACCTATGCTAATGAGAACGCGAAATTCCCACAAAAAGTTTGAATTCCAAAGATATCCGTCAGAATTTTTCAGGTACAGCTTGCTATGGACACGTTTCTTCAAACGGAAAGTTCCAAACTTTTGGAAAAGCACGAAACAATCAATTCTGGGGTCGATTTTGGGCCAAGATCGGCTTCAGAAAAACTCAGGCGGATGTTTGGTTCGAAGCGGCGAGACTCCGAGTCCTCGGCAGACATCGATGGACATACCCACGACTGCGCCATGAATTACCAACGGAGTGCGCTCGTTAGGGGCTCCGACCCACCCTAGGGTCAACATGTTCACACAATGGCCAGTGACTTCTGGCGGGCGATGGCCAGGCGCACCATAAAAAAAAACCATTAGCCGCTGGTGCGCACCAAATACAAGCAAAAATTCTCGATCCGTCTCGAATGGCAAAAAACAGGCATTTTTTAGTTCTGGGAGGATACCGTAGGACGCCGCCGGCAAGCTCTCGCCCCCTATCTCATGGTCCATCTTCTATCTTCGAGGCCGTCATCTATACTCGTTGGCCTTGCCCGACAAAAAGCGGGTTGGCCGTGGCCTGAGTCTGCATCGAGATCGAGCGTCTATCGTCGAACGAGCTGATTATTATGAGCGTGTTGATAATTTGCAACGAGAAAAAACAAACTGCGCCTCCTGCAGCCGCTAAAAAAAGACGAGCAAAAAAATCGAACATTTTCCCTTTTTTTTTTCTTTTTCCCCACAGAGGCGGTACGAGGGTATTTTCGGCTGTTTTTTAAAGCAATAGTGGTAGGTGGTCCGCGTGCCTATCAAGATCAATTGCGTGGGTTCGAGCCTCACCGAGTGCATGCTCGTACTCGTAGGGACTTTTTCTTGCATGAAAAAAAGAATAGCGGCGAGCGCGAGAGCGTGAGTTAGAAACATTCGATAAAAATCGACGAGCAGTGGGATTGCTGAACCCTATAAACGACAAAAAATAAAGGCAGGTACCGGGGGGGGAGAAGGGACGACACTGGTGACCACGGCTTGTCCAGATTATCGCTGAGAGTAGTAAAACCTCCTATCAATAGTACGGGGGGGCATAGTACATAGGACCTACGGTACACAATAAAACCTAAACATTTACGGTACCTTTTTTATAATACCAGGTAACAATATTTGGTCCTATTCACTATGATCCCTTGTAATACGAGTTAGTCTGGAAAGTAAAAGTAATGATTAAAATATGTACATCGTTCGTATACACCGGTACGTATATTTTTTTTGAAATAAAACTTTTGGACTTCGGGTTTCCATTGGCATAGGTCATAGAAACACATTTAAATCATCATCTTCAGTGCGTCCCTGGTTCAACCACCGTACTGCTGCTCTTGTCCTTGAAACGTGTGGTATAATACGCATCTGCTGTATGAATAAGAGCTATCGTAGGCCACCGAAACATCAAAACAAAGCGGGGGCTACGACTACGGCTGAAGAGAGATCCACTCGGGAGAATACCGGTCAATCAGTTCGGCACTACCGAATTTACCCCACACCAAGTTCGAGTATCGGTATGTTAGATCCCGGAAATGTGGGCGCAGTTCATCGAAAAATAAACTCGACCCTCTAACACTAATTAAATACAGCAAAACAGCAGTACAGGATGCTGCTCCATTCTATTGATTACAGCATACCTTACAAAAGAAGGGTAAAACGTCAGCGGCCGACAGAAGGCCAGCATACGTAGAACTTTTCCGGTCGACTTATCTCCGGAACAACATACGTACGTCACGCCTGTCTGATACTGATATATTAATATATACACATTTATAAACCGAAAACGTACGTACGTACTCGTCGAGCGAGACTGGAGACGATAAGCCTGCACACCCAAGACTGCACTGCGCCAAGAGATAAAAGACAAAACACAGGGGACTTTGGAAGAGCAAGGAGCATTTGATATGATACGTGTACGTGCAAGCACCAGGTTCACCTGCTCAAAACTGAGACAACAGCAGTATCAGATACCTGGTACGACGGTAGAAACCATGATACCATTCACTATGGATCAGATCATGAGCGAAAACGACGACGTCAGCTGTCCGGGTACACCAACAGCAGTAGAACGTGAAAAAGGTGTGGGCACGAGCAAGAGATACGAGCATTTGGGACGAACAAAACGCACGAATAGACTACTCATGCTATTAGTAGGCGAGTCATGTGTTCGTGTCCCGGCGTATTGAGCGCATACTCGTACATACCACAGGGTGTATCGGCGTATACAAAATACCAGCGAAAAGTACCAGCTGGAAAATATCATCACACTGCACACATACAAAAGTTCGTACAAATATTCATCTATTACGGGGGTCCATAGTAAATAGGACCAAACATGTCACTAAAAATAGGTAAATATATAGGTTTTTATGTATACCATAGGTCCTACTAACTATAAACCCCCGTAATATTAATAGCAGAATTATCTTTCAACATCAGGCTGCTAAAAATATGCACGAGTAGAAGTGGTGGTGTCGTACCGCGAATAATATGCTTCCGACGGGAGGCCAGCGAGCAACGAGAGGCGAGTACGGAGAAGGAGGTCGAAGGACAATGCACAATGGACAAAGGCGGACGTAGTCGGGAGGTTCGACTGGGCGAGATTCCCACGCGGAAAGACCTCGACCACCCCGCCGCGCTGGAATTGCTTTCGCACTGTTGCTTCGCTACTTCCTAGACCACCCTATCGCGCTGGTGCTGCTTTCGCGCTGCTGCTTCGCGGCTGTGAACGAGCTGGGCCAGCCGAGATGCTGATTATGTGGTTGATCGGCGATGCCCCGCTCAATATTACATATTGGGGTGTGATTTGTTGACACCACGGTCGTGTTGATCATGCACCAACTAACAAACGGAAGACTCGCCTTTTTTGTTTTCTTCATTTGTTCGAGGGATATGATATGACCGATACAACGATCAGAAAAAATACAAAAACGGCCATAACTTGTCTGGAAAAAACAAAAAAAAAAGACGAGTTCTCCGCTGGTTTGCACATGCAGTTCAAATATGAGGTTTAATTTTCGGATCGAAACTCGTAGAATTGAGCGGGGCATCGCAGAAAAACCTACATTTCTCGTAAAAGTTTTTATGTATGTATGAAAATCGTGTCTTGGTAATATCTCTTGATGGGTGGCGAATTGGGCAATGAAAATAATATCGATCTTCTCCTAGGGTCTTCAGCTACGCTGCACCAATTTTCGCCTTGATCTGGAAAGATGATTTTGTGGCGAATTTCGTGTTGAAAAAATTGCGTTTTCGAGTTTTCGCCGATAACTCGTCGAGATCGCGTCGAAATAAAAAAATATCTTAATTTTAATATACTTTTTTTTTCTGCGCGTGCAGTGTAGTGTCACGGTCAGTGCCTCCAAATTTCAAGTCCAAATTCGCAGCGGTTCACGAGATACGATGGTAGGATTTGTTTATCCATTTTTCGGGTGGCCTAGCTTGTACTCTATTGTTCATATTAATAATAACCGCGTCGACATCAAGTTAGGTTTATTTTCATCTGTTATCGGAGAGCGCACGTTTTCGTTTCCAGCTTCTTCAAAAGTTCAACATCTGCAGCCCAGGCGGGCGGCCACCACCGCAATCAACACGACCGGCGCTTGAACTGACACGGGATGGGCCGGGGGGCGCCTAGGCTACCACAGAACGAAAAGCAGAGGCGCAAAGATCGTCTGTGCAGCGAGGTTTCACTGGCTGTACTTCGTGAGGAAAGGAAGGACAGCGGGCAGATGGTCGGGCTCCGGGCGCTTTCCGAGCCACACGCCAGACGGAAAAGGAAAAAAACAGGAGCAACTAAAAAAAAACACAAAACGATTACAATGCACTCCGGGATCGCCGCCGGCGCCTCGCGATGTTGTGATGCCATGCCACAGGTATCGATCATACGATGTGCGAGGAATCTCCGTGACACCGCCTTGAGAGCGCCTACCCACGTGTGGCCACCAGGCCTGATCTCTCTCGACAGCTATACAGCGACGCTCATCACCGTCGCACAATTTGCCGGAGGCATTTGTTTTGTCCGTACCTTGCAAAAGGAATTATCTCATTATGGCACTCACCCGTTCTCTCAATATTGATTCCAAGTACGCCTGGGGACAGGTCACCCCGACGCTGGCTGGCGGTGTCGCGCAGGGTCGAACAACTTCTACTTGTCGGTGCCGAGCCATGGCCCCATGCCCTCCTGACTCTGTACACGCTTGGTACCCGGCAGCCTCGAAAGACGGGGCTGGTCCCGATGCCTGATGATGATGTTGATCTCGCCAATCTGAAGCATCCATCGGAGCTAGAACTTCACCGGAAGAAAGGCCCAGAATTTCGGAGCCCGCCCTGGAAAACAAACGGGCGGTCACGGGCGAGACGTATCGCACCGCGCCGTCCACCTGTACCCTTCCCATCGGTCCTCGAGAGGACTTCGGTGAGCTCACGATTGAACTTGTATCGAGGCGTTGGTAGCGTCGTAATCTCGATCTCTCCTATTGTAGTAGTGTCTGATTGTCCTTTGGTCAAAGAGACGGCCTTTGCTTTGCCATCAAATCGTGATCCAGAACTGGCTAACCAGCCACCACGCCACCACTGCACACCGAAACGTTGTTCCGCTTTGTCGCAGGCGTCGATTTCTTCGAAGAGAGAGGTGGTCTTGGGTCTCGGGCGACACTCGTGTGTTGCTTGTGCAACGCTTCTCGTTGTCAACAATTAATAGGATGACCTTGTACGCGTTTTCGAAACGAAAACGAAAAAACTGTAAAAGTGCTGGTACGTACGAATGAGGTTGGTGACAAAAATCGTACTGGGTGACGTGTACACAATCCCGATCCAAACAGCCTGGCGGCAAAACGTGGCGGCGATTCTTCAACCTCATAAAAGATGGAAGGCGTTGACAGGTTGGGACATCGACCAAAAGTCGAACTCTCGATCTGTCGGTGGACCTATCGCACCACCCACCACCATAAGTGGCCCGCGACCACAGCAGGTATGCAGGCAGTAGATGTCCTACGGTCGTGCCGGGATCTAGTATTGCGTAGGAACCTGATACTCTGCTTGCATCGTCCACTCCATAGAAGCCCAGCATCCGGTAGTTCTGCAATCCAGCAGCAGCAAAGTCAACGTATCAGCAGAATCCCACACGAGGCAACGGCCGTGCACAGCAGCAACGTCTTGAAACAGGAGACGCGCGCTTTGGCGGGCGCGCTGCTGACCCGGGACTTCATCGCGAAGTCACTGTACAACCAGGATACAGGTTACTTTTCTACGAAAGACGTGATCAATGACCTGCCAGGACCTCTGGAGTTTGGGAGCATGCTGGGCGAACTGCACTACAGAATGGATGTCAAGAAGGCGAGTTCGGTGTCTGGTGGTTGTTGATGGAAGCGAGGCGCGTGAACTGCGAGAATCATGCTCCCGATTTACCGCTTCTTCACCGCCATTTCGAACGAAAACAGAACGCGAATGTCCACGTCATTCGAACGACCGTACGACCACACCCACGAACACGCGAAGAGCTGCGAAGAGGACATGATGTCGTGATGTCGTGATGTCGGGTGTCACTCAATATACATGACGTCATAGCCCCGACAGCAATTCTGTATTACCACTGTGTCCCGAAATGTAAGAACATTTTTGCCAATAGAAATGTATTAAAGTTTTCCTTATATTTAGGGACAGAGGCAATGCTGGTTGTTACCTGGTATGTACGGGACAAATCGTGCACGAACGAGTAGTTCTTGATGGGAGCGCTTTGTGCGATCGAAGATGGTTTTATTTGGGTTTATGCTAAAATCAGGTATACCTGGCCACTTTCGGGCCAAAAACAGTTACATACTGAAATCAAGTACAAAACACGCACCAGGAGCCCTGCTATTGGCCAAGCTGACATTGTAACTGATTTTGGCACGAAAAGGCCAAGGTACATCTGATTTTTTCTACTCTGTCTAGCAACTGATTTTGGCCAACTTTGAACCAATCAGAGAGGCCATACGTACACTGCTGTGTTTTCTCTCCGTATGCGTCTGCCCTCCCTCGGTTGAATTCTTCTGTGTTGACGTATAAACTCTGTACTCGTACGTCGTAAGTAAACGTACGTATATACAATGCATACATGCATACGCTGATTTCACTTTTTCTCCTTTGGGGTGTGCGATGTGCTTCAGTTAGTTGTTGTGTGTACTCTGTTGTTTTCTATGTTCACAGCAGTCTTTACAGCACCATGGACACTCGGTGTTTCGTCTGCACCACCCCGCGTCGAGGTGGTCTCAGGTTTGGTACGGCAAGATAAAGCAGGCGGTTCCGCGAGGACGGTCTGGAAGCTTTAAAGCTGTCAACGGGGGGGGGGCGCCAGAGTAAATACTCTTCTTGGCGCTCCCGCCGTAGCGAAACAAACGAAGCATATTAATAGTGACTCTTTGCAGGTCCATTGCCCCCGTGGTTCCTTCTGCGAGTCATTGGTTTCCAGCGCCGACTACGCACCGACCCACACCACCCTCTCGTATGCGAAGGCGCTCAGGATAACACGATGCGAAAGTATCGAAACGACCATCCGTAAACGGCGACTCTTCTTTGCAGGGGCTGTGGTGCGGCAACACGAGGGGCGATTGCCCAGTCGGTTGATGTTCGGGACGATCGCTGGTGGGGGGAGCCCGAAACCAGGCGGGCAGCCTAAGACTTGGCCTAGGGCAATTGCTGAGGACCTTAGAGTGTTCAAAGCCTCAGAGGGATCAACGGAAGACTCCCCCTTAGTCTTTGGAGTTGGGACCGCACTGTGGCCCACTGCAGCAAAACAGACGGGAAAGTGGTACCGGGGAATCCTCGAAGCAGCTGAACAGTTCATGGGCAGGTGGCACGAGGCTGAGGCAAAGCTGAGTAGACAGCGCCGTGCATCCGCTGCAGGTAGTGTTAGAGGGAATGGGGGGAGGGGTAACAGCAGGAGGGGTAGAGGGAACACCGTACAAGTGTATAGGGGCAGGGGGGGGAACAGGAGGAGTAGAAGGGAAACCGCGGTAGAAGAGAGTAGCAGAGAGACCGCAGATAGGGTAGCAAGGTACCAGGCCGACTAATAGGTTGGACGTTTCTTTGCTACTCGTACCGCCAACTGCTGCGGCCGTTCGGTATGCATTTTTATTTTTTTCCCTTCTTATCCTTATGAAAGAAGTACTACATAGTGGGTGGGTGACGAGCGTATTTTGGCCCACTCACTATTGCTCTTTTTACTTAGTTAAGTGTTCACCGGGATGCATAGTCCCCTTTTTCCTTCTCGTATCTTTCCCCTTGCACGTCCCTTTTGGCTCATGCTCGGGGTAAGTATGTATGTGTCTGAGCTTTGGCTTCCCATTTTATTTATTTATTTGGGATTCTTCTCCTTTTCTTTTTCTTTTTCTTGTTCTTTTTCGGTTTGGTTTTTTCGTTGCTTCTCTTTCTTTATGGTGTATTTTGGTTGCTGGCGTATGTATGTATGTTGTGTCGGCCGCACCTAGTGCGAAGGCATGGTATTACGTAGGCTATTAATGCATTACGGTATGTTATCTCTGTGTCGTAGTCTGTGACCACAGAGCTCGTATCTTTCTAGGGTGAAGAATCAGCACGGACACTGGGCTTGCTGGATGTCGACGAGTAGAAGAACGGTTTAATGTGAAGAACACACACACACACACCTACACCCTGAAGAAAACAAAATCCAGATTTTGGAGGCCATGTGGCACGCTCAATGCTTTAGGCGCATTATTTTTTTTCGGATTGTCATGGACATCACACCGCTCGTGGCGCGCGTTTTTTGCTTTGGTTATAGTATGTACCTGATTTTGGCTCAAACGGATCAGGTGTACCTGATTTTGGCATTTGCCCTTTTTATTTTGAGGAGCTTACTTCTAATATTAACGTACGTCAGCTGTGACTTCGACTGATTAAATAGTTGACACGTTGCAATTTACTCTGAGTGGGTATAGGTAAAAAAATTCAAAATCATCAACTGCTGTGAGACCTATGCCGGTGCAATGGAAGGCGAAGTCAAAAAGTTTGAGCTCAAAAGATTGCTTTCAAAGAAATTGCTTTCAAAGAACAGCCGAAAATATCCTCGTACCGCCACTATTTATTGTGGAAATCAAGGGGAAAAAGGTTCGATTTTTTTTTCAGAATGGACAACTTTTTGTCATCACACGAGAAGTCTCTGAACACGCGGAGGAGATTTCCAAACAGGCTCTTGCTCTCTTGCTGCATGCTCTGTGTGATACGGGCCGTCACAGGTTGCAAGTTTTGCCGACCATGGACATGGGTGAGGTCTCATGGGATGGTCCGAAAGTACCATATCGTACGAGAACCGGGAACAAGTTCGAACCGTGTACGTCCTTGCCCTTTGTCCTCTTCGGTTGAATCTTCCGCGACACCCTTCTCTCTGGTTTTGTGTCACCGCAATGTTAGCGTTAGGGCACGCGGTCTCTCCGCGGGGGGGTGCAAGCAGGGTTCTCAACCTACCTTCTCGAGGGTGTTTCTTGCAGTTTTTTAGTAGGGTCTGAGGGGGGCCTGGGGGAGGCGAAAAAATAAGAGAGGGAGAAATTTTCCAAGGCTTGCGCAGGCGTTCTCGATACGAGCCGCTCAAGTTTTGGAGTTTTGTTTCATTGTTGCCGGTGCCATGTGCTCTCTGCTGCGACGCCACCACAAGCGTTATATAGTTGGAACCTCGCCGTGAAAATAGCCACATTCGAAAGATATTGTGTAGAGCTACATCATACAGTACGTAGTTAAATCAGCTCAATGCGTTGGAGCGTATGGGATATTTATGAAAGGTCCCAGACATCCACGACGCCGAATACTACGTACGTGCAATTCTGCGCGATAATGTAACGACCGTTTGGTATTCATATTTATCGCCGAACGGTCCTTATAATTCCGGCACGCTCTTCCCAAAGCCCCTGTCCCGTCTCTTCGAGTCAATCGACGTTGGGATTTGGGGAAGGCGCTCTGTCTTTACGACAATAACAGCACACAGGCTGCAACAGCAGCAACGACATATTACAGCTAGTCTCTGTGATCGTACCAGTTCCAACATATGCGTATACTAGCTGTCGGGGTGTCGAGGTGGCTCTGCCTCTGGCTTATATACGTTTTGGATGTTCTTGTTCTCGCTCGCAACCGCTTGTCAAGCTTGCTATCGCACTCTTCTCCCGCTGCTACTGCTGCGGCTGTGATCCTTGTCTCCAGTCTCGGGGCTCTCCGGTGGCATCACACTATTGGGCGGCGTGCTTGCTGCTTGTCGCAGCAGCTAGCTGCTTGCTGCACGGCCGTCGGATGTTTCCTCCATCGAGCTTTACCTCTGCTGTGAGGCGCTTCTGCTGCAAGCGTTGTGCCGTGCTGCGATCGGCGACGGAATTAGCAAGCAATGTCAAGCCATCAAGTCATCATCCAATCAGCGTACGAATTTTGTCACAATTTTGGTTGGTAGTGTGTGATTGGCCGACGTCACGATTTTACAGGCCCCCACACTGCGAAATTGCCTCTACCGACAATTTTTCGATAGTGGGGCCTGGGGGAGGCGAAAAAAGAAGAGAGAGAAAAAAATCCAAGGCTTGCGCAGGCATTCTCGATACGGGTCGCTCAAGTTTTCGAGTTTTGTTTCAATGTTGCCGGTGCCATGTGCTCTCTGCTGCGACGCCACCACGAGCTCTATAGTTGGAACCTCGCCGTGAAAATAGCCACATTCGAAAGATCTTGTATGGAGCTACATCATAAGTTTTTAAATCACCTCAATTCGTTGGAGCATGTGGGATATTTATGAAAGGCCCCAGCCATCCACGACGCCGAATGATACGTACGTGCCATTCTGGGCTATAATGTAACGACCGTTTGGTCTTCATATTTATGCCCCAACGGTCCATACAAATCCGCCACGCTCTTCCCAATGCCCCCCTCCCCCGTCTCTTCTCGCGAATCGAGTGTTCGGATTTGGGGGAGTAGGCGCTCTCTCTTTACGACAATAACAGCACACACGCTGCAATAACAGCAGCAACGACATAACTAGTCCCTGCGATCGTACGAGTTCCAACAGGTGCATATTATTTGCTGCTGTCGGGGTGTCGAAGTGGCTCTGCCTCTCGTTTTTACGTTTGGATTTTTTTGTTCTCGCTCGCAACCTCTTGTCAAGCTTGCCATCGCACTCTTCTCTGCTGCTAACAGCTGCTGTGATCTGTGTCTCCAGTCTCGGGGTTGTCCGGTGGCATCACACGATTGGGCGGCGTGCTTTCTGCGTGTCGCGGCAGCTAGCTGCTTGCTGCGCGGTCGTCAGATAGATGCTTCCTCCATCGAGAGCTTTCTATCTGCCGTGAGGCGCTTCTGCTGCAGGAGCTGTACCGTGCTGTGCGATCGGCGGCGGAATTAACAAGCTATGTCATCAAGTCATCATCCAATCAGCGTGCGAATTTTGTCACAATTTGGTTGGTAGTGTGTGTGATTGGCCTACGTCACGAGTTTTCAGGCCCCAACATCACGAAATTGCCTCTACCTTTTTGTGGACAATATTCGCGTCCCCGATCCCGTAATTCCAATGGGTTATTGTCAAAAACTGGAGAACATGAAGACGTAAAAAAAAAATTACCCCCCAACCCGTTTTTTTATTGTCATCAATAGCCAGCCCATAGCTCCGACCTACCCTAGCGTCACCGTGTTCACACTATAATGGCTGATGACATGTGGCGGGCACTGGCCAGGCGTATGATGAAAAGCAATTGGCCGCTGGTGTGCATAAAACACATGACAATTTTTCTCGATCCGTCTCGAATGGCGGAAAATAGTTTCTTTTTCATGTTTGGGAGGATACCGCAGGACGCCGCCGGCAAGCTCTCGCCTCCTAGACCATGGATCCACCTGATATCTTCGAGGCCGTCATATATACTCATTGGCCTTGCCCGACACCAAGCGGGTTGACCGTGGACTGAATATACGTCGAGATCGAGCGTTTATCGTCGCACGAGATGATTTTTATCAGCGTGTTGACAATTTTCAACGGAAAAAAAAAACAAATTGTGCCGCCTGCAGCCGTTAGAAAAAAAAAAGTCTAGGTAAAAAAAATCAAATTTTCCCCCTTTTTCCCCACAGCGGCGGTAGGGGGGATGTTTTCAGGGCTTTTCGCAGGTCAGGTCAAACCTCACGGGTCGGGTCGGGTCGGGTCGGATCAGTGACCCGCGAAAAATTTGAGGTGTGTTGACTTGACCCGACCCGACCCCCGAGATTTTGAAAAAATTTTGACCCGACCCGACCCGACCCGACCCGCGAGATTTAAAAAGTTTTGACCCGACGCGACACGACCCGTGAGATTTGAAAAATCTCCTGACCCGACTAGACCCGACCCGCGAGATTTCTAAACGTCCCGACCCGACCCGACCCGCCACTTTCAGATTGACCCGTGAGACGCGGGTTTCATGCGTGTCGGGTCACCTTGACCAGTGAGACCATTTATCTTGACCCGCAGGTTCGACCTACGGATCCGGCCCGTGGGTCCACACCTGAAAACAATTTAATACTCATTTTGTGCCCAGCAGCGATATGTGGCCTGGCTTTAGTGGGTATGGATGGATGCGGGCATGCGTATACAGATTTGGCGGTGAATATTTGAATAACATACCAAAGGAGTAATATCAAGTATTTGTACGAGAGAAGCCTCCGGGTAAGAGAGCGGAAAGTGTTTCAAGTGTCGGATCCGCGGGCCGGATGCGCGGGTCCGACCCGCGTGTCAGCAAAAAACAACTCACGGGTCAGGCTGGCCCGACCCTCGAGTGGCCCGTTTCTCACAGGTCATGACCTGACCCGACCCATGAGCTTTTCATCACCTCTTGACCCGACCCGACCCGTGAGCTTTGAAAAGTTCTTGACCCGACCCGACCCGTAAGATTTGAAAACTCTTGACCCGGCCTGACCCGACCCGCGAGATTTGAAAACCTCTTGACCCGACCCGACCCGATCCGTGAGATTTTGAACGCTCCTTGACCCGTGGATTTTGAACACCTCGTGACCCGACCCGCGGGTCGGGTCATGACCCGCGAAAAGCCCTGGATATTTTCGGGTGTTATTTGAAAGCAATTCTTTTGAAAGAAAACTTTTTGAATTCGCGTTTCCATTGGCATAGGTCTGAGATCGAGGATTTCGTCGAACCCTTATTTTTGCAGGCTGTATGATACTGCAGTACAGTTGCGTAACAATTATGTACTTGAAGTGACACTTCGATCGTGCGTACATTGGGTCCATATGGATGGCCTCATGCAGGACACATACATGTATCCCATACGTACAGTGAGGACGTGAAGCTGCAGAAATTCAAGGAGTGTGTGTGCATTTCCTATGCGGTTAGATTTCGAGCTTCAGAATTGTTTTTTTTTGTATTTTTCGATCCCTAAAATGAAAGCATCTGCTTATGTAGTCTGAATGCAAGATTTGACCCGAATACGATTTGAGAATCCGATGGCCCGAGTCGTCAGACTTCGGCCCAAAACCCGACGATCGGGGTCATCAGATTTTCACATCGAAAAATAGCATGGTCTCTAAATTCAAGATGTATTCCATGCCACGGACAGCAAGCAGCAGCAGAACGATGGATGAGTTACATGGTCACACAGCGACGTTGCTCCGCGCCCGACGCGCGGTCGGCGGGCGGCACATCTCTCCGTGGCCAGACTGCAGTCGGCTGGCGCGAATCTCGGGCCTAGAGACCAAGAGATGCGCACTCGGCGTGCACTTCTCTGTGGATACGTACTCGTAGACTACAGCAGCAGCAGTCAGTCATGTTGTGTAATACAAAATACCAAGACTGATTGACTCCAGCGCACTCGGCACGTCTCTTCACCGCCAGGCTCTATGCGGTCAGCGTTGATTCGGACTCTTGGATCCTACGCGCAGTGCAGCTCACTCGGCACGTGTCTTCGCGACGCCAAACCACAACAACAGCAGTAGCAGTTGGTATCGGCGTTTGTTCGAATCTCTGTGCGCACAATAAATCCGATTTTTTCGCATAGGAAGACTGTTTCGATTTTTGAAGTTCACAGCTGAACATGCGATGGGGCCGGAATCTGAAGCTCCTAATCTGAACCGCAATGGACACACAGCAACACCTGTAAGGCTCCTTCTTATCGGAGAGCTTTTGTCCAGAATTTCCGAGATCATTCTTATCGGAGAGCTTTTTTTCCAGAATTTCCAAAGTTTGGAACATAATGGGAGCTACGTATCGAAATACGGAGGCGTTCTGTCACTATTGTGAAATTCTCCAGCAGCAAAAAAATCCGGAAAGTTAAATTCCACGTATTAACTGTCGAAGAAAAAATCAGGAAAATCTGGAAGATTGAAGAATTGCGCGATTTATTTCGGAAGATATGGCAAAGGAAGCTCTCCGATAAGAATGACCCACAAGAAGCGCCAAGAACGGTGTGATACGATTAATGCGAGCAATCGCCTTTTTTGTTTTTCTAACGCGATTCGTTCTTGATGAAAAATAATATCGCATATCGCGATTGATCGCGATTCGGGCACAAAGCGAGAAACGAGGAACCCAACTTATATAGAGCAGTATGGCCAAGAAAGTGCTCAGCACTCGGCGCACCGGCGTAGTGCATGTTCGAAGCATTAACCATTGCTTGCGTCAAACGTATAGGCTGAATACAGCAGTTGCACGCACAGGAATGCATTACATGGAAGCAACGAAACCGATGATGAGTTAGTTGGGTGTCTGGGATCCACGTCCAGCCACGATCCCACAACCAGACTCACTCGTGTTGCATCTATACAATGGGCATCCACGAGTCCGCGATGCATAACAAGCCGATGTTGGACTCTTGAGTTGGTCGTTGTATTCGCTACTCTGTACTCAACATCAATTCATCACCTGCGACCACGACCACCCTTTCACTCGTCACAACAGCACAACCACCAGACAAAATTCGCGTAGCAATGCTCACAGACGAAAACACAGTCGATGGCGTGGTGCATGCAGGAACTGAGACAGCAATCACTTGGCCGCCAGCAGTCTTGCTGGATATCTGTTCTGTAGGGATGTGTAGGAGGCTTCATTGAATAACCGTGATCGCAAATCGCTATTAAATCGTGATAGAAAAACGCGATTTACAACACTACGATACTGCTGTGTGTCTATACTTACTATTAATACTTGTATTTGGAAATAATTACCTGGTACAATGAATTTCCGAGGTTGCACGCTTGCCAGCAGTGGGAATTTTTTTCCGGGGTGTATTTGATACATGGTCTTAGTACTGCTGTTTTATTAATCTGCTCAAGATCTCCCTTCGGAGTCGAGTTACAATAATAACGACGGTGACGCAAGAAATAAGAAGGTCGTGTATCTATTTATGCATAGTGAAAATGCCGTACTTTTCCGATCATATCTCTTCGTACGAACACTTGTTGGCAAAACGATGAGTGGTCGACACGGGAAGCCCATCCGGGCACATTTGGTCGAGGTCCGGGCGTGATCCGTGCCCTCTGGAGCGCTTGGCAAGGCCTCGACTTTTTTTTTTTTTATTTTTTTTTTTTTTTTCGGCGGGAGTGGATATATATGACGATTTCCCTGGTTTCAGTACGAGATTCCTTACTGTTTGTACGTACGTACCAGTAAAATGTTTTCTGTTTTTTCCCCTAGGCTCTTATGAGCACACAGCCCAGACATGTACCAGGTAGGCAACAGACAACATGCGCAGAGCACCTGACAACGCTGCCGCCCATACGCCAAGCGTGTTCAACACACCCATATGCGCTGTATTGCTGCTGTCACAGTTGTGGCTGGTTGTGTTTATCGGGGCCTGCGGTCCGTAATCCACCATCTACCTCCCTTTGCTGCTGCTCCATGTCAGACAGATCCACGTGAACTCTGGACGAAAATGTAAGGACCGTTTGGATTAAATATGATCACCTCAACTGTCCTTGTATATCCGACGTTGTGTGTTTCTTGCCTGAGGCACACCCAACATATCTAGACATCAGGCAACATGCAAAAAACACAGAAAACGTTACAACCCTGCCTAACAGCACAAGCTGCAGCGGGCCACACGACGGGTGTGTCGCAGGTCAGTGGTGTACTGCTATGACTATAATCGTTGGTTTGTCGGAGGAGGCTGCAGTCCGTCATCTGTCATCACCATTTCTCTCTCTTCTGCTATGCTGCTGCGCATGTGTGTGCGACGTGTCGTGCGCGCCGCGAACAATAATACCAGGTAATATGGACCTTTGTTATTATACAAGTAATTTGGTCACGATGCCCGATTTTGGGCTTTGAAGGCGCGAGTTCGACCCTCGCAGAGATCAGTTTTTTTTTTTTTCGTTTTCGTTTTCCAACTTTTTTTTCGTGTTATGTAGGTAACCCAGACACCACGGACAACAAACAGCACATGAGCAGTGCAGGGCGCGTGCTACAACCAGCTGGCCAAAACGCTATACACGCCTGCCGTCCGCCGGCAGAGCAGTAAGCAACATCACGCGTGTGCGGTAGTTTGCCCGCGCTGTATTGCTATGGCTTCCTATTAATACGTTGTTGATTTTTTATCGGACCATGCGATCTGTAAAGCTGAGGGTCCCTGCTGTTGCGTGATACATGCATGCTGCCACAGGTCAACAACACTGCTGCTGCTGCAGTGCGATTTTCGTGGGCAGCCGAGTGTGGTCGAGAGTTCCAGCCTCTTCTTCGGTGCATCCTTTTGTAGTTCTTCTGCAAATATTTTCCCATTGCTGTAATGCTGTGTTCCGTGTGTGGTGTGTGCCGTGTTAAGATCAAAGGTCGGGACACTTTGTATCCCTGGACAGGTTTGCCTATTAAGCCGGTACTCGTTGGTACTCACGTGTTGTTTGCTTAGAGGTAGAATATCAGCTTTATTCCTTTCGTGCACGCAGAGACTGGGAGCCAAGCTCGTGGCTCGCTGGGAAAAAAAAAACCAGGTTTTCCATCTAAGATACGCCTCCCAAGTACAACGAATACGATCCCAGTGCCCGAACCCAGGTAATTACCGGGTTTTCAGCCTCTTTCAAAGAAGTACCATATCACTAGCTCAGTGCTGTGATGAGCCGTATATGCAATAATATGGGGAATTCATGGAAAGCCCGATTTCATAAGCTAGAACATGAGTCAAAGATGCGGCTCCTCAAAACCCACTCCCACACCGCTGAACGGCAAGGCAACGAAGCAGGCAAGGTACGGCAAAAAGAGAAAGAAAAGAAGACCTAGCCTTAAGGGGCAGGAATAATTCGTCAACGAAGCCATCACCATGCCACCCGCAACGTGGGTAGGGCGAGAAAGTGTCTACGAAAAAGCGAAATGTTAGCACAAAAACAATGAGAAAAATAACACGGAATACACCAAGAACCACCTGAACCCAGCCCACAACTCCGAAAACGTGTCCTGTGCCACTAAAGAGTGGCCCCATTACCCAGACCAGCCCCGACACTGAACGGGGGGGTAGGCAGGACAAAATACGCAAAAACCGTCTCCAGGCCAGTCCAAGAAAAACGAAAGAGGAACAGACCAAGCAGAAAAAACCCCGACCCGAAAAACTCGCAAAACGTCAAAAAGTAGAAAAGCACCCCCCAAAGTCCAGGAAAACGGCAAGAAAAAATATCGAGTGCTGCCGAGAAGCGAAAATCAGCTATCCACGGCGGCGCGTCGTGATTCATGTACGTTACGCTGGACCCCCCGTGCAAACGCCTTAATCAAGTGTATTTGCAGACACCAAGAACCTCGTACAGCTCTCGTCGAAGTTGCGTAGCGCGCCGGAGAAAAAGGAAGGTTGATCGGTCCCGGGTCGTCCAAAATTCGAACCAAATATACTCCATCCGTTGGTGTAGTCGCGCTGATTTTCCCGAGCCACCACAGACCGTCGTCGCCCTTGTACCAAAAGTAGGCCTCGTTGGGAAGCACGGTGTTGCAGTATCGGCGAAGCCAATCGGCTTTACGCAGCCATAGCCGGGTGCCAGAAACCCCTCGCCGTTACTCCGAGAAAGCTCCCGTTGTGCCGCGCCGATCCTCATCCAGCGGTAGAGGCGGTTGGTTTGGCGGCGCTGATTCGGGGTGCCGGTCCAGGACCGCAAATTTCGTGGCGAGAAAGCTGGACGTCCATTTCCCGTTGCCAGGATGGACGGGATAGTCCTGTCCAGTGCGTCTCGTACATCACCGTGATGACGCCACCTCGACCTCTAACGGATTTGTGTCCGGTAATCTTTTCCCCTTCGAATCGTTGAAGAGGGGTCGAAACGTCGTCCTGGGTGACGTGGTTTCTTGGAGAAGTTGTTGAGCACGTATTGCGTCAACCCCGCTGGCAAATACGTCGGCATGTCGCCACGGTTGTGGGGATTGACACAGGGCTTGTAGCGTTGAACTGAGATGCGCCAGCGGGCATCAGCGCGGGGCATATCGGAAGGGAGATCCAAATACAGGAGCTTGGCCCCGAGAGGAGACCCATCCGGGGTGTCCGCCGAGGATCAGGGGCCAACTGCGAGGATCTTGTAGGGGCCCGTCCAATTGAGTGAGAGCTTGGCCTTGAGGACCTTAGCGTCCGTGTCAGGCTTCGCGCCCTGGCGGATGGTAGCCGCCGTATTGTGCGCCCACGCCCAGCCGCCAACGGTGAATTTGGGGGGACTGGACGCAGTGCGTCGGAAAGGGCGGAGTTACGGTGGTTCACGCGAGCAACAGTGACGGCGTGGTGTTCGCGAACGATATCGTACGCACGCTGCTGGCGGTCAGTCGCCAAATCGCAGTAAGCGAGGTGGTCGCGGGCCAAACTCTGGTGGCCGGCGACTCCAGTACGCTCGAAAAGCGTGAGGGGGAGCGTGGCAGCCGACCCGTATGGACTTCGTTGGGAGCCAAACCCGTGGTGGCGCTGACAAAATTGTTGTACGCGAATTCGACATGAGGGAGCTGTTCATCCCAGTTGTTTTGAAGCTCGTTGACAACCCTTCTCAGCATTTGGGCCATCGTGTGGTTTTCACGTTCCACCCCACCGTTGCCGTCGGGGTGGTAGGAGCTCGTGGCAATTTTCCGAACCCCGAGAAGCTGATGAACGGCGTGCGAAAGTTTGGAGCAGAACTGGAGGCCGTTGTCCAAGAGGATGCTGCGCGGGCATCCCCAGAGAGGGAATATACCGGTTGATGAGAATGTTAGCCGTGCCCTCAGCGATGAACTCTTCCGCTGTGACGGCGTACATGTCGGCTCGGCGGCTGAAAAGATCAGTCAAAAGCAAGATGTAGGTATTTCCTCGAGGCGTCACCGGCAGAGGGCCGAAGTGGTCTAGGCTGACGGCGATGGAGAGCCACCGGACTGTCTGCCGCGACGTTTTCCGTGCTTGTCACTTCAAGCAGTTGCGTAACCACCACCGGGTGCAGATGCTCATGCCGATCCACCACTAGAAACGCTCGAGCATACGTAGAATGCGCGCGGTTCCGTGGTGGCAGGAAGCTGTGGAATGACAAGCCTGCATGACCCAGGTGCGCATGAACAGCGGCACATGAATGTGAATAGGCTCGTCGTCCAATAAACAGACCGTACGACCCACCGGGCGTTGCGTGCCCGACGCAGGGGGGGGGGGCGGCTGTCGGACGAGTAGACAGTGCCCGCGTCGGTGGTGTGCAAGCGGCCTTTGTCAGCCAGCTCCTGAACCTCCGAAAAGGGAGGGCGCTGGTGGGAAGGGAAACACGACAAAAAATCGGCCGGCGAAACTTCCGGCCGGTCAAGGGCTAAGTAGCGCATGGCGGCGTTGCACGCGGGCTCAGCCTGTTGTTCCCGAGCCCAGTCGGCGCGCGAATAGCGCGCTGCGTAATCACCGAACTGAAATTCGACAGCTGCGCCGAGGGCGTCTAAGTCGGTCGTGGTGACGAGCGGTGCCTCAGTGGGCGGCGGAAGCCGTAAAAGAGGAGTTCCCACGGGCTCGTGCGGTCGCGGTCGGACGGGATGGGTACCGTCGGGACCGACGAGGCGGCAGGAGTCGGGGCCATAACGATGGGTACGGGCGGTCCCGGCCGTGGGGCTCGCGGCGGCGTGAAAGCACGCCGGACGGATGGTCTAGGGGCCCCGCCGGGCCGGAAGCCGTCATCAAGAGCAGGCGGCGTGGTGCCAGTGGCAGCGGCTGTTCGTCGGCGCGTCCGAATAGAGATGCGGCCTGAAGGCGGCAAGACATTCAGAAGCTCTGGATTGCCAGGCGGCGGAGGGGCAGACGCGGCCGGATGAGTGATCACGGCGGAATCTTCTCCCGGCAAGGTGCTCGTCGGGAGAGGAGCGCGCTGGGCGGCAAACCAGCGGGGGCTTTTGCAGAGCCCTGATCGCCCCCTGAGGGTACGACGAAAACCGAAGCGAAAGCGGGGTTGGCGGTTGGTGAGAAAAAAAACCCCAAGCCAGGATGGCAATCGACGGTGGCGACGGAAGCAGATACACTAGCGACGAATCTCTCCAAAGGAGCAGAGAGGTCGTCAATCCTCATACGTGGCCCATGTGCGCGAAAATCGCGGAAATTCGAAGAGGTGAAAAGCAGCCCACCCAAGATGGCACTTTCGGTGCGGGGCACCAGCCCACTCAAACCGACACCGGGGGCCGGCGAAGAGCGAGTGCGAAGTCCGCAGGCGCGGATGAGGAGGATACCAGCGTCCTCGACGGGGGTAGGGCTGCTAGACTCACCGCGGTCGTGTTCTGTGGCGGGCTCTGGCAAATGGGATAGAACTTCAGCATTTCCGTTGGCGCTGCCCTTGCGGTACTCGAGGGTGTAGTCGAACGCCGTGAGGAACTCGAGCCACCGCTGGACTCGCGCGTTGTGGTCCTCTACATTGCCGATGCTCTCAAGCGCTTTGTGGTCCGAAAATATGCAAAATTTCGTGCCCCATAGGTAACCTCGGAGTCGTTTGATGGCCCAGACACTGCTGCCAGCTTCCAGGTCCAACGGGGTCCAGTGCCTCTCGAAATCGAGGGCAGCGCGGCTGATTTAAGCAATGAGCCGTACCGAGCCGTCCGGATGTTCTTGTTCGAGCGCGGCACCCAAACCGTCGATGCAGGCGTCGCAGTACACGTGGAAGGGGCGGGAGCCGTCGGCTACGGCGTCCCAGTCAGGGAAGACCAAAATCGGTGGGGCAGCGAGCTCGGCGACGATCTGGCGGATGACAACTTCCATAGCCAGCGTAAAGACGTATTTAACCCCCTTCCGGAGAAGGGCGGTGAGAAGGCGTATCCGCTTGGACAGGTCGGGCAGGAATTTGCGATAATATCCCACGCCGCCCATCAGCGCACGGACCTGCTTGAGGTTCTTGGGCATTTTCATCAAAGCCGATTTTATTTCCACATTTGGGCGTATACCCGCGGGCGAAATGGAGTGTCCCAGAAAATTTGTGTCCATGGCGCTGAGGCGAGCCTTCGAGGGGAAGATCTTGAGGTTGTGTCTGCATAGGCGTTCGAAGAGGGCTCGTATCGTCTTGACGGGGGCCGTCGGATCAGTCAAAAACGATCACATCATCGAGGTAGGCCGCCATCTGTTTCCTTTAATGACTTTGTCAATCCAGCCGGGCGAGGCACTGCTGCCTTGGAGCATGACGAGCCACTCGTAGAGATCCGTGAGAGTGCAAAACGCCGTGAGGAGAACAGCGTCCTTGTGCGTGGTAATCTGGTGGAACGAGGAGACCAAATCAAAGAGGGAAAACACCCGTCCCTTCCCGAGAGAGTCGAGGACTTGGTCCACGCGAGGAATAGGCGGCTGAGGCTGCTGATCTGGTTGAGTTTCTTGTAGTTCACGGTGATCCGAACGCCTCCAGACTTCTTCGGGATGACCACCGGCGGGCTTGAGTACGGAGAGGTCGAGTGCTGGATGAGGCCTGCCGCCAGGTACTGTTGGCGATCAGACTGCTTAGCTCTCTCAGCCTGGTCGCAAGAATAAGCAACGCTTGAATATTACCTTGCAATCCCGAACGACCCTTATAGGTCGTCATACTTGATCAAATTATGTAGATGGAGGCCAGACAGAGCCCATTCATGCTTCCCTCGTGTCTCCAGGCACACGCGACGCCTAGGCACGAAAATGGCGACCGCGCTCCTTGCAACCCCCCCTCTACCTCCCAGCACCCGTTGACACCGGCGACGGCGCCGGACTCGCCCGCGGTGAGGTGCTCCGAGTCCACGCGCGCACACGAAGCGAAAGAAGAAAAAAGGAAAAAATAACCGAAAGTGCCAAGAGAAATGGAGAAAACAAAGACCCGCTGGTAAGGTCCGGCAAGTAACAAAAGGGGGCGATTTCCAAGTGGGAGCTCTGAGAAGCCAGGAATGTACCAACCGGGCACGCTCAGAGAGTGAGATATCTATAAGTAGTTCTATACCAGGTACCTGGTATGTACGTTTGCTGTCTCAGCTCTCAAGACACAGCTGTCCGTGGTGACTGAATGCGGGCAGATCGTGCCATTGCTAATAAAGGACATACCTGGTACGGACTAATCGTGCTGTACGTACGCCACCTCAGGTACTGACGCTAAACGCCCGCCTGCTGCAGGCTATTCGTGCTGTGCATCATCGCCTGCTGTCAGCTGCTGACGCTAGAAGCCAGTCTGCTTGGGCTTGTCGTGCCGAGCGCCTGGTACAAAAGCTTACTTGTTCCTATTGGCATGCCACCATCATTACTACCGAGCAATGTTAAATAATAAGGATATGTGTCTCTATTTTAGGGAGAAGAAAAAGAAGTGGGGCGTGCGAGGACCAAATTCCACTCAAGAGGCAGGTGGAGACATGTAATTATTTTTTTTTAGTTTGAATTAATGTAATAAAAAGAAGTTGGGCGTGCGAGGACCCAATTCCATTCACGAGGCAGGTGGAGAAATGTAATTATATAATTTCTGACTTCAAAATAATGTGCGACCAAAAGCGGACACGATAATGAGGAAAACACTACTGTGAAATCGATGATTCCGTCGAATCTCGTATTCCCAAGCCGTGCGTGATAAGTAGTTTTATGAATAATACATCGTATCGTAGATATACATTTCTGCATGGCTTATACCAGGTATGCACTGTACCTGGTGCCAGGTATATTAATAGTGATAGTTGTGAAATTTTCGTACTTTTTCGAAATTATCTCTTCGTACGAGCGCTTTTGGGCAAAACGGCAGTAGTCGACACGGGAAGCCCGGCCGGAGACATTGGTAGGTCTGGGCGCGATCCTTGCACTCTGGAGCGCGTGGCAGGCGCTCAAAGTTTTTTTTCCGGCGGGAGTGGATAAGACGATTTCCGTGGTTGAAGTACGAGAGACCTTATTTTGCACGTACGTACCGGTGAAATGTCGTAATCTTGTTGCCCTCTCATGAGTGTCGTACTAACGTAGCGGTATCTTTTTTTTTTTGCGTCTGAACACAGCACAGCATATACAGACGATACAGCAGCAGAGCGAAGAGTGTGCCTACCCCCAGCTGCCTACAACATTACAACACTGACGTCCAACAGCAGCAGCAGCAGCGGGCAGCCTCGTGCGCGTGTGGCAGATCCACATGCGCGTTGGTCCCCGCTGTACCGTTGTGGCTAGTTGGTTGTACCTAAGTTTGGGATCGATGACCCCGCAACAACACATCACATCTCTCTCTGACGTTGTGCCCGATGTTGTGATCGTACAAGATCTTGATGCTGTTGCAAACAGCAGTGCGACTGCGGCAACACATCAGAACCAGCAGTGTAGAAAGCGTGCCAATCCCCATCTGACTACAGTATCAACAGCAGGCAGCACCATGCACGGTGCTAGACCCGCCCTGTACGGTGGATGGTTGCTCTATAACGGAGCCTATGCGAGCAATCAAATGACGCCGTTGTTCTGTTGCTGCTGCTTGCTGTGTATAACGAAGATTTCAGGAGACAGAATTTTCACCTCTTGACACACAACAACTTTGCCTTGACATACCTTGACTGACACCAAACTACTAGTTTTTAGTGTGGACCGCTCGGCCCTGCATCCTTGACAGCGCACGTTCGCCTTGCTTGACATACATGTGTCTCCTGACATCTTTGGTGTATGACGGCAACAAATTGGTTTCTACTGCTGCTGAGCTCTTCTTCTGCTTGCTATAGATATGTAACAGAGCAGCAGCAACTGCAGTGAAGCAGTATAGTGCGATGCTCGTGGCAGCCGAGAGGCCAACGGTCAGCAAGTATGTACCTACGAGTACCTACCTGTTGCCCGTTGCTGTTGCCATTTTGGACGCAATGCACCAGGCACGCTGCTACTTGCTCGACTTGCTGCAGTCTGCAGGCATTTTTTTTTTTTTCCATTTTTTTTCCTTCGCACTCAAGAAATGGAACGGATCCCTCCCTTGATGTACATCGTTCGCACAATCATCGTACGCAGCACTGACTGCTGTTTATCCTACTGCTGGTGCTGGTGCTGTACGCGACTGGGCTTCTCCTGCAGAGAGCGGTAGCAGCAGTGTGGCTATTACAGTCTACCGAAAGGGTAGCAGCACACGTCCCTGTTGTTGCGTTTAGTCGTAGCTTGCAATGCGGTCATATTATTTTGACGTATGATACAAGTATGATCTAATACAAGTCGTGTGTTTTTACGCAAGGCCTAGGAGTTTGGGCGCGCTCACGTGTGGCGTGCGTTCATACCTCAACCCTTCACAGTTGCTCGCAATACTTGGGGAGTATAGAAAATATTTTCCAGAAAATACTGTAGGTACTTCGTGCACTCGCAGTATTTCGAGTTTGTACTGCAGATACTGCGAGTACTCGCAGTATTTCGAGGTTCTGTACTACTGCGGATACTTTCGGGCTCGCCCTAATTCGGGATTCGCTATTGCTGCTGCTGTCGATACCCCTTGTTGCGCTTCAGTATCTCGGAGTTTTGTACTGCGGGTACTTCAAGTACTATTAATAGCAGTATTTCGTCCATTGGTAGTGTTCGTACTGCGAATCCTTTTTTTTTTTAATCGTCACCTTTACTTTCCAGCCTAACTCGTAGGAGGTTTTACCCTCTGCGAGCTTCTGGACAAGCCGTGGTCACAGGTGTCGTCCCTTCTCCCCCCCGGTACGTGCCTTTATTTTTTGTCGCCCATGGGGTTCGGCATTCCCATTACTCGTCGATTTTCATCGAATGCACCTAACTCACGCCCTCGCAATTTCCGCTTATCGATTTTTTTTTATGCAGGAAAAAGTCCCTAAGCATGCACTCGGTGAGACTCGAACCCACGATATTGATCTTGATAGGCACGCGGACCACCTACCAAGCCACCGGGCTGTACCGAAATACTCTCAATATGCCCAGTATACTTGGAGTATGAAGTATTTTGGGAATATGTACTGCGAGTACTGGGGGTATTGCCTGTACTCCAGGTACTTCGTGTATCGATACTGCGGATACGTACTTGCCTGTGCCCTCGGGGTTCCGTACTGCTCATACTCTCAGTACTCTCGGTATTTGGGCCTTCTCACTCGCAATATGCAGGCCTTCTCGGTACTCGCAACATTTTGGCCGCCAGTGCTCCAATAGTCTCAGTACTCGAACTACAGTCAGGAAAAAAAAACAATATTCAATCATGGACCTCTGTCCGCTTCGCATAATTTCATGTACTTTTCGTTCCCGAGCGAGCGTAGCGGACGGCGTAGGCCGCCCGCGGAGCGAAACGCCCGGTATATTGTATGTGTGTGCTGGATTTACTCAGCCGATCACAAAGTATTAGGTCACAACTTGGACCTCACGCAACTTTTTTGTACTTAAGTGTACGCTGCAAGCATTGAATTGATCGCCGCGAGCCATCTGCGCAAGATCAATATCCACTTACTGCCGGTACCCTCTTTAATATTACTGCAGTAATTATCCCACATTATTTCCACAAACAGCTGCTGGTATATAGTAGTCCTCAAAACAGGTGTGCCGGTGTTTCATACAAGTATTGTTTCGTTCTTGCGCCACTCCCCTAGGCACCTCCCGGAGGGGAACCTTGTATACGTTATACTCGTACGTACGCCTGCATAGTTCCTTGCCGTTATGTACGTTGGCTGCGCTTCGTGCTGTATACTACTCTTCGTGACGGTATCATTGCTTCCTGTTGACCCTGCCGTGTTGTGTCTTCCAGCCCCTTCGCTCGTGACTCCGAGAGCATCCACAGCATTCCACGCTGGGTAATACAGTATATACACCATGCTCTAACCCCGTTGGCCACCAACCGACGGAGACATCGCCAACGCTGCACCTCTACCATCGCGTGCCGCAGCCCCCCCCCCGTTATGGCGCGCTGCTGCAGCACCCGACGTGCGTCCTTTCATTCTTCGATTCTTTGTGATTGCCTAAGTTGCGATGAATCGTAGGACGCGACGAGCAGGCGAAGCAAGGAGCGCACGTTGTACGGGTGCATAGGAGTCGCAGAGACTTCCAAGCAACACAAACACCAGTCAGTTCGATCGGCAGCCTCTGTTTTCACCGCCCTTCCTTCCCCCTCGCGCTCCGCGGCCGACTCTTGACGAACCTCGCCACAATCCAACTCAGCAGGCGTACGAATCCAAGCTGTCGGCGTGGATGACTCCCGTCGAGATCTTCAGCCCTTACTTCTCTCATGCCCTGGCGAGGTACATCTCGCGAGAGGCCGCGAAAGAAACAGCAGCAACGCAATCATCGATGCACTCGGGCGGCGCGCCCCGCAAATCGCACGGTCACAGGGGAGTCTCTAGTCCCGACCATGGGCGTTGCGGGCGAGAAAAATTGGTTTTGTACGAAGCTGGAGGTGGCACCGGGACCAACGCCCTAAACGTCTTAAACTGGCTGCGGCGTGAGGATCCCCAGCTGTACGAGCGCACCGAGTACACTATTGTGGAGATAAGCGAGCGACTTGCGGAACGACAAGGGGAGAGGGTTTGCACCATCCACGAGGTGCGGGATGGGGTATAGAGAAAGCTGCCGCACATCTTGGCATGCAAACGCCCAACAGGACCTTTGTTTTTGTTATGCGACGATAGTCAGCACAGCATTCCAACCAAAGCAACACATAAGTGTAGTACGTACTGGGGGTAGTTTTTAAGGCCGATTCGACTCCAGAACTAGCAGACGACCGTATCGGGTGCTGCTCGCGCTATAGAGATGGCGAATTGCGCCCGCAAGAAAATTATTTGTTTTTTTTATGAGTCGTTCATACACACGAAAGGTGTAGAGGTGGCATTTCTGTTGTGCACCAATTTTCGTGACCCAAAGTTACAAACTGTGTGCTGTGTTTTCTACCCGACAGCGACGACGAATGACGCTGATGCCATCCTAGCAATTTCTGGACACATGGCCACGTAACAAGGAGAAAACGAGGCCCACCTGAAACTACTTCACCGCCGCCACCCCCGGCCGCTTCCCTCATTAACAATAGTTCGCCGTTCAGACGGTTGAATGCTCTCGTCGTCCGCCCTGCTCTTACTAAATTTAGTACTGTTGTACGAAGTATCCCCCTCTCCGCTTGAATACATACATACACGTACGCCCACCTCCTATTTTATTGTTAAACACAACCACACCAACTAGAACAGCAACAACAACAAACTCGCGCGCCCCCTTCCTTCCGACTCCCTGGATCAGAACTGCCGCGTTGTGAACGCCAACGTCTTGGAATGGGGCATGTCTGGCGAGGTGGACCCCCGCCCCTGCTTCTTCCTCGGCATGGAGCTGCTGGACAACCTCCCCCACGACAAGATAGCCTGGGCGGCACCTTCCGTACTACGAGCGGACGGGGACGTTCTTCCCCAATCCCCGGAGAGCGGCGGTACCGAGCAGCTATGTGAGGCTGTTGTTGTTGAAACCACTCATGGCTTCCGAGAGGCCTTCCGCCCCCTGCGAGACCCCGTCATCCGCGAACTCCTGGCGTTCTGCCCCGACATCGTGACCATGGTGAAAAGTCGGGGCGGCTCCTCGAGCTTCGGCGCCGCGGACGAAACTTCCTCGAATTTTCTTGGGAGATCGCTCGCGACTTTGTTCGGAGGCGGTACTCTCCGGCCCGAACACCACGCGGCATTCGTCCCGACAGGCTCTTTGCGTCTCGTCCAGGCCCTGCGGAAGAGATTGCCTCGACATCGCGCCATCCTCGCGGACTTCGACTCCTTCTCCGAGAGCACGGAGATGAGGGCAGAGGGCTGCGACGGCGAGATGGCGGCAAGAGAGAGAGGGGGAGAGAGAGAGGGAACGATGAGTCCCTCATGGCGTTTCAGGCCCCGATTGTCTCTAGTCGGGACCCCGTGACGGGAAGCGTGACCGACCACTCCACGTACATGGCACCGCTAGGATCGGCCGACATATTTTTTCCCACGTGTTTTGATCAGCTGTCCCGATTGCACGCGGCGGTTTGCAGGGGGGGTTGGGGTAGCGGTGGCGAAGTTAGGAGGGGCAAGGGTTTAGTCGTGAAGCAGGGGGAGTTTTTGAAGGAGTTCGCCGACCTCAGGGTCACCCGTACGTTCAGCGGGTTCAATCCTTTAGTGGACGACTTCCGGAATTCGTCTGTGTTCCTGAGCGGTGCCGTTACGCCGTGAAAAAAGAATCTCGACTTACCTTGACCAGCATGCGTGCGAGTCTTCCGTTGACCACAAATTGGCAACAGCAGTGGTTGCTGGCTTGTTTCTCATTGGACCCCGAAACACACAGTCGTTGTGTGCGTTGGTTGGTGCTCACCGTTAGGTACGAAAAGTACCCGAGCGAAAGAACGTTATTGATCGAAAAGGTCAAGATTTATCGAAATGTGACTTGTGCCCCCCCCCCCCTGTGAACCCCAGGGTATCATGCGCGTTCGTAAGTCCCAAGCCTAGATGGCCCGACAGCCCGGCGGTCGGATGATATTGTTTACATTCTTTGTAGTAGAGGGGCAGAACGAAGGAGTATGGGGCCTCGATGCTCCCACCTCAAAGCCAATTAATTGCCAAAATGATACAATTGCGGGGGTTCGGCAGTGCGCCACCAAGTTAACCCTTTGACACTGTTTTCAGGGACAGTATCGGACGGGAATGTGGCGAATGCCACCTCTCGTCTCATTCACCCACCGCCGTCACAGCCGTCATATCTGGACAAAGACGGAGAGACGTAGTGGGTGCATGGCTGGCATCGTTCTCCTTGTTGAAGCGCGTGACGGAATCCAGCGATGCTGCGCGCAGCAGAAAGAAGAAAAAAAAAAACCCGCCCCCGCTACAAAAAGAAACACAGTGTTGCTCTCAAAAAGAGATCCCAGCCAAGACGCCAAATGTGGGACGGTATAGTCCCGCAGCAAATTGTCTATTTCTGTGATGTGGGTGCGGAGAACCACCGAGGGGGGTTGTGTGGCGTTGCACACTCTCGGGGGTCAGCAACTATAATATTGATCTTAATCTATTAATAGAGGTAGTGTCAGAGTGTGCCCCGAGGTATGGGCTACGACCTTTTTTAGAGTCATAGCCCATAGCCCCCTAGGAGTCAGGATGGCTGGGAAGGATTTCTAGTGATAGCGAGGCGGTGCGATCTACAGTAAGTAGGACCTGGTTATCCACAATGATATTTATTTGAAAGTAACAATAATTAATGCATATCCCACAGCGTGCAGTTGCACTGCACGCGGATCCCGGTGTGATCCTGCATATAGCACACGGGGCTTGTCGCCGCATCATGAGGTTCAACGTAGATCACTTGTGACCAATCGAAGCATGTTGGTCTATTCACTGTGCTGACTACATGTTACTTTTAATAGTAGATCATACAATAGCTGCTGCTGTCGTCGCGACCACAGACAACGAGACGTGGTTGCACCTTGATAGTGGTTCTTTCCGGGGTTTTTGGCCGTGGTGCCCAAGACCACCCGACGCGAACCCTAACCCTAACCCGAACGCTATGGGGTGGCCAGAACTTGGATGCTCTGGCTTGTGAAACATCTAGGCTGATCCGGCCGGCTTGGATGCTGTGCTTGGAAAGACTCTAGGCTGATTTGGCCAGCTCAGGATGCTGTGGCTTGTAGAGCCTGGTATCACTATAGGGCTACCCTGTATATACCCCCTATGTAGTACTTAGTCATGTTTTTTTCGCCGGGATGTGCTATATCATCGCTATATATAGGAGAGGATACCATAACATAGGGGCTTTCAGCACGATGGGACTAAAAGGTGATATGATATTTGGTGTATGATATTTACGTCCACTATAAAGGGACATATCGGCCTATATTAGGTGAAATGCGTGCTCACAATATACAAGTTACATGATACGTAACACTTTATATGATGTATCACATTATATTGTTAAGATCATGCGGGCGGGACACTTTGTATCCCTGGACAGGTTTGCCTATTATGTCGGTATGAAACGAGAATTTCACAGCTCCTTACGCCGTGGTGCTCTGTGAGTGTCACTACCGCAGATACAGCAATTAGACTGCAGCAGTAGTAGAATGCCCTACGCAGGACCCTCTTGGAAGCACGCGGTATCCGTACCACGCGTCACTCACGTTTCAACGAAGTACGTAGACCTTCGATCTTTGGTTCCTCTCGTCGTAGAAGCAAAGCTCCCTTTTCGTACGTATAGCAGCAGGTTTCTTGATCCTGAAAAAAGTCCAGTCCTCCTCCTGCGAGCCAGAAGCACTTCAGGGTGGCGGTCTTGGGCCACCATTGCTAGTAGCTTGCCGCGTTTACGCGTTCCGAGGCTCATTGCCTATTAGGTATGGCGATTGGCGTGTGTACCAGCCCGTAGCTGATGTGTACGCCTAGGACTCGATTGCCGATGGCCATCCGACACACAGCCGATGTTCGAGGGAAACGTATAGTCACTGTCACGTGACTTGTACGACAAGCTTCAATAAAAGAGAAGAAGAAGATGCTGGCGACCCCAGGCCGATGTGTTGATTGATTTGCTCAGCTGGAAGCTGATGGTGAGCAAAAGTGGAGTGGGTTTAAAGGGGAGCGGTGCGCGTGTGCGTTCACGGCTCGAAACAAAAGACGACCCTTACACTTCGTTCAAAAGAAAAACAAAATAGGGAATTACCCTTGTAAATCAGCAATAAAAAACAACACGGAGACCCCGGTTTTACGGCAACGATCGATATCTCTTGAGGTACGCACTCGTGCCTATGATGTTACCTCAGTCATAACAAAATGCTCTGCTACTGGTCCCGGAGGGATACCCAAGATATCTTCTCTATGATTTACAAGTATACGCAAGGATAGGCAAAAATAATATTTCTTGACCCACACTCCATTTTTTTTTCATTTTGGGCCGGCCAGGGGGGGGAGGCAATTCTCCTGTTATACTAAATCCTATATGAAAGAACGACACAACACTAATTTCCATACATTACAAGTCACTTCATGATAGACTGAGCAAGCCGGCAGTCTAGGCCACGTGAGTAGTGCAGACGACATAAGCTTAGTACGCCACAAACACCTTCCTCGAGTTCACCGTGTACAAATGCGCCACTGAAGTGCAAATTCTGTCCTGACCATCGGGAATGATGTACTCTATGAAAAGCCACGTGGACATCAAGCACGCCTCAGCCGCGAAGCTGAGGAGCAAGGACTCGGACGGTCAACAGGTTCTTGCGAGTATTGTTGTCAGCGAAGTTGAAAAGAAAGGCGTGGGCGCAATGTTGAAAAATGATCTTAAACATGGGGGTGGAGCAGTTAGTGCACCCACAACTCAGGCGTCAGTTCGTACCACTGGATTTCGTAAGTTGAGATTTTTTTTGGCCATGGCATAATCGGAAATGCCGGATGGTCTTCTTTAATAAACTCTGCAGGCAAGCATAATAATAACAATGATAAAATTGAGGGTGTTCGACGAATTATGTTAGTTTTTTCATCTTGAATGAATAACGCCCTGCACATTGTCAGAAGGCAAATAATAAAAAAATAATAATAATAATAATAATAATAATAATAATAATAATAATAATAATAATAATAATAATAATAATAATAATAATAATAATAATAATAATAATATAATAATAATAATAATAATAATAATAATAATAATAATAATAATAATAATAATAATAATAATAATAATAATAATAATAATAATAATAATAATAATAATAATAATAATAAACTCTGCAGCATTTTTTCCCCCGAGACCATTATGTTCCCTCGTTTCATCCGCGTACTCCTTTCGCAACAACCCGAACTGTTAGTGCAGCTTCAGCAGAAGCAAACAAAAAATTAAGCACTGCCTTCTTAGTGTCTGTATACCAGAGAGCTGAGACGAGGCGTTCTATGATTGAAGTCACCCCTGATTTTTCAGAGGCTCCTCACTTGACCTTAAGGAGAGCTGCATACCTCACCCGAAAACTGTGACTTCAGCAAATATTACATTTCATCCCGATTAATAATAATCTCATGGCCCAAGTATGTATACCATAACGTTATTTTTCGAAACAAGATTGGCTTGCCGACGATTTTGGGTTAAGGAACTCCGTCATTCAGAAAACGTTCGAGCGGAAATGTGCTACCTCTATTGTAGAACGCGTCAGACTATAACCTCGGGATATTTTTTGCGCATGATTTTTTTCTATGTCTTCTGCCGCCGAAAGTACAAGAAGATCGCGAGTTGGAAAAAATCGATATAAATCGACGAGCAATGTGACCGCCGATATTTCTTTTTTCTTTTTTTTTTCTCCATCTCATTCATTGCCCTCGCCATTGTATCTTGCTCCCACACTACAGTAGTAACTCAGATCCGGGTAGACATAGCGGGCGTTTCTCCCCCGCCCTCTCCCCGCTGCGGTCCGAGCCTTCATTTTTTATCGCGAGATTAATGCAGCATTTTATTTCCTCGTCGACGCGCGTCGAATTGTGCAAACTTACGCTACAGGGTTGATGAGGCTTCGAAATCAACCCAAATACGTATTTAGTTCGGGGGGAAAAAATACCTGGCGGGTACATTTTTTTGGGCCGGTCCAGGGGGGGCGAGGAAAGGAGGGGGGGGGGGGGTAGTGTTGGTCCAGTTTTTTTTTTTTGCGTACCCTTGGTACACGCGTACTACCTGGTACTACTGTACATGTGTACTGCTGGTGTAGATCATGTACGTACGTACTATTATAGTTAATCCATAATGCTATAAGTATATACTTGTTATTGAGACCTATTCTGCAATGTGTACGAGCGCACAGCAGTAGTATTAATAGTGTGTAAGACAGCTGTGCTGAAAACTATAACCCATAGACTGAAAAACTGTCTGTTGTTGGTTGTACCTAGAAACGCGTTAATGTACTCGTATGCCAGCTATCGAGTAACGACTCTGTTGATGGCTATACTGACAAGTATCACCTTCTAATGTTGCAGAGATGTTGCTATAGAACTACTTTCAGATATCTCACTCTCTGAGCGTGCTCGGTTGGTACATCCCTGGCCTCTCAGAGCGCCCACTTGGGAACCTCCTCCTTTTATTACTTGCCGGACCTTTCCAGCGGTTCTTTGTTCTCTCCATTTCTCTTGGCACTTTCAGTTCTTTTTTTCCCTATTTTTCTTCTTTCGTTTCGTGTGCGTGCGTGTACTTCGAGCTCGGCACCGCGGGCGAGCGCGGCACCGTCACGGACGTCAGCGGGTGGTGGCGGGTAGAGGGGGGGTTGCAAGGAGCGCGGTCGCCGTTTTCGTGGCTAGGCGTTGCGTGTGCCTCGAGACACGAGGGCCATGAATGGGCTCTGTCTGGCCTCCTGGTGTGGTTCCGGTTATACTATGTACGAGAATATAAGGGTCTTTTTGATATACAAAATAACATTCAAGCGGTGCTTATTTTTGCGACGAAAATAAAAGTCACGGAGAGCGCGACGCAGTCTGAGCACCAACTTTGTCGAGCTGGCGAACGAGGTTCACGGTGAGCACCGGGCTTCACGCGAGGCGGGCGACGGGGCTCACTGTGGCAGAGAGGGACGAAAGCTTTACCCGGATCGAATCGGTGGCGAGATGGTCGCGAGAGGAGCGGGCGGCGCACGAAGCTGAGAGAGAAGCTCTGCTGTTCGATTTCTCTCTTTTTTTCTTTTTGACCGGTGTAAGGTGTTCCAATCAGACAGGAAATTATTACACAAAAGAGGGGACGGGGATTTTTTTTTTTTCTTTCCGAGTTTTTTTTTGTTTTATTTTCATTGTTTTTGCTGTGCTGGTGCGCCGTGCTGTGCTTTCTTTTGCGTACATACGAGTACAGACATACAGCATATAAAAAAAAAGAAAATAAGTACCCTGCCTGGGGTATGTACGTACGTACGGCATGTGAGCGAACGTAGCGGACGGAATCGCCCGCGACGCGAAGCGAATGCGGCGTCCGAGCTGTTTTCTCCTGAAGCATGGCGGCGGGATTCTTGCCATTTGTCAAGTCTCCAAATTGCAACTATGAATTTGGAAACGACTGGCAGAGAAGTGTCTGAGGGATACTACTGATTTTCGGAAGGATATTTGGTTTATATAGGAACGGCATATCTACGCTATTTTGTCAGAAGGCAAGCATAATAATAATATAATCATAAAACTATTAATACGGCAACGGGTGCGGGGACTCCCTTGACGAGCCCCCTTCCGCTTGGAGTACCCGCCATGGAATGTTCGCCGCCGTCGCCACCACCACCCCCGCCACGGCGGCTACCGACAACTACCCGTCCCTCGACAGGCGCACCACTTTTGACGCCGGACGTGATCCTAGTGCCCGAATCGTCAACACAGTCAGCGGCTAGAATGCCGCAGTTGGCGCCACCAAGTTCATTACAACCGACGTGCACACCGACACAGGATGGAGGAAGTTCGGAACCCGCGCTGACGTCCGAACCACCGCCATCTCTACCACGGCCACCATTGCAGACGCCAGAAGAAAGAGGGCAGCCCCAGCAGGAGACCTCGGAAGACTGCTGCGTATGCTACGAGGCATTGGTGGCCCCGATGGTAAATCTAGGGAACTGCTCTCACCGGCTGCATCTACCGTGCTACGCCGCACTTCGTGTTAGGGCAGGGGCCGACCTGCGCTGCCCGACGTGTCGGGCGACCGTAACAATTGGTGAAGCCGACGGGATGGCGTCCCGTCAACAGTGACGAGATCATAGCAGAGGCCCTAGCGATCGCGCGGCAGGAGATGCCGGCCGAGAGGGGAAGGGGGGCATCCACAAGGATCACAGGGGGCGAGAGGGGCGAACGATTGATATGTAGTATCTGCCATGGACTGGTCGAGGAGGCTGAACGCGTACAGGTGTCCTGCTGTGCGACGTGCATCGCCGCTGCGCTCTAGGCTTTTGCGAGGACGCAATCCCTCGAGCCAGATTCATCGGCGAGGCACGGTTAGTCACGTGCCCGAACCCCGCCCTACACGAAGTTCAACAAGAGGTGGACCTACACCCCCTCTTGCAACAGATTCGTACCATTGGCAGGTCGGCGGACACACAGGACGAACGCGATTTAGTGAACAGGGTCACCGTTGCCGAGAACCGCCTTCGGAGCAGGACCCACATTGTGCCCGAAAGGGTGGATCGGACACTGAATACCACAGCGCGAGACGAGGAGAACCTCTCTTGGGACTGGCGTAGCATGATTCCACAACGGTATGCGCTATGTGGAGTCTGCGATAGGAATATGGAAGACGACGAGAGGTTCTCTTTCTCCGGTTGGCTCGTCCACAGGAGATGCGCCGTTGAAAGCGTAGAGGGGGCAGACAATAGGGGAGACGACCGGTTTGGGGTGGCCATTCGGGAAGGGACAGGACCGTCGCGGCGGAGAACGTTCCTCCTCGCGGAAATTCTGCCGAGGATCCATCTGAGGTACGACCGCGCTTCCGACCGGGGAGCCTATCAACAGCGTCAGTTGGAAATCCTATGGCGATCGGTGAATTCGGGTATGGAGGAGGCCACAAGCCAGGACGAAAGCCGCCAACAAGCGCAAGGAGGGAGGGGAGATGACGTCGAAACATCGTGCACCTATTGCGGCCAGGTTCTAGATGACTCTGCTGGAGAGTCGGGGGGCAGCCACGTGCGAATACCTATCCCGTGCGCCCACGGAGGGTTTGTGCATGCACGCTGCATGCTGGACCGGGCAGATCGCATCGCGAGAGGACATGCCGACCCGAGGTCCTGCGTAGTGTGCCAATCTGCGTGGCCAGAGGGGGGCAGGCCTCCCCACCCGGCGGAACTTGCCAGAGGGCTGCCCATGTCCGAGCAGGGGGGGGAGGTGGGCGGCGGTGAGTAGTGCCCTGCTGCAGTTCGCCGCCCTCCTTGAGCGGGGTGACCTCGGCGCGGAGTCAGACAGTTACGTGACGACCGGGGTTCACAACACGTTCGAGCACATGGTGAGTGCCCTGGGGAGGAGCCCAACCTCTTCGTTCGTGCTGTGCTCCCTATTCTGCGATGCGCTGGATCTACCGCAACAAGCTTACCTCGATTTCCCCCGCACGAGGGAATGGGAAGAGGCGGCCGCCCACTATCAGACGCTGTTCGCAGCGTACGGCATCCGACCCCAGGACATATTACTCCGACTCCCAAACCGGAGGCTCTACATTAGACCTCATGTCCAAGAGTATTTGGCGGGCCTTGACGCCGAATGAGAGGAACGATTGACGAGGTGGACCCTCGGTGTCCAAAGGGCGCTGGAGGCAGGTGACGCACTGCCTCCTTTCCCGACGGCGGTGGCGGCCCCACCGGAGCGAGTGGACTCAGCGCAGGGGGACAACCGGTTAGCAAGGGGGCAGCCTGAAGAGAGAGGCGCCGCTCCAGGTTCAACAGAGAGTCGTGAGACCACAACGGACACCGCGCTAGCAGGCCTATGTACCTATTGCGGTGAGGACATACAAAACTCAGACAGGAATCCAGAGGTCGATCATCTGTGGACAACCATCACTTGTGACCATGACAACAGACAGTTGGTACACGCCGGCTGCATGCTGGATCGTGCGGAACGCCTCGCATGTGGACACACAGACCCGCAGCCATGCGTCGAGTGTGGCTCTGAATGGCCGGTAAGAACCCGACCTCCCCATCCGGCAGAGTTGACTGAGGATCTTCCCAGACCCCGGCCGGGGGGAAGGTGGCCGGCAGTAGGAGGTGCCCTGCAGTTCACCGAACTTCTTGAGGAGGAGGGCACCCATCTGGTACCGGCCAGTTATGTGACGACTGGTCATCACCCCACGTTCGAGCACATGGTGAGAACCCATGGAAGGAGTCCAACCTCTTCGTTCCTGCTGTGCTCCCTGTTCAGCGATGCCCTGGGCATGCCTCGAGCGGCGTACCTCGACTTCCCCCGCACGAGGGAGTGGCAAGCGGCCGCCGCAGACTACCGTGAGCGTTTTGCCGCGCATGCCATCCGACCACGGGATATCATGCTCCGACTCCCAAACCGGAGGATCTACATCCCACCACACGTCCAGGAGTTTCTGGCAGGCCTCCACGCCGAATGGGAGGAACGCCTGACTAGGTGGACCCTCGGGGTACGAAGTGCATTGGAGGCAGGTGACGTGGTGCCTCCTTTTCCGACGACAGTGGCAGACACGCAAGGAGGGACGGGCCAGGCGCTGGAGAGCGAGCCATCAACAGGGGGGCATAACGATCAGGACGGCAATGCTGGAAATGCCATAGAGAATCGTCAGGCCGCGGGAAACAGGGACGCTACGTCAGCGGGACAAGTGGGAATCCCCCGGACAACATCCAGCCTCTCCCTGACCAGATGCACCCTCGGGGTACTAAACGTGCGGCAAGCAGGTGATGCGCTACCTCCTCTTCCGACGGCAGAGTGGACCCCCGGGGCCCAAAACGCGTTGGGGGTAGGGGACGATTTGACTCCTCTTCCGACGGCGGCGGTGTCTACAACGGAGGAAACGGTCCCGACGGCGGAAAGCGATCCGCAAACTAGGGGGCAGGTGGAACAGGGAGGCGCCGCTAGGAATGCCATAGAAAGCCGCCACACCGAGGGGGGTAGGGATGCCGCGCTAGCGGGACAAGTGGAGATCCCTCAGGCAAGGCCCAGTACCGCCTCTGCAACATTTGCGGCGGCAACGTCTCCTAGATCAGCGGGAAGCGCATCGCCCTCGCTCGAGGGCGGCCAAGGTGGAATGGGGGCAAACTTTGGAGGCCCCTGTCCAAGTGCTGCGCGGCCTCTGCCTCCGGCGGCAGAAACGACACCGCTGGGAGGAGAAGCTCTGGCGTCGGAGGGCGACTCGCGGATAAGGGGGCAGGTAGATCAGGGAAATGATGCTGTAGTAGCCATGGAAAACCTTCAAACATCCAGAGACAGGGATGTCACGCCACCGGGATGCTTGAGGGTGCCCATGACACCATCCGGCGCCACCCCAGCAACACCTGGAGATACTCCCTCTGAACCTGGTAGCGCAGCCAGGGAGGGGGGTGGCACAAGAGGCGGACGGGGCCGACCGCGGGGGTCTGGGAGGGGGTCACGAGCGACAAGCACTGGGAGAGGGGCCGTCACGAACCGGGAAAGAATCCCTCGACCCGACGGCAGTGAGCCGCCCTCGGCCCCTGAACCGAGAGGAGGCAGCGAGTCGCCCTCGACTCCTGGATCGAGAGGGGGCAGCGAGCTTCGTTCGGATCCTGGATCGAGAGGGAGCGGTGGTGAAGAGAGAGAACTCCCCAGGGAAGGAGAAGGTAGCGAGGGGGGAGGATCAGCATCGGGGAGCGTAGGGCGACTCCGTGCGTTCATTGGCGCCAGTCAAGACGGCGTGATGTGCGGGGGATGTCGATCGGCAATCGCTCGGGGGCACCGAGTGGTAGGGCTGCCGTGTGGAAACCAGCACGTTATGCACGCGCGGTGTGTGGTGGAAGCTATCCGAAGGAGTGGGTCACACGCACAACTCATTTGCGCTACACGAGGGTGCATGGCCCGCCATGGGAGACGGGAATCACTGGAGGCAGCAGTTCAGGCTGATCCTGGACTCCGTGTCACGGTCGCAGGACTTGGAGGAAGGCAGGACAACAACTACGATGAACGGAGGGAAGAGCTTTGCTACCCGTGGGACCAGGATTCGTTAGGAATAGCAGGGCCACTAGATGATGTTTCTCTTGAACAGCTCCAACAACGTTTCATCACCGTGGTTAACGTACAGCCGGGGCTAGCTACTGTCCACGCCAAGCTTCTCACCCACGTGCTCGGTCTCTTGAACCACGCCCTCGGAGCGCATTGGCCAAACAGACACTCAGAGACGCCGAGGTCGCTCCTGAGGGCCATTAAGCTGTGGTACATCGTGCCAGCACTGCTACACTCGCAGGACAGCCGCGTGAAGCGACGCGAGAGATTCGCGTCCGTCGAACGTGGTGACATCACGCTTATTCTCCCGTGGTTGATGGAATACACCAGCCGAGCATCGTCACGGCTTAGGGGCCCAACCTACGAAGCCACAGACGCGGCTAAGTACGAGAGAGCGTCGTCAGCCTGTCGCCACTCGGGCGGGGTGTCAGTAGCAGCACGCTGTCTTCTCGCGGAAGCGCGAGCGCCCGGCAACGAGGTGACATGGGAGCGGGTGAAAGCCAAATTCCCGGGGAAGATCGTGCCTCCATCTCCGAGTCGGCAGCGGCCGCGGTGGCAGCAAGCTCCACGGAACCGGAGGAAGGAAGTGTTCCCAACTGGCGTCCAGAGCAAGAGTTCGATTCGCAGGTGGCCCTCGACGTCATCAACTCACGAAATGCGTTATCAGGCGCGGGGAGTGACGGTCTACGCTTCTCACACCTGCAGTCGGTCATCAGGACCGGCTTCGGTCGCGAGAAGTTTGGAGCTAGCATCGAGGCCTTTTGGAGGCGGATCTTCGACGACCCCGGTGCATTCCCGCCGGAATTCTGGCAGCTCTTCTTGCAGTCCAACCTCACTGCCTTGGGGGAAAAATGTCGCCCCGTATGTGTAGGTATGACATGGAGACGTCTTCTAGCAGCCGGGACTATGCGGCAGTGGCGGCCACGGCTGGAAGAGATTAATCGTGAGGCAAGACAGTTTGGGGTAGGGGTTCGAGGGGGGGTGGAGCAGGTAGCTCTACGCGCCCGGGTGCACCATGAGGCAAGAAACTGGCTCATCCTAACCGACTGTTCCAACGCCTTCAACACTGTAAAGCGGACGGCAGTACTTGCCGAGGCGGCCACTTGCGTGCCCGCGCTCACGCCGTTCATTGCTAAATGCTACGGCGAGAGGCCCGCCCCTACGTTCTTCCAGATGGACTCGGGGGGGAGCGGCGTAAAATTGACTGCTCCAGTGGAGTGCAGCAAGGGGATGCCATGGGCCCGGCGCTGTTCTGCATGCCACTGCTGCCAATACTCAAACGGGTCCGTGAGGAGTTTGAACCCCGGGGTGTTGAAGCCTTTGCCTACCTTGATGACATCAGCATCGGTATATCAGAGATTACACCGGACACGGTGAGAGTAGTGCCCGTTCTCCAGCACGAGCTGTGCGAAATAGGCGTTGCAATTAACCCCAGCAAGACGGTTGCTTTGCCTCCAAAAGGGCATGTGCCTACTTCGGAAGAGATAGCACTTCTGGGGGGCATAGGTGTCCGCATTGCGGAAGGGGGTGGGGTAAAGGTGGTTGGCGTGCCCATAGGCACTGATGCGTTCGCGGTGAACAGCGCCGTCGAGATAGTCCGAGATGGGGGAGCAGAGCAACTCGCGCGCATCCTGCCGCGTATGCCGGACAAACAGTCGGCGAACCTCATCGCCACCAGTTCAATGGTGAAGCGGACCTCCTACATTGAGCGGGTAATGGACCCGGAGCTGTCACTACCCGCGTGTCAGCGGGCAGACAATAGCACAATATGGATGCTCGAGCGCCTTCTCGAGCTTCCAGGGATAGCGGACGAATCGCCGTTCTTTGCGGACGGATGCCCGGCGAACCGGTTGACGCTACAGCCCCACCAGAAAGCACAGGCGAGCCTCTCCACAGGGGCCGGGGGGTTTGGACTGTCATCGGCTGAATCAAGGAGAATGTCAGCGTCCATTGGGAGCTTAGTGGCGACGGTGCCAGAGGTCCTTGCTGACCTCTCCGGCCCATTGGGGGGAAAAGTCCGAAGGGAGTTGCCCAATTCGGACCTCGTTCGCCGCATATGGAGTAGCGTCAGGGACCTCCGTGACATCCATGGGGTATCGGAGGAGGCAATGGCGAACGTGGTCCCGGAAAGCTGGCGGAACAGGGCGTTTCGCGCGAACGAGGGAGGAGTCTCAGAGCAGTCTGATATGGAGGCATTGCCATCACATGAAGCCCAAACGATCAGCTCCCACAAAGCGCAGCACAAGCTGGGGCAGCAGGTAAACCGGGTACGGTACCAACGGTACGTTGCGTCTCTGGACCAGCTCCCCGAGGCAGCAGGCCCGTCGAGTCGGAACGACGTGTTCGGGGGAATCGAAACCAGAGATCTTGCCAGGGCTCGGCAACGGAGCCTATCGGGACCAGGCGCTGTCGCCTGTTTGAGGGCAAGGCCTGTGGACACGGCACGAATCATACCGGCTTCGGAGTTCGTGTCTATGGGACGGCGCTTTCTGGGAATGGAGGAGCCCATAGCGACGAGGTGCCCCTGCTGCGAAGCGACGGATGTAACCACGCGTCACGCGCGCACATGCCACCGAGCAGGCGCGCAGGTAAACCAGCATCAGCCGCTAGTCCACGCGCTGTCCCGCACCTTCAAGCGGTTGTCCATCCGCCACCAAACGGAAAGCGGAGCGCCCTTCAACGCCGACAGAAACCTCCGCATGGATATAGTGATCGAGAGGGGAGGCCTCCGAGACGCTACGTCGTCAGAGTACCGTAACAAGGCGATACTCCTCGACATCACGCACGCAGACCCCCAAGCGAGAGTCCACATGCGGGCTGGCAGCGCTGATCGAGACGGATCGGCTGCCTCCACTTCCGAGGCGCGAAAGCGCAACCACTACGCTCGTGCAGGACAAGTGTCCTTCGACGAGCGCAGCCATAAACTTGTCACCCTCGCGGTGGAAAGCTTTGGACGCCTCGGGAAGGAAGGCAGCGATTTCATTGACCAGCTGGCAACGAGCATCATCGGAGGAACGGACGGGGGATCTCTAGCAAGAAAAGGGGTTTGTAAGGAGCATCTTTTCCAGATCATATCGGTGACCACCCAGGTCGCGATCTCGCGCCGGGTGCACCGATATAAGCTCGCCCTTCGAGACCGACAGGCCGCCAGGGGAGAAGAGAGGAGGCGGGAGGACTACTTCCAATGGCGTGGGGATGGAATGTAGATACGGAGTAGGACGCAGGGCGTATAGATACAGTCAGTGAAAATATATCGGTAAAAGGTAGTGCGTATTCAATTGAGTATACGCAAGGAAGGAGAAAAGGTTGGATAAAATTGAGGGTGTTCGACGAATTATATTAGTTTTTTCATCTTGAATGAATAACGCCCTGCACATTGTCAGAAGGCAAATAATAAAAAAAAAAAAAATTAATACTACTGCTGCTGCTGTATATTCAATCATGGACCTCTGTCCGCTTCGCATAATTTGATGTACCTTTCGTTCCTGAGCGAGCGTAGCGGGCAGCGTAGGCCGCTCGCGGAGCGAAGCGCCTTGTGTAATACGTTTTTTGTTTTTTTTTTGGGCATGCTGCTCTCTGGCGGCCGAGGGTTTTCTTTCTCGCACTTTCGGCTGCGGAGCAAGCAAGGGGGCCGTGGGTACATTCTGACGCAGTCTGGATCCCGGCCGAGCACCGCCGTGGCCGGTGCTCGGTACTCGGGGCATTGAACGTCGCTGAGTTGGCTCTAAAAACAAGGGATTGCTTTCCGCCTCGCCGAGCCACGTGACATGGAAAACCCCTGTAGCCAAAAGATACCAAGCCGTGGAGGTTTCAGTGTAATCGCATGTGTGAGTGGAGCAGTGGCCGGGGATCCTGTGTGATGTCCCCTAGCCACCTGGCTCGTGGTCCGATGAGGATCACTCCGTGATAATACAAGCTCTAAGAACAAGACTTACTGAGTGCGAGGCCAGCGAGACTGGTGGAGTCCCTCGCTGGAAGCCCTCTTGCTGATATCATCTGGCAGAGGCCATAATATCTAGATATTCGCGGAACTTCTGTTGGAGGAGTTTTCGGCTGCGGAGTATTGGGTCACAGCTGGGAAGGCAGTTGGCCCGTTGGACGGATCGAAACGGCTTGAAGCGCACAGCAGGGGAGGACGCTCCGGGAGCTGGAGGACGCACAGGTCAGGCGGCAGTTTCTCCGTTATTACAGTAGAGTCCAGGTGGACTGCTGTGGATTATGGCGCACACGGCAAGCACGCCGCTGGTGGTAGGGGAGTCTCTGACTCCACCGAAATACGGAGAGGTGTGGACCGAGCAGGCCTCTCGTGTTTTTTACGCAGCGTACCTCGATTATGAGGAACGGCTGCAGCTCGCCAACGCTCAGGGGGTGGTTCAGCACTCCAAAGTGAGCATGGGCCAGCTTATCCCCAATTACATTCATCGGTGTTTTGAGGGATTTTACAAGCATCAGACTACGATGACCGCCTCGGAGTTGTTGGACGCTGTTAGGCAGCACGCCGGTTACACAACCACCAGCAACAGATTTGACACCTCGCGGGCGGCAGCGGACTTGCGTCGCGTTCTCTCAATGAGGCGCGATGAAAAGCAGGGCGGTGAAACATCCGTCAAAGACCGCGCGATGATGGTAAACTCCGCTATGGAAAAGTATTTTGCGGAGAATCACGCGGTGCATGCCATGTACCGCGCGCAGGACCGTTCGTGGTTGCCCGGACCGGCGGAATTTGTGAGCATGGCGTTGGGGATGGCTTATGGCCGTCCGAGTTCAAAAAGTACGTAAAAGGTCAGCTCACGTACGCTGCAGGGTGGAAGAAGGACCCGGCATTGGTCATGGACCAAATTTTTTCTGCTGCAGAACAGTGGAAATTCATCGAGGCGTATGGTCGGAAAGATGCTGCAGGGGCAGCTGAACCGCGACGCCAACAGCAGCAGAAACCGAAACAGCAGCAGTCCGCGAAAAAGTCGTTTGTTCGCGTCTGTTTCGAGTGTGGTGATCCCAACCATTATGTTTCTGATTGCCCAAAAGCTCGCGGTGGCGGCACAGCTCCCAGCAGTGGTGGGCGCGGGTCGTCAGGGTATCGCGGGGGCCGCAATGGCGGCCGGGGCAGATTCAACCATGGACGCGGGCGCGGTGGCCGTGGTGGCAATCAATTGACAGCGGGCGGTGGAACTTCTGCTGTTGCTTCTTCAACTTCTGGTGCGCCAGCGGCAGGAGCCGCTGGGTCGGGATCTGGTTCGTCTGTTGCCGGCCGAGCTGTATACGTTGGAGGAGCTGGAACATCGGTGGGTGCTGCTGGAGCGAGAACTTCGCCATCCACCGAGCGGGCGGAGTCAGTGTCTGGTGCTGCTGCAGGGGCGGTAGCGCCGGAACCGTCTGTATATTCGACGTCTTGGTCGGGGTGGACCGCCGATTCTATTTCTTCGGCGCCGGCTGTAGGAGGGCAGCCATGGCGTCAGGTGACTCTTGGTACCGACCAGAGTTCAACGGCAGGTGAAGTGCCTGTCGATCGCAGCGCTGAGTGTTTACGCGCTGATCTCTCTTTGCCAGGGTCGGTTGGTTCGCTGATGGCGCGTGTGATCCTTGATTCGGGGTCGGCGCTCACGTCCATCGGTGTCGGCTTACTTCAGCAGCTGTCTTCGCATTTCGGCGGCGCCGATCTGCAAATTCCGTTCGAAAATGGCCCGCAGCAGGCGAAAACCGCTACGGGTGTTTCAGTGATGGTCACGCACAAAACGGTGCCGATTGCCGTGAGTGTACGGACGCCGTGGGGAGCGGTGAAATTGGAGCCCATCACTTTCGCGGTCATGCCTGGTACAGATAACGTCGTTCTGTTTGGCATGGCTACCATGAAAGCTCTTGGCATCGACGTCTACCGTGAAGCTCTGGAGAAGCTTCGCCCTCGCGCAGTGCCGGTATCGACCGGTGTGGAGACTCCGAGTTACCTTGCGGCGCGCAGAGTGACGGTTTCCGTGCGTGCTTTTCAGACCGAGGCTACGGTGGATGCTCCGGAGGACAAGGCGGTGGAACATTTGGTCGACCGGGGGCCAGACATGTTCATGGATCCGGAGGAGGAGCGGACGGCCCGAGAACGGGCGTTGGAGGACAGCGTGCAGCAGGCAGAGCAGAGTGGATTAAGCGTCGGCGGAGCAACCCGTTTGCGCGAAATTTTGGCTCGTCGCGTGGGTGCTTTTCGCCGTGCGCTGTGTGGTGATCCGCCAGCGCAAGTGGAGCCGATGCGAGTGCAGCTGAAGCAACAGGCGAAGCCTGTCAAGGCAACGCCACGTCGGTACGAACCGACGAAAAGGGACTGGCTCTCGAAGTGCATTGCTGCTTTGGTGTTTTTTGGCTTTGTCTACCACAACATCCAGGCGGTGTGGGCGAGTCCGGCGATGGCGGTGCCCAAGAAGGACTCTTTCCGTTTGGTGAGCGACTACTCGGCGGTGAACGCACAGGTGGAGAAGTCCCCGGGCGTCATGCCCAACCATGAAGACATGGGAGATCTGCTGGGGGCGCGTTTCTTCGGCAAGCTGGACCTACTTCAAGGGTACTGGCAGATGCCTTTGGCTCCGGAGGCGCAAGACGTCTTCACCATGGCGACAAGCGACGGTTTGTTCACGCCTACCCGTGTTCCCCAAGGTGTTTTGAATGCGACTTCTTATTTCCAAGGTGTCATGACTGAAGTGTTGCGTGGTTTGGATTGCAAAGTTTGGGTCGATGACGTTTCTTTTTCGCAGACACCGAAGAAGCTCTTCTGCAGCTGCTTGATGACATTCTTGAACGCCTGGAGAATGTTGGACTGTTTGTCGCCGCCCACAAGTGTACCTTCTTCTCTCGTGAACTGGTCTGGTGTGGTAAGGTGTATTCCAATGGTGTCGTGTCCCATGACCCCGCTCGAGTGCAAGGTTTAAGTGAAATGCGTCGTCCCGAAAACGCTGGAGAACTAATGCAATTCTTGCAGGCTGTCAACTGGTTGCGTACATCGTTACCACGTTTAGCGGAAACGGTAGCACCGTTACGTGATTTTTTGGAGGAGCTCCTTGTTGGGGCTACACGTCGGACTAAGCGAGTGGCGCGCAATCGTGTCATCAAGGATACCGCGTGGACGGAGGATCGGGTGCGGGCGTGGAATGCCGCACGGGGTTTGGTGGCGCAAGCAGTGCCGCTTCATCATCCTCGTCCCGGGTGCGTTGTTTTGATGTTTCCTGACGCTTCTGATTTCCATTGGGGTAGTTTTCTCACCCAAGTGCCTGAACACGAATTTCGCAGTGGATTGGCGTTGGAAAGCATGTCTCACGAGCCTCTCGGATTTCTGAGTGGTTCGTTCACAGGTTCGCAGTTGCGCTGGGCGACTGTCGACAAAGAAGGTTTTGCGATCGTTAATACGTTCCGGAGGCTCGAATACCTGCTTTGGGGTGGTGTTCATATCTTTACTGATCATCGAAACTTGCAGTACATTTTCAATCCGGAGAAGTGTGTCACGACGGTCACAAAGACCATGGCACAACGCCTAGAGAATTGGAAGGGTGTTTTAGGACAATACCGCTATGCAATCGAACACATCCCTGGCGATCGAAACTGTTGGGGGGATCTGTTGTCTCGTTGGGTCAAAGTTCCTACGGTGCCTGTTCGTTCGGTTGCCGTGCACAGCCCATGTAATGCTGACGATTCGCTTCCCGCATTGGATGTGATTCGTGCCTCGCAACAAAGGTCTGTCGCTCGTATCGGCGTTGGTGTTCATGAATTTTCGACAACCTTCGGTCAAGCTACCTTGGCCGATGATGGTTTGTTTCGTGTGCGTGTTGGGGTGCGTGACGTCTTGTGGATTCCGCCGGATGATCTTGCTCTTCAAACTCGTTTGATTTGTGTGTGCGCGCACATGCGCTCGGCTGGTCACCGTGGTGTGGCGCCGACTTTGTTTCGCCTGAAGGAATATTGTGTTTGGCCTCACATGGATTCTCAGGTTCGCGAATTCGTTCGCCAGTGTTTGCACTGTGTAGACACGCGTGCAGGTGCACTCATTCCTCGTCCCTACGGAGACACGGTGCATGGTACCGCTCCGGGAGAAGTGGTGCACTTTGATTTTTTGTATGTTGGCCACAGCGGGCCCGAAGGTAGCGATGGCCTGCCTGATGAGGATGGTTTCCGATATGTTTTGGTCATCATGGATGATTTGTCCAACTACGTGGCGTTGGAACCGGCCGAGGCTTGTACAGCCGAGGTCACAGCGAAGCATTTGCTAGCCTGGTGTAAGACTTTGGGGGTGCCGCGTGTGTGGGTGAGTGATACCGCCACGCATTTCAAGAACAGGGTGCTTGCTTTGTTGAGCGACGCGTTGCACATCGAACATCGTTTTGCTGTCGCTTACACGCCGTGGTCGAACGGTACGTGTGAACGCATGGTAAAAGAGGTGGTACGTGCTCTGCGTTCCATTCTGTCAGAACAGCGTCGTCAGGTTTCGGAGTGGGTTGATGTTTTGCCGGCCGCTCAGTGGGCCTTGAACACTTCGTTTCGTGAACGTTACCGAAGCACTCCGTACAGCGTGATGTTTGGGCGTGCTCCGCGTACCGATTTCTCGGCGCTCGTTTCTGAGTCTGATGGCAGGTGGAATGTTGACGTGATGAATGCTGACTTGTTGCGTGCGAACGTCCGTGAAGTCGTTGCAGAGCAGGAGAGATTTTGCGCCGATATTCGCGCAGCTGTTGCCGTGTCTCGCGACAACAAACGTAAACAGGCTCAGGGCCAGGTGGTGTTGCCAAAATTTGCGGTTGGTGATTTCGTGTTGTATGCTCGTGTTCGTCGGCAGGGTGTCACACCGAAATTGTTGTCCACATGGACTGGTCCGTGGCGTGTGGTAGCAGCTGATCATGATCATGTGTACTCAGTTCAGAACATCGTTTCTGGGAAGGTGCATCAAGCTCACGTGGCTCGTTTACGATTTTATGCGGATGCGACGTTGAACGTCACCGCTGATCTGAAGGATGTTTTCCAACATTCCTTTGCGCAGGGTGAATGCCGCATGAATGCTGTGGTGCATGTGGCCGAAGATGATGCCAACGAGGTGATTGTCTTGGTCGATTGGGATGGTTTCGAAGCAGAGGAGCGCACGTGGGAGTCTTTGCGGTCGATTTATTCTGCTGCGCCTGAATTCGTCGTGAAGGAATTGCGCAAATTACGGATGACCCGTGCGCTCAAGATTAAAATTGCTTCAGAGTTCAGCATTGATTTGTGATTTGCCGCATGCGATTTCGTCTTGGTTTTTTGGTTTTGTCAAGCTCGTTCGTGTCGAGTGAACTCGCTTTGGGGGTGCTGTAGCCAAAAGATACCAAGCCGTGGAGGTTTCAGTGTAATCGCATGTGTGAGTGGAGCAGTGGCCGGGGATCCTGTGTGATGTCCCCTAGCCACCTGGCTCGTGGTCCGATGAGGATCACTCCGTGATAATACAAGCTCTAAGAACAAGACTTACTGAGTGCGAGGCCAGCGAGACTGGTGGAGTCCCTCGCTGGAAGCCCTCTTGCTGATATCATCTGGCAGAGGCCATACCCCACAACTTTTTTTTAATTTTATAAATTTTGAAAATACGTCAGCTGTGAGTTGGACTGATTTCGTAAATAGTTGATGCTCAACTTTGCAAGCTGCGTAATTACTACGAGTACTATGTCTCGATATTATTGTTCCATTTTTACCGAATTTTACAAGTATTATTGTAATATAAACCGAACGCGCGTAATTCTGTTTTTTCTATTTAATTTTATAAAATTATGAAATACATCAGCTGTGAGTTCGACTGATTATAGTAATAGTTGATGCTCAACTTCGCAAGCTGAGTAATACGTCTCGTCTATATTCCATTTTTACTGAATTTTACTAGTTTTATAAGCCTATTTTATAAATTTTGAAATACGTCAGCTGTGAGTTCGACTGATTAAATAGTTGATACTCAACTTTGCAAGCTGCGTAATACGTCTCGTCTATATTCCATTTTTACCGAATTTTACAAGTATTTTATAAATTTTGAAATACGTCAGCTGTGAGTTCGACTGATTAAATAGTTGATACTGTGGGTTCCAGGTTCTCGACCAGACCGTCGCATGGGTATTGTCCCGCGGAGGTCCCACCATTCGCCGAGGTCGTGGATATCCGTATATCTTATTGTACGACTGTGGTCATCCATATCCCATGACTATTTGTTGTCGTCAGCAGAGATGTCGTCAGCAGTGACATTGTCCCGTGACAAGTAGTCACTGCGGATTGGAATGCAAGGCCCGTGCCTCGCACACACTGTCTCTTCCTCTTCCATCATCGTTGATGGTTGTTCGTGAGATCGTCCGTACCGATCCTATACCAAAACCTGGCGTGTCCTACACGCTACACCCTCTAAGAAAGGGAAGTGCCACAGATGTCGAGTCGAACCTGGGGGTCCTCCCCACATTTGGCGTCGACGGCAGGACCGCGCCTGGTCCTCCCCACAATACTCAACTTTGCAAGCTGCGTAACAAGTATTGTGATAAACCGAACGCGCGTTTATAGCCCGCCACCCTCGAACACTTTTTCAAGCCGCCTTTATGTATGTTCCACCAAGCCCTTTGACGAGTGGTGTTTTTTATTTTAACAACCTCGGCAGCAGCAGAGGTACAGCAGCAAGCACCGGAACACGTCTGTCGAGGATATTTATGTTTCACCCATAGCACTTTCACGCACACCACACACCTTACACCGAGCACGCGTGCGTGACCACACACCTCACACCGAGCGCGTACGTACGTCACAACAAAACTGCCTCCCTCTCGGTCCGTCTATTACCTATACGGTATGTACGGACGGCAGGCAATTGTGTGCACTTTAAGTATAGTGTGATGGTATTCCATACCAGTAAGGAGGGAACTGATACAATTTATCGCATACCATCAAGGTGTGGCTACTCGTACCACCAACTGGTGCAGCTGGTTCGAACGTGGTCTTCCTGTTGTTTTTGTTTATTTTTATTTCATTTTATTGTCTTCTTTGCGGTGACCCTATGTGATTTTCATTTTTCTCTTCCTTTCTCCGATTGATAAGCCTTATTGAAGGAGTCGTGTGGCGTGGGTGGATGACGAGCCTGCTCTGCTTGTTTCGTACTGTCTGACGCCGAGGGGCCGGGCATAGTTGACGAACGCTGGACGATGGTGGCCGACAGGGTAGCAAGGTACCAGGCGGGCCAGCAGGGAGACCCTGGCTGTGCTACTCGTACCATAAACTGCTGCCGCTACCTGGAGCATGCCTTGTGCTTTGTTTGGTTTGACTGTTATTTTTACCTTGGTTCTTAGTCTTACTCTGTTGACGACTAGTGGTGTTTTCTTCTTTTTCTTTTTTTTTTTCCAGCTCGTTCTTTTCAAGTGTCTGCCACGTCCCCTACGTGGGGGTACGAGATGGTTTGCTGCTATACTGAAGTATATACATATACCAGGTATATTTTAGTTTTTCTTTTTTTTTGTTTCTTTTCTCTTTCGAATTGTCTTTGTTTTTGTTTTTGTTTTTTCTCTTTGTTTCGTTTTTGTTTCTCTAGGTCATGGAATGTGTATGTCGTGCCTGTCGTACGCCGTATGATGACATGGCATTGCATTACATACGTGGCAACGTAGTATCTCTGTGGCGTAGCTTTGTGACCACAGAACTTGTATCTCTCTACTCCTAGGTTTGAAGAATCGGCACGGACACTGGTTGTGCTGGATGTCGACGCGTAGAAAGAACGGTTTAATGTGAAGAAAACAACAACACCTGCCGATATCCACTCAGCTCTGTCGACTACATGACTACTGAATGAAAATACTTACGGAACTTCTACAGAAACCGACGGAGAGCACTACCGACTGAGACAGTCGTAAAGCGGAAAGGACCAACCAAAACTTCTTTAAAAACCGACGGACGGCGGGCCGATGTAATTCCGCCGCGTTTCGCCAACACAACCAGACACGAGGCAACCAGCTTCCGCTCGGCAGAGAAGCTACAGCTCGCTGCGCTCAGCATCGATGAACTACCAACATGCCATTGACGATGCAAAGGCAGACACTGACGCAGAAGGGCACGAAAGCGAGACCTCCGTGGGGCAAGAAGCAAAGGTGGCGAGCAAAGAACCAGAGAGCGTCGTGTTCAACCCCAGCGATGATGTGCCTTTCGACCACCAGGCTCTCCGCGGTACGTTGTGGGTTGGCAACGAAGGTTGAGTTGCATGGAGCGGCCGGTGAGGTGGATGGGATGGTTGCAATAGTGTCCTGCAGGTGCCTCCGACTCGAAGTGAAAGGACTTCTGGGGTGCGCAAAGTACAAATGGTTTGTGTATCTGGTCTTGCACTCCAAAATGGATCGTTTGGGCACGTACTGCTAACCTGTGCTAACTGCTACGAACTGCAGTACCCTGGTAAGAACTTTACGGATGCTCCGAGTATAATTCATACGTCGTACTCCGAGCTTATTCGTACTCGGAGTATCGAGTACATTTCGTGCTCGCAGTACTGAGGGTTTTGCAGTGCTGGCGGCCTAATTGCAGCGAGTACTGGGAGTACGAGCAGTGCTGAAGGCCCGAATACTGCGAGACTGGGAGTACGAGCAGTACATAAATCCGAGTACAAGGAGTACCCGCAGTACATACATCCGAAATACTTGAGTACGATACTCAGAGTTCAAGAGTATTGAACCCAAAAAATACTGCGACTACTTGCAGTACGTATATACTCACGAAAGACTGCCAGTACTCGTAAGTACTCCAGTTGCCCCCCCCGAAAGTAATTTTTTCTAACTCCCACTCGTGGGACCATCCGTGAATGATTTCTCCACTAAAATGGGATGGGATAATCGAAACGGGGAATATATGGGTAATGCTATTTGCGACACCGGTGTCGAATTTTCTTATTTGCGACATCGTGTCGCAAATAAGCGGCTTATTTGCGACACCGCGTCACGTTCGCGGCACATACCTCAGATTGGCTCCGCACCGCCAGGGATATGTGTTGGCATGGTGCAGGGCCATCATTGAAGCTGTCGCATGGCCGAAACGGGCCAGGACTTGAGGAGATATCTGGCATCCTGGTGCACCCGCAAAACGTTCAGATCGGTGTCGCAAATACCGTATTTTCGACACCGCGACGTGGTTGCCGCACACGCTCCGGATCGGCAAAGCACTACCAGTAGAGTCTCAGCATGGTGTAGGGCTACCATTGAAGCCATCGTGTAGCCAAAACCGGCCAGTACTCGAGGAGATATGGGGTATCCTGGTACATCCCGCAGAATCTTCTGGCTCCTGTCGCAAATAAGCCTTATTTGCGACACGCGTGTCGCAAATACCGTATTTGCGACACCGCGCCGTAGTTGCCGCACACGCTCCGGGTCGGCAACGCACTACCATTAGAGTCTCTGCATAGTGTAGGGCTACCATTGAAGCCATCGTGTAGCCCAAACGGGCCAGTACTCGAGGAGATATGGGGTATCCTGGTACATCCCGCAGAATCTTCTGGCTCCTGTCGCAAATAGTCGCAAATACCGTATTTGCGACACCGCGCCGTAGTTGCCGCACACGCTCCGGGTCGGCAACGCACTACCATTAGAGTCTCTGCATAGTGTAGGGCTACCATTGAAGCTATCGTGTAGCCAAAACGGGCCAAGTACGAGAAGACATGGGGTATCCTGGTACACGGTCAGAATATTCAACGTGACTCTTCTACTACGGCTGCTGTGCTACAACAGAGTAAACACACAAACACGATAGCCTAGGAATGCGAAAACTATACATAGCCCATCAGACTGCCTCGCCGACCAGGGCATCCAAAATAATCGGGAATTGACTGCGTAGCTGGACGAGGAGACTACGCATGATTTGAGTGGGGCAGGTCAGTGCGCACAATCTGCTGGAGTTGCGGGATGTTGGTGAGTCTTCCATAATGATGGTTGGGGTTCTCTCCGCAAACATTCTGCCTAAACTTATGGAAAAGCCTCCAACCCGCGCACCAGTGTGTACAGCACACAACAGCACGGTGGGAACTCTACACACAATACTGCAGGGCATCGAAGGACACCTTCCAAGCAGCCTACGAACTCCACGACCTTCTACACGCGTTACACATACCGATTTCTTCGTCACCATGAACAAGGCGGCTAACCCCTCTGCCGCTTACATTGAACTCATGCAGTCCGCTGTGGGTTTCTATTGTACGTTTCACAACCGTTAGAGATGAACATCGGGAATCCGTTTACAAACTACGTGGTACACATGTGCCCTAAGTTAGACTATTAATATTAATAGTATATGTCAAAACTACAGCAGTGCGTATACTGTGGACTGCTGCTGGTGCAACAACAAGCAGGATAATGTGTCGGAAAGTACAACGAACATGACGCATAGCTAGGCAAGCTGCAGCATGGCCGCCCTCTGTGCATCTATGGGGTGTGTCCGTTGTCTTAACTAATCCGACAATAACTGTGCACAGCGTTTCGAAAGTTTGTTCAGTCCTGTGCGACAACGATAGGCGTTGGTAAACGCCTGAGGGATAGGCGCTTTTACACGGCTGTTCAAGGGCAATTAAACAACCACATTGGTGGGCGATGATGGTTGCACGGAACGAACGCCGATTTTACTGCGGTACTATGATACTGCTGTAGATGAAATACCCCCACCTACCTTTCGATAGCATCCAAAGACAAGTACAAAAACCATATACAGAGCGCAGCGTGCACAAACTTCTGTGCCCTTCATTTGTGCCCATGTTAATAGACGCGTAAACAGAGCACCCGGCGCTTTGAACGATACCAGCGCTCTCAATTATAGTACGTACGACTTATTAGAACACGGCGCGGCAATATAATCAAGTTAATTTCATATCCATTGATTCACGATGACGTGGCTAACGACCGACGTACTCGTGGAAACATGCTGTACAGTGGTATAGTCCGAGCTCATGCTGTAAATAAGCCACCGTGGTTGTCTTGGTCTAAACGGGGCGCGCGCGACGAACGTCGTGCGATGTCGTTAAATGCGGCTTTACGACACCAGTCTGACTATTCTGACAGTGCACCAGGATGACCAGGATACCACACAGCAGTATCTACTACTGTAATGGCCCGTTCTGGATACACGCGAAATAAGGCTTATTTGCGACATCAGCCTGGGTGTACTAGGATACCCTATATCTCCTCGAGCACTGGCCCGTTTAGGCTGCACGGTAGCTTCAATGGTAGCCTTACACCATGCTGAGACTCTATTGGTAGTACGTCGCTGATCCGGAGCGTGTGCGGCGTCCATATACAGTATTTGCGACAGCCAGAAGGTTCGGCGGGTGTTATACCAGGATACCTCATATCTTCTCGAGTACTGGCCCGTTTTGGCTACATGATGGCTTCAATGGTAGCCCTACACCATGCTGAGACTCTACTGATAGCGCTTTGCCGATCCGGAGCGTGTGCGGCAACCACTTCGCGGTGTCGAAAATACGGTATTTGCGACACGTGTCGAAAATAAGGCTTATTTGCGACACCGATCTGAACGTTTTGCGGGTGTAGCAAGAGGCCAGATATCTCTTCGAGTCCTGGTCCGTTTCGGCAATGCGATAGCTTCAATGATGGCCCTGCACCATGCCAACACATATCCCTGGCGGTGCGGAGCCAATCTGAGGTATGTGCCGCGAACGTGACGCGGTGTCGCAAATAAGCCGCTTATTTGCGACACCGTGTCGCAAATAAGAAATTGCGACACCGGTGTCGCAAATAGCATTACCCGGAATATATGGTCGAAGTAAGTTTAGACTTACTTACTTTTGTCATTTTCCTGAGCGGGCTCGGTTGGTACATCCTAGGCCTCTCAGAGCTCCCACCGGAACAACGCCTCGTTCTATTACTTGCCGGCGAGAACCTTTTTTTGTTTGTTTTTTGTTTGTTTTTGGGTGCGTGTGTGTACCCAGAGCACGGCAACGCGGGCGAGCACGGCGCCATCGCGGGTGTCGGCGGGTGCTGGCGGGTAGAGGGGAGGTTGGAAGCGCGGCCGCCGTTTTCATGGCTAGGCGTCGCGTACATCGAAACACGAGGAAGCATGAATGGGCTCTGTCTGACCTCCTGATGTTGGGTTGGACATAGTATGTACGAGTCTGTAAGGGTCGTTTTGATGTACAAAATAATATTCAAGCGGTGCTTATTTTTTTTAACTAGCTGAACTTCAGAGAGAGAGCCCCGCACTCTGAGCACCAACATTGTCGAGCTGGCGAATGAGGGCCACGGTGAGCACCGGGATTCATGCGAGGCGGGCAACGGAGCTCACTGGGGCAGAGAGTGAGGAAAGCTAGCGTTACCCGGACCGAATCGGTGGCGAGGTGGTCGCGAGAGGGGCGGGCAGCGTACGAGGCTGAGAGAAGCTCTGCTGTTCATTTCGTTTTTGACCGTCGCAAGGTTTTCCGACCAGGCGGGAAATACTTATGTCAGAGGGGACGGGAATTGTTTTTTGTATTCAATTTTTCGTTTTCCTTCGTTTCTCATGTTTTTGCAGTGCTGTGCGTGCTGTGCGGTGCTGTGCCGTGCTGTTCTTTCTCTCTTTCGTACATATCAAAATAAGCATGTACGTACCAGCATGCGGCGTCGGGGAGCTATTGGGATTTGCAAGTCGCCTGTTTGCACCTAAACTGTTGGACGATCTGTTCCGTTCAATTCCCCCTCGTGAGCGAGCATAACGAGCGGAACCGCCCGCTACGCGAAGCGCCTTGTACTTCTTACTCCGAGTGTACTGTGCTTATTGAGAATGTTTTGGTACTCGCAGTACTCGCTTTACTCTCAGTACCAACTTACGAAAAACTGCCAGTACTTCACAGTTCCCGCAGTACAGAACCCTGAAGTACTTGGAGTTCAGTAGTGTTGTGGAGAATTCTACATTACGAGTGCCTCGAGCGTAAATCCGTACGTGGAGTGGTGAACTTGTACAACATCCCACAGCTCAGCTCTATCCTCGACGCTGCTGTAGATGCAGCTGTGAACCTACGGCTTCTGATGCCCACGTGCCTAGTACCAATACGTTATTTAGAGGGTGTGTTGCGGACATCGCATCGTACAGGAATGGACCAAAAAAACAGTATGCCAGTAGCTGGTACAGCAGTACGGCAGTACTTACTATAGTGCGGTGATACACGTCTGTCAACACTGCGGTATCGGCGTTTCGCAGAACCTAGGCGGGCTTCCTGGGATATTCCAGCTGCAACCGTACCCACTCACTGTCTACTGTTCCTAATCACTACCAGGTACGTTTTTTCATGCAAGCAATCGCGAGAAATGGCGAAATGCATGTCTGGCCGACTACGTGCGTACTTTTTATCGTTGCAGCAGCAGCGCTACTCTGTATGTTGGTGCAGTCTACCGGGGTACGTAAGTAGCAGGGCTCCTGTGAGGTGTTGCGCTGTTGCGCCAACGCAACATTTCCCGCAAAATCACTCATACCCGCAACACGCGCCCAAGGCGTGTTCCAGCTTTTTTGGCGCAACGTGCCTCAGGCGAACAAAAATGTTACTGAGCTTTTTACGCCCTCAGCGATTTTCTTTTGGGGGGGGCAATTTTATTTCGCCGTTGGCTGCTTTTTGTTTTGTCTGTTAAGCGCCGCAGGCGAAAACAAATTAAGCCCCTCTTGATAGTTTGCGCCGCCTGCGATAAAAAGGCGAGACACCTTTCTAACAAGGAGGGACGCACGAAAAAAAAGTGAAAACGGAGTCACACTTGCCACGATGTCGGAATTGAAGACAAACTAGCGGTTGGGGTTTTTGTCAGAAATTAACTACAATATGTTTTGTTTTCAGCTGGTTTTTCACTCGGCTGTAGTATTTCTCCCCCTGTCTGGGACTCGTTTTTTTTTTTTTTCGTGTACCCTTGGTTCTACGGTTATTTCTTTTGCCGAAGAATGGTTTCCGGGGGCCCTGCGGGGCGCGCAACACGTCTTCGGCGCCGAATGCCTATAAGGAGCTATCGTACGTACCAGTCTCTGCTGTCACCGCCCCTTGCTGAGTTTTTTTTTGGGGGGGTTTTCCCATTGATTATGTTCGCCATTCCTTTCTCTCTCCCTCCTAGTCGTAAGTCACATCCGGGGTCACATAGCAGGCTCCCCCCCCCCCGTCCCCACTGCGGTAGATGACTTGCATTTTTATCGCGAGAAGGGTTCAGAAATTTCTTCCCTCGTCGACTTGCGTCGAATTATGCGTACCCATGCTATAGGCGCTCTCGACACTTGGTGTCGTTTGGGAGATATAAAACTCCATTCGGAGAATCGAACCCCCGAAACCAACGCTAGTAGTCTTCGAGGTTTTAACCGCTAGACCACGGGGTGACCCGCTGTATCCACTCTATATCCACTTGGTATCGCACGAGAAGCCAAACATATGTTATGCTGCCTGTCGCGTTGCTGGCATCAATATCAGTTATTCTAACCCTAACCCAATATTAACCAAGGCGCCGAATTATCTCTAGCAACTCACAGTTGACCACGGGATTATTCTTGGTCTCGGTTCCTGATCTCCCGTGACGCCATATTCCTCTCCATTGGTATAATACGAGTACGAGCGTACGATGGCGGCGATCGAGCGTCGGCAGAGGACACCTGTTACAAATAGCATTAGTAATGCGTACTATTCAGCCCTTTAGTCGAAGCTGGACCAAAGACTATGCATCCCTCGCTATACAAGTAGGAAACACAAGGAAGGAGTGACGACGAAAAAAACGATGAATACAGCGCAATAAGGCTCTGCGTGATAACGAAATACCAAAATGGTGTCCGAGCTATAACGCACCCAGTCGCGCGACCCGGGCGTAGCACGAGCCTACCTACCCCTGCTTCTGCAGCGCCCACACTACTCATACATGCGTAAGTGGTGACACTCTACCTGTAGTACTTAGGTATCGTTTTACTCGTACGTGGAAATACCGGTACTTGGTAAGAAGCAACAGGGGCGTCGTCGAGGCAACTGTCGTGTCGCTTCGTTCTGCTGTGGTTCTGTGCGCTGTGCGTTCGGTTTCCCCACAAGCCTGTATGGTATCACAGCGGTTGTTAACCCTGTTGCTACTGCACTGTACTACGTACATAAACATATTTATAGCTCTATTCCAAGTTAATAGTCCCATACACGGGAGTGCAGTTCTAACAGGGTTACTATCATACATGGTAGCAAGCAAGTATCGGGAAAGCATCAGCGGTACTCTCCACTCACACGTCGGACCGATGAGATCCTCTTTTCGTGATCTGCATGTTCCATGGCAGGTAGAATAGATATCTCATTCGTGTGATCTGCGCATAGAGTTATATACTCATGCATGGCACGCACAGCTGCCTTGACACGACCAAACCTGTAGGAACTTGAGAGAGGGAACAAGTGATGAGAGCAGTGACGATTACAGCATCGGCTACACGGCACACGAAGCAGCCCTACTACCCCCTGTCTCCTCTGCACCCCATCGATGTTTCTCGCTTTCATGGAATGTGTATGTCGTGCCTGTCGTATCCAGTACCATGATATGACAGTGCATGGTTCACTCTGCTTACTGGATTACAATTCAATACCTGCTGTCTCGTAGTTCGGTGACCACAGAGCTTGTATCTCTAGGATTGAAGAATCGGCACGGACAATGGTTGCGCTGGACGTCGACGGGTAGAAAGAACGGTTTGATGTGAAGAACGCATACACACCCCATCTGCCGCGTACCTACTCCAAGTATTTCTGACCCTGGTATCTCTTCGCAAAATCGATTTGCCGTCGATGTGAACAAAATAACGCCTCCGGCGACGATTTTTCGTTTTGTTTCCACTCGCAGGCGAGCTTCCCAACGGCATGGCCTACTACGTGAGACCGAACCGCCATCCCCGCGAGCGAGCGGAGTTGCGTATCGTCATCAAGGTGCGAGAGGGCCGAATGGAGAGGAAGAGGCGCATTTAAGGAGCCGCGTCGGTAACCTCTTTCTCTCCTTTCGGTGGGAAGGCTGCCGGGGTGGTGACATTAGCGGCAAGGATAACGGAGTTGCGCATCACCACCAGGGCGTGGTGGGTGGTCGGGCGGCAGAGCGCCGAAGGAAGGAGAAGGGCTCTGTAGAGGGCCATGGCGTTCTTGAATATAGCAGTGGGAAATGCGGTGGTCAAGGGAAAAGGTTTTTATAGAGGGCATGGGCATTGTTGCAGTTGTTGCATACAGCAGCAAAAACTGCGGTGGTAGAAGAAGAAAGAGACTTACGGTGTTGTTGAGTATGGCAGCGGGGACTGCGGTGGCAGAGCGCCCGAACGAGGAGAAAGGATTCGTATAGGGGAGCAGCGGAGACTGCGGCGGCAGAGCGCCCAAGGGAGGAGGAGGCGGTCGTAGAGAGCAATGGCGTTCTTGGATATAGCGACGGGAACAGTGGTGGTAGAGCGCCCGAGGGAGAAGGCGTTCATAGAGAGCAATGGCGTTCTTGAATATAGCAGCGGGAACAACAGTGGTAGAAAGCCCGAGTAAAAAGGGTTCGGCAAAGAGCAATGGCGTTCTTGAATATGGAAGCAGGAACCGCGGTGATGTCGTTGGCACCCGAAACATTCGAGAACTACGAGTACGTATATATGTATATTCCGCTGCCCACTTCGTTCTTCGCTGTCACCAAATCCGCGAGTTAAGGTGGGATCCGTCATAGAGTCGGAAGAGGAGCGAGGCGTGGCGCACATGATTGAGCACCTGGCGTTCCGCGCGAGCAGGACATCCCCGCAAGAGTTCGGCGTCGTGAAAGAGGTGAGGGGCCTTTTCCGTGTGCATCAGGACTGGGGCTTTCCTTGTACACCAGGACGAATTGCGCGTGCTTATAGCATCTCTTGCCTAGGAGGGGGGGGGAGTGCTTTGGAATCGGCACGTGCGTTACGGAAGAAGGGCGTCGGTTTATGAAACGGCACGTCGGTTTCGAAACGACGTCGGTTTTTTAAACTGCACGTCGGGTTCGGAACGCCCATTCGGGGTGTTAGAAACGGCACGTCGTTTTTGAACCGGAACGTCGGCTTTGAAAGTTTTTGATACGGCACGTCGGTTTTGGAACGGACGGTCGTTTTTTAAAATGGTATGTCAGTTTTGAAACGGGACGTCGGTTTTCAAACGGCACATCGGCTTTTGAAATGGCACGTCAGTTTTGAAACAGCACGTCGTTTTCGAAGGAAATGGTACTGTTTTTTTTTTTTGTCGCCGCGTCTCTTGTGCTTTGTGCGACGAGCAGGAAATAGCATGGGAGGGGGCAGGGGGCAGAGGGGGGAGGGGGCAAGGAAAGACGTTGTGGCCTGAATAGTCCGGTAAGGCTTCGGCATTGTAACAAAAGTTGTGTATGGCGCAATCAAGATGAACGGTAACCGAGGAGCGCGACCTATGCAAACCCGACCCGGACCAAACCAAGCCAACCCTACACTATATTATATCCGCCCGAGAAAAATCGATCTACCAATTGGCACCCTCAACAATCTTTCATATCCTCACAACCAACACCTCATAACCAACACCGCACAAGCAAAACCTAACAAGCGGAACTCTGTTCTCAACCAGTAACCTGACCGACCCAAATCCTTGCCATGAAATTGGCGACCCCTTCGATAAATGCTTCGCCAGCTGGAGTCCTACGGCATCAAGTTTGGGGCGCACCAAAACGCCTACACGTCCTTCGAGGAAACCGTCTACGAGCTCCACGTGCCGGTCGACCAGCCCATGCTGCTGGAGAAGAGCCTCAGGGTGCTGCGTCAGCTGGCGCTTGAGGTGAGTGGAGAGGCTTTTGTGTCTTGAGGCGAGTAAAAGTAGGGAGGCTTTTGTTTCTCGAGGTGGGTTGAGAGGCTTTGATTTCTTGAGGTGAGTACGGAGGCTTTTGTTTCCTGAGGTTACTATGAAGGCTTTCTTTGCGCGTGCCCTCGCGCACCCTCGTAGTCCTCTCCCGGTGCGTAGACAGGGAGCCCCACGGGGGGTACTGACGTGTCGGCTCAAGACAAATACGAGAGGTGAAGCACACGCTAGCGATGCGATCCAGACGCAGGGAGGGGTTTCTATCTTTTCCCGCAATGCATACGCGGTACATAGGGCGCGCATGTTAGTGTCCTTGCATACATTCGACCCGCACCGCTCAAAGACAGGCCCGTTTCCCGCTCCTCGAATTTGCGCAAGCAGTGGCAGGTCCATGCCCTCACGAGCTTGCAGGCTGTGCAAGAGGCTGCTGGTACCTTTCTTGTGGTAGCGGCGTGCCCCCCATGGGGCAGAAGTATGTAGCCTAATAATAGCATGAAACGCACATCCCATGTAACACGCAAGATAACAACACACCCCGCGGGTCGAATTTTCCTAGTCGAGTTTCTCCAAGGCAAGCGAGGCGCGCACAACGAAAATGATGGCTATGGAAATTTCGTCGAGAGGGTTGCACAGACGCATCGCTCGGCGTACTCAGTACGACCTCCCCGTTGCCGAGAAACCCAGCTTCCAAAACCGTCCGAGGGTGCGTGTTATCTTACCACAGGGTGTGTTACGGTGCATGTATCGCACCTGGTACCGCACCCAATAGACATGCCCCTAGAAAACATTTTATGCCCCTGATGCACGATTCGCCCTCCTCCCCTTGTACAGCAGTAGAATTAGCGGCAAGAGCAACGCATCGCCAACCCACGGGCATTCCGCACCCACAGTCGGCGTTTTTTTCAATAGTGTACGTACATGACTTGGCCCACCTTCGACGAAACAGGTTGATGGCCCACACTAATTCCCAATCTCCTCTTCAAGCTCGAGAAAATTCAAGGGTTATTCACGGGCCAGGAAAAATTTGCAGGTTGGGTCATTGATTTTTTTCAATCTCACGGGTCGTGTCGGGTCGGGTCAGGAGGTTTTCAAGCTCTCACGGGTCGGGTCGGGTCACCCTTACCCGACCGTTACCCTTACCAGACCCGACCCGACCCGACCTGACCCAACCCGACCCGACCCGACCCGACCCGACCCGACCCGACCCGACCCGACCCGACCCGACCCGACCCGACCCGACCCGACCTGACCCGACCCGCGAGGTTTGACCCGACCCGTGAACGGCTCTGGAAATTTCCCAGGCGGTCGGGTTAGCCCCTTGAGTACTGCAGTCCCGTCTTGGGGACAAAGCGTTAAATTTCTAAGCAGTTTGTCCCCAAAACGGAACTGCAGTACTAAAAGGGTTAAGGTTGGGCTTAGGCATCGATGGCAGCGATACCCCAACCATATCTTCAAAGCTGATCACCCAGGGGAGCCACCGGTCAACCGGTATTTCCTTCATGAGGTTATATACTACCTGCTTTTGCACACGCCATCGAATTGTATATCCACACGCCGGCTTGCAACCGCGATCGTAGCATAGATCTGCACGCGGCTTGCAACCTCGATCGAAGTACATATCTACACGCGGCTTGCAAACGCGGTTGTATTATCCACACGCCGGCTTGCAATCGCGATCGAAGTATCCACACGCGGCTTGCAGCCGCGATCGAAGTATATGTCTGCACGCGGCTTGCAGCCGCGATCGAAGTGTATATCTACCCGTGGCTTGCAACCGCAATGGAACTATCCACACACCGGCTTGCAAGCGCGATCGAAGTCATACCGGTTGTATATGTGACCTCATGAGGGACATAGGCCGGTCCAAGTAGTCGACGAAAATCCTCGATCTCACAGCTGAAAGTGACTTCGTAAGTTTTTTTTCAGAAAAACTGAGCCAAGGCCTATCCAACAGCATCTCTTTGTTCTTCCTCTTTTTTTGCTCCAGGTCCGCCTCTCCGATGACGACGTGGAGCGGGAGAGGTCGATCGTGGTGGACGAGTGGAGGCAGGGGAGGGGATGCGCGCAACGCGCGACGGAGGAGTTCTTCAAGCTCGTGGTCAAGGGCAGGTGTGCGGCGTGCGTGCGTCGGGTTTTTGCTGCTTAAAGGGCGCGAGCGGTCTTTTTGACCAGCGAACGACCTTCCTAATACATTTTGTCATCGTCGAAGATGGGGGGGGGGGGGGGGGGGGTGTACTCGATAGGGGAGATGTACTCGATCTCATGCATGGCCGTAGTCGTATGACCATAGACCCTCGCATCCCTACAATGCCGAGACGGAGCACGTCGGGTTTTCACCGGCGAGGGGGAGGGGGGGGTACTCGATATCATGCATGACCGTAGTCGTATGACCATAGAATATAGGCCCTCGCATCCCTACAATCCCGGGACGGAGCACGTCGGGCTTTCACCGACCTGGCAGACATTGCTTGAACCAAGCGCGAGCGCGGGGGGGTGTTCTCGATATCATGCCTGGCCGTAGTCGTATGACCATAGACCCTCGCATTCCTACAATGCCGGGACGGAGCAGTCGGGTTTTCACCGACCAGGCAGACATGGCTTGCACCAAGCGCGAAGCAGCCTGAGGTGTTCGACGAGTCTCATGAAGGGTAAGCTGCATTCAACCAAGAACCGCTTGCGAACTTGCACATGGATGGCAGTTTCAAGGGGGGGAGGGGGGGGGGGGTGGCGTACTCATTTGTTGTTTGCCTTAGTCATTTGACCATTGACCACGCATCCCTTTCGAGACGGAGGGGAGAGAGAGGGAGAGAGAGAAGGAAAGAGAGGGAGCGTGTGTGCAAAGAGAGTGAGATCTGGTGTGTGTGAGAGGCAGCCTGCACATGTCGTTCCCTTGTTAAAATATCCACAGAACGGATGGCGTCCCAAGCTTCATGTTTCGGCGTACTCTCGCGTCTTGTGAGTGCTTGGCATGCACCATCTTGATAAACGGTGCCGGGCTTGATCACAACCCAGTCTGCAAAGAAGGCCAACTTACGTAGGGCCCACCGCTGCTGAGACGACCCCCCCCCCCCCCTCCCCGCTTCCTCCATACCCTCAGACACGTTTGTTTTTGTCCCCCCTCCCCACGATTCACCACATTTCTGTTTTATTTCCCCCTCACCTCAATTTTCAACACAATCTGTTTTTTCCCATCGTACACTTGTAGTATCCCCAAACTTTGGCGTATTATAACCCCAAATTTCGACGTATGTTGTAAAAACAATACGCCCCCCCCCCCCCCCCCCCCCCGTACACCTCCTGTCGCCTGCAGTCTCTTTGAAGAGCGACTCCCCATCGGGCTGATGGAGGTCATCAAGACCGTATCGCCCGAGACTGTTCGGGCGTTCTATGCGCGGAACTATCACCCCGAGCGCATGGCGGTGATTGCCGTAGGCGACTTTCCTGACGGCGGGCACGACATGGTGAGAGATTGACTGCATTTTTTTCAGATAAAAAAAAAGGGAGGCACCCATACACAGTACGTTAATTTTATGTGTGTCAGCGAGAAAATAAGAGAAAAATACGTACATACGGAGCCACGTGAAAAGTAGTATGTTCACCCTGATTCACCCAAGGGTTCTTTTTTATATTCGAAGTGGTGGATTTCGGCGAAGCGATGTACAGGTGCGTATGAATCACGGTATAGCAGCTCGATGTAGTCGGGAGGGGCGTAAGCGGGGGGAGTGGGAGGGGGTTCTGTGTGTGAGCGCGTTTTTGTGTGTGTGGCCGACCCCGGTGGTCGCTTTTGTTGTGTAGGCTGGCGTGGTCCGAGTTTGGAGGAGCGTACCGTCCGCGGTGGACAGATATTTAGCTGTTGCTGCTGCTGCTGCTGCTGCTGCTACTGAACCACTGTGACGGACTGACGTCGAACGAAGGGACCGTACGCTTGGTTTCCCGCGCCGTTGGTTTGTGATGCATTGGTCGTTGTCACGGGTCAGGTTACGTGATTTTGTGTAGAGTTGTCCCTCGCTCTTCCGCACCGCAGCTTGTGATTGGATCAGGGCTACGGTAAAAATGTAGTAAACCCCGTTTCACTACATGGACGAAATGATGCATTATTGCGACTACTTGTTTTGCTGACACCGAAGAATAATGAACTGCTGATGTAACACACGGACTAAACGTAGTGAACTGCGAACGCATACAAACCGAAAGATATATTAACGCGACTACTCGCGCTGCCGCTGCCGCCGCCGCCGCCGCCGCGGTGTGTCTGTGTATGTTTTTTGTCGTCGGGAGGGTAGATAGAACTGGTGCGGCGCGTGTTCGAGGGGTGTCCCCGAGGGAACAGCAAGGATATACCCTCGGTGGAAGTTCCGACGCACTATGATGTTCGAGCGGCGGTCTTCTCTGACCGCGAGGCAACTTCCAGCAGCATGGTGCTCGAGGTTAAACAGGCGAGCGAGCACCTCTTTGACTTAGGGCTACGCAACCCGGAGCATAAAAAAAGGGGGGAAAGAGGGTGCTGCGATAGGAGTGGCACTTTTCGGCCAAACGCTTTCTGACCGACGTGGCGGAGCGGCTCCTCTGATGACAAACCAATTACCCAACATCGTTTTGCCCACCCCAAGAATTTTCATTGTGTATGTATACCTATGCGATGGGATTTTTGTTGATGGAGTTGGTTGTTCATTCATCTTTTCTGGAAAGCCAGTGTTTTGGGTGAAAAGGTAGAAGAGCTCTCCTGGAGAGAGGAGGAACCTCAAGAAAAACTCGGTGTATGTACCGCTATTGTGGCAAGCGTCTCGGGGGAAGGAACTGACGACACGTGCTGCGAGAGGGTTAGTAAGCAGCACTTTTCGGCAAAAATGTATGTCACTGGGACTGACGGAGCTCCTTGACCCTTTTAGTACTGCAGTCCCGTTTTGGGGACAAACTACTTGGAATTTGAGCGATTTGTCCCCAAAACGGGACTGAGGTTCTAAAAGGGTTAACCCAATATCGTTGGAGTACCATTATTGGTAGTATTAGCGGTGTTTTACATCTTTTTTGGTGGCATACCTGTTAGTAGCAGGCCTCGGGAGTGAGTGCTCATCGGGTTGCACTCGTAGCATTTCTCTGAGATATTTATATTTGCCCGGGTGGGGTGAAGAGCACTCCTCAAGTGAGAGTGCCACGCCTATGAGGCAAATACACGCCCTAGGTGTTACACCGATAAAGATTTGTTTTTGGGTGCTACCCCTACAAGGCAAGCACGCCTCCTATGACAGACGCGGCTGCCGCAGACTGGTGTTAAGGGTAGAGGGAGGTATGATACCGTTGTCTTCCCGGTGCCTAGATAGGTCGCAGAGCCAAAACCGAACAATAGCCTCCAATACTGCAAATAGTAGGGTGGCCAATCGGCCGAGTGACTCCGAGCCGTTGAAAAAAAAAAGGACTTAAACGTGACCCAACCTACGGTAGCCTTGGTCAGCATCAGGAGATTATTTGCAGTTTCGTCCGCGTGCTCATGAACTTGGGTAGCTCTTGGGGCTATCGCTCCGTTCGGGAGGAGCAGGGGGCGAGGGGGGGGGGGGGGGGGGGGGGGGGGGGGGGGGGGGGGTGACAGCTTAGCCAGGTGGAGAGTATAGTAGGCTTGTGCTCTTTTTCCCAATATTATGTTTGCTTTGGTTTGCGTTACGCTTTCGGAATTTTCGCCCAGTTGTGACTGCTATGCTCCTGAAAACCCATTTTGGCGGTCACCGTTTCTAGCAGTCGAGTTCAATCAGCTGTGCGGAGTGGAGAACGTTAACTCCGCACAAGGGGAATGATCGTATCGTTTGTATATCGTAAGGAACCCAAGAGGCAGTTACATGGTACACGCATTGATGTCTCCGGAAGTAACCGCACAAGGAAGTCAATTCATTCGACGCTGTTATCCATGTTTAAGTAGGATGCAGCTCACCCTTCATGCGACCCACCCGAACCTCACGACGCTTCGCGCTTGGTGCAATCGATGTCTGCCTCGTCGGTGAAAACCCAACCTGCTCCGTCCCGGCATTGTAGGAATACGAGGGTCTATGGCCATACGACTTCGGCCATGCATGACATGAGTCCCCCCCCCCCCCCCCCCCCCCCCCCAGGATATACTGAACGAGAAAGCCGTTCTGTCGCGTGAAACCCTAACCCTCTATTTCGGTGCCCGCAGCCGGCCCTTCCGTTGGCGACCCACGAGCACTATAGGAGGGAGGTGAAGGAGGACCTGTTTCACGCTTGCCTCAACGCCAGGCTGTCCAAGACGTCGATGCGCGACCCCCCCCTTTCCTCACGGCTTCGTCCAGGCAAGTCCCATCCTGTGTGCTCCGGGTGTTTTGACTTTCAGAAGGCGTTGTAGTAGCACCAAAGAGAGAGGACCAGGGGCTTTGCAGCCCGCTGGTCTCTACAGTGTTTGAATGCCAAAACGTGCGACTCGTAAGGGTCAAGCAAAAAGTGTAGCAGCTCACACAACTTTTGTTTCGTATTTTTTTATCACCAAAGGCACACCCCAACCCCCCCTTCTCCCTCCAACCCCTCCCTCTCCCCGGGCTCACGCTTCATCGTTGCGGATGGACTCGGGGAGCGACCGGCACTTCTTCGACATGAAAAGCAAATACGCCCTACTCGTATGAACAGATCGCCACCCGGCGCGTGCATCACATCTTGCCCCCCCCCCCCCCCAACACACACACCCCCTCCCAATACCGCCTCCGGAAAACTGAATACAGCACTCCAGTGACGGTGGCCTCGCTATCGACGGTGCAGCTAATGGTGACGGCTTTGGATGGTGGCCTGCCGAGGGCTATGCGGGCGATCCTCACCGAGGCGAGAAATTCCCTCCTTTAATAAGTTTGTATTGCTGTCGCTAGGAACTCGCGTTTATACGTCGCAGGATACATTTATTAACTGCCGTCAACTTGTGTGCGTCGGTGGACGGGGGGGGGGGGGGGGGGGGGGGGGGGGGGGGGGGGGGGGGGGGGGGGGGGGGGGGGGGGGGGGGGGCGTCCGTAAAGAACCCAAGCTCGCATTCGCTCGTGTTTCTTTTTTTTTTTTTTTCAGTTACACTACGTACGATCAACCCCTTTGGGTGAAGATAGCGACCAAACCAACGAGAAGCGTGATGTTATCAGCCGTCTACGAACGAGCGAGCGCCCCCACAGCACTGGTAGGGTCATGTTGCGGTAGGGTCATGTTGCGCCCGTGCCAAATGACTCCTTCCACCACTGTAAAGTCTCGACACCGGTTTCACCCCCCCCAATCCGCAGTGTACGTTGCTGTCATCGTGATTTTTTTTCATCGTCAATTTTTCTCCGCTGAAGTCCCCAAGAGGGCTCACGCAGAATTCGTCTGCTGTGAAATCGATCGATTAAAGGGTTGATACTCCCGAAATTGCGAACTGCGTGACACGTCGGCCGTGCGTGCTCTATTCCAATGTTGCTGCTGGGGAGAGCCATAGTAATACGTACCAGGCAGTGGTCAGTGCCCATGGTAGACCCAAAACTATGTATCCCCTCATGTTTCCGCATATTATTTGGTTTTGATTACGTACTACTGTACAAGGTTCCCCTTCGGGACGTAGGTAACGTGAAATCCCGGGGGCGTCATAAGGCGAAAAGGGAGTAACAGGTAACACACGTATTATAGCTGTTCTTGGCGGAAACCTGAGCCATGGGCTATTGTATTGCTCGAAGGTAAGAGCCATAGCAGTCAGCAGGATCTGAGTACTACTCTTTATGTGGTAACTATTACATTGCATGCACGCGGTACCATGGGTTGACTACTATACTGTTACTATACACCACTACTACTACTACGCGGATGTAATACAGGTAGAAGGGGCATGCACTCTACAAAATACTACCTGGTACACTACTACTACTACGACTACTAACTACTATCTATACTACTAAGTACTACTGCTGGAGCATGACCAATCGCTCAAACAATGCATACAACCTCATGGTAAACGGAGAGGGCAAGTAACCACGTGGTACCATGGGTTGGGGCATGACTACTATACTTTGTTACACTGTACACCACTGCCAGAAATACGTAGATGCAGTACAGGTAGAAGCAGCATGAATAAATACTACACTACAGTAGTACCTACTACTACGACTACTATTAATACATGTACATGTACAGGCAACGTATTGTATACGGTTGAGGGCACCTACTGCTCTTGGCCAGGTAGAAGAACAGCATGCAGACGGCAACAACAGCAATACCGGACACCACGACTACGCGTATTGCTACTACTTTTAGTACAGGTAGTACTATACTGCTATTGGACAGGCATTAATAGAGAAGCAGCATGCACTCGGTACCATGGGCTACTATTAATACTACAACTACAATTATTATATGCTCTACTAACTACTTGAGAATTGCATACCTGCGTGTCCAAAACAGCGCCAACAATACATGAAGGCCAAATTACCAAAACCTCACCACTGTTATTAATAGTAGGAAGCAGCTTCTCTGTATGTATTTATTGATAATATATACAGGTATACGTTCGGTTGGGGCAGATGAAAAAAGTTGTCTGCATTTATTCGTCACCAGTATGAAATTTTTCTGATGACTGTCAAGTACTCATGGCAAAAGAACAGCCGACTCGTGGCAAAAGCAGTAGAACTCTACAGCAGTATCAACATCAATCGGCGGCAACAGTTCTACCTACATAAGATTGAGGGCGTCTTGAAAAAAAATATCTGCACTTGTCCTGGAAAGTTTCTCCCTAACGGCTGCCAAACGCAGTATAATCTGCTCATGAATACAACAGCAGACTCGTGGCAACGGCGGCACAGTACTAGAGTACCTACTACCAATGCTACTGCTACTGCTGCTATTTATACTACTACTGCCACTGCCACTACTACTACGGCTGTTGCTACAACAACAACAACTACTACGCTACTACTCCTCCTGCTATTACTACTACCACTGCTACTATTAATACTACCATCAAATACTACTCCTACTCTACTACTGCAACTACTACTACTATGCCAGATGCACAGGGGTAGATGGAGATGGGCGGCAGAACGAGCCTGACTCTGTGGCTCTTGCCAGGGCTGCGGCTCTTGCCTGGTTCAATTACCTGCTGCTGCTGAGAGCGTGCGATTAGACAACTGGTGAAGTATGATGCCTACATATACAGTAGATACCTGTAAGTACCTGCTACCAATTTCCCCCAGGTAGACGAACCGAGGGAGCCAGTGTTGTGGTCACGTACGTGCTCGGTGTAAGGTGTGTGGTGTACGTCAAAGGGCTAGGTGAAACATACATGACGCTCGACGGGCGTTTACTGCTGCTGCTGTATCTGATGCTGCTGCGGACGTTGATGAAAACCAAAACTGGACAAGCAGGCAATTCCAAAATTGTTGATATTGTCAACGCCGACAAAACTCAGCGGAGAAAATTCTTGTTGTTGAAAGTGCTCGTCGTATCATACGGTCATTTTAGTACTAATAGAATGTCCAGCCAGGCAGTCGGACAGGGTGGGCCATTCCCGGTGCCACACACCGAGGCAGTACAGCAAGACGGGAGGAAATATGGACCTGGCTCTCTGGCTCTTGCCCGTTGCGATTACCTGCTGCTGAGAGCGTACGACTGTACAGCTAGCTAGGTATGACACCAATAATACCTGCTACCCTGGTACCAAAAATTCTCCCACGTGGACAGACCGTTGTGGTCGCGAACGTGCTCGGTGTTAGGTGCACACCACCCGTCAAAGGGCTTGATGCAACCAAAATTCCAGCCGACAGATGTGTATTGCTGTTGCTGCTGTATGTCTGCTGCTGCTGCTGCTTTTTCTGCTGAGGTTGAAAACATATGTACAGCAGAGGAAGTGTTCGAGGGTGGCGGGCTATTTACGAAAAAACAAGAAAAAATGTGGGGTTTTCCATGTCACCTGCTCGGCTCGGCGAGGCGGAAAGCAATCCCTTATTTTTTGGAGCCAATTCAGCGACGTTCAATGCACCGAGCACCGCCGGTGCTCGGCCGGGATCCAGACATGCGTGGTAATGTACCCACGGCCCCCTTGCTTGCCCCGCAGCCGAAAGTACGAGAAAGAACCCTCGGCCGCCGGAGAGCACCATGCCTGAAAAAAAATGCATATCATACATATACATATGTTCCGCCGTACTATTTTTGTAATAGTGCGTCGCCGGGTGCGCATGCTGTTGTACCGCCGTCGGCGCACATAGCTCGCGGCCGGTGTTTGTAGTTGCGGTTGATATGCCTGACGTTTTGGGGAGGAAAGGGGTTAAGGATGAAGAACGGGTCCTTTTGCGCTCTTTCACGATGTTGTTGCCGTGAGTGGCGTATACCTGATGCCTGCTGGTGGCGAAAGTATGCCACTTTTCAACGATATACCTGGTACCGGGCATGTTTCATTGCCGTGGGGGGCAGGGGGCAAGAAGGGGAGCAAGGTGGTCGACGGTAGGGTAGGAATTGGAGGGGGGGGGGGGGGGGGGGGGGGGGGGGGGGGGGTTCTTGTACCGTGCTGTATATCGTCTCCTAAAAAAACAGAGTTCATTAATTCACACCACAGTAATCTGAAACGTAAAAGAGGGGACACCCGCAGGGTGGATCCCTTTTCGAGATAGCCTCATTGTTGTACTGGGCGACAGTAATTAAGTATCACTCCGTGAGCGACATCGCAGCTCTACAACAGCACGACAAAGTTGAAAGAGACTGATAAAAAAACAGACCATCCCGCCCGCCCATCGCTGGTAGCGAGGTGTACCGTAGACAGCATGCAAGTTTTTGTGTTTCTCTTACCGCGGTACCTACTCTCTGCGAAGAGGTGCCGCGTTGATTGCCAGACAGTTGACGCGGGAGTAGAAACCCTGGGTGGGAGTCTCCGACTGGTCGCAGCAGGAGGCCTCATTGATCCCAAACTACATACCCGTATGAATTAACCTACGACGCGATGCTACAACAGCAACTCCGACCCATATCCACTTAGATATTGTGCTGTCGCGTAGGTTGCTACGTTCTGGGTCTGTCCTCGAGTTTTTTTAGCGTCGGTGATGATGACGAATGAACAGCGGGGAATATATGCCTGACGTCGCGGGTTAACGGAGAAACAGAGCGTCATCGTTCTGTTCGGAGAGCCTCTCGCAACCTATGGAACACACGATATTTTGTCAGGAGCCTGACAGCACGCTTGTGACCCTGTGGGCGCCGTCGTCTATCGATGTTGTGATCGTCGCTCTACACTTGTCTCGCCTTCCCATTTTACCCCCTGCCCCGCCCCCCGCCCAACCCGACACACGCGCCCGTACTCTTCGAGTAGGTGTATCGTATCAAGATACATGGCTTCAGCGATAGAGAGGTGAGGAAGACTGGGTTGGGTTGGATTGAGGTAGTTGGTGTGGGATAGGTTGGGTTGGGTTGGGTTGGATTGAGTGGCGTTGGGTTTTATTGGGTTGGGTTGAGTGAGGTGGGTTGAAGGGTGGATCGACGTTGTTGAGCAGGTCAAGGATATGTAGACAGTGCGGGTGGTGGATGGAAGGGGTACGCAACCTTACTGATTTCAGTGCTGTTGTCGACATCGCAACTTTTTTTTGTTTTTTTCATGACGCGGGCTAAAGCGTTTCACCTAAAACGGTTTTACTGCCCCCCTCCCAAAGAAAATATTACATCCAGACGCATGCATGCACGGATATATTCGCATTTCCGTCCGCTGTTTCTTTTGGAACAGGCACGTGATACAGCGGCATCAAGCAGATATTGGAGATGTGTACTTGGTCCCATGATGTTGGGTATTTTTTGTTTGTTCTATCGGATTCCGTTGTGACTCCCCGCCCTCCTTCTGATCCCTCCCTCGCATCCCTCCCTCCACCCCCCCTCCTCCTCCCTCCCTCCCTCCCCCCCTCTCCCTCCCACCCCTCCCTCCCTCCGTAACGACAGGTGTCTATCGCGAAGAAAAACCACCTCGCAGAGGTGAGAGGCGAGTGGGTTGCAAGGGGGCAGACAGACTCCAGCAGCCTCTGCAGCGACTATGTGGAGCACTTCTTGAGAGAGAACCCAGCACCCGGGATTTGCTGGGAGGCGGGGGTGCTGGCGCCACTTCTGGAGACCGTCAGCACGGAGGACGTCAATAGCGTGGCCGCGAGGTTAGGCGGGGGTACTGGCGATGGTAGTGTAGGTGCTGATGGTGGTGTTGCTGGTGATGCTGTTGTTGGTGGGGTCGATAGCAGCGGTGTTGGTGGTGTTGGTGTTTTGGTGGTGGTGATGGTGTTGGTGAGGGTCTTGGTGTTGTTGGTGGTGGTGCTGGTGCTCATGGTGTTGGTGGTGGTGGTGGCGGTGCTAGTATTGTTGGTGTCGGTGTTGCTGGCGTTGGTGGTCTTGGTGATGGTGTTGCGTCGATGTTGGTCTTGACCGTGGATACAGCGGGGTGGTGGTGTTGTTGGTGGTAGTGGTGCTGATCTGAGTTGTGGTGACGTCATTGGTGGTGTTGTTGTGTGTTGGCGGTAGTGCTGGGCGCGGCGGCTATGTTCACGTTGTTTCCGTTTGGGTTTTCGTGGGTGTTGATGTTCGTGTCAAATGTTGAGGTTGCTGTTGCTGTTGCCGTTAGCACGTACCAATGTTCGCATACCGGACACGTCAGACCCCCATCTGGTGCTGCACAAGGGGGAAGATTTATGCCTGATTAATATCGTCCGTACGATCTAGATCATGATTTCGCGGGCGGGATCTGCATGACACAGCTCTTGCGCATTGTTTACTGGATGGTACAATGTATAGTACGGCTCTTTTCACACCATTTGATATGGGGCAAGTAGTTCGAAGCATAGGATTTCTGCAATCTACTCCAGTTCGTGGTCTGTTCCGGTGCTTGCCAACCGTTGGCGTTTCTCGCGTTGGTGGCAAGCTCCCGGTAGCAACAACCCCAGCGGCGCGAAATTCGACGTTTTTTTCGCCGTGACAGAGTGATGCTGACACGGACATGAGTGATGTTTTGCTCAGTGCCATTGTTTGCTTCATGCTCTCGTCTCGGTAGCGGCCGCCACCACTGTAGTAGCATTCGTTCGTCCGTCCGTTTTGTCAACACTGCTGCACCCGCAGCAGCCGCAAGCAATTCCAACCCTTCGGACAGCGCGGAAGAACAGCAGATGCCTGGTGCTTGCTCTGAGCGTTTCACGCCGTGTTCCCAGCCCCCCCAAGGTCTCGACCCGCACAAAAAATAGACAGCGACTCAACCCAGGCCCGACTGCTATCGAAGCGTCAACTTTCAGACCCACGCGCTCCCACGCACGGCACCCGAAAAAAAAAAAATGATGCGGGGTGGGTGCACATGCTCACGCTTCCGACACCGCGGCAGCCCGTGCTGCCTTTGCGACGCCAGCAACGCTACTTGTGTTCTTCTACCGAGTAACCATTGACCCACGACGCAGATGTGGAAGTGTGGATAGCTCGACCCTTTTAGGACTGCAGCCTCGTTTTTGAGGACAACCTACCTGTACTTGAAATTCTGAGTGGTTTGTCACCAAACCGGGAGTCAAGTATTAAAGGGACTAATGTGGACCACTATGTCCCCTAAACATAATGATATTTTGAATATTAATGCTGAGTACAATTGGTTCTTATGTTTGGGTACAGAGTGGTATGGTTTTTGTGTGTCCGCCGGAGGATCAAACTATACCGGTAGAAAAATGCCGATGCAGCCCCCAAGGGGCCGGTACAAGAACGTCTGTGATGTACCAGTTACGTCTTTTACCTGCTACTGTAGTATCGAGGACAAACAAATAACTTGGAAGAATGCATCTACATGCATTTCAAGGACAAACAGGAAGAAGATTGAAAACTTCTGCCAATCTATAATTTTTTCAAGGCCAAAAGCAAGGAATATGAAAAACTGGAGCGCCAAGTTTCAACCAGTAAACAGCCGCCCAGGAATGACGACAGCCCCGTCTTACCCTTTTACCAACGATACGCGCTCTCTGTGGTATGCGCAGGTTTTCCTGGGGAAAAAAAAAAAAACACCGTCGTGTTCGCCACGTGCCCTGCACCCGGTCGACTACCACGCCTCCGAAATTGGATTCAGGAAACCCTACCTGTGTCGTCGTTCTTCGGAGGAGGAGGAGAAGGAAGGGGAGCATTGCCAAAAAATGTTGCAGCCGGTGTTGAAGATGTTGTGGTTGGAGGAATACCCACAAAAGAGGAGCTGTTATCGGTCATCAAGAGGTTTGAGGAGAGGTGAGATGGCTTTCTATGGTCGAAAACAATTGCTGATAAGTTGGATTTCCCCTATACATGATTTGTTGTATTTGATCGGTTTTGAAGTGTATCATTTCGTCGAATCAAACGCGGGGTTGGTCGGTGAGAGATTTTTCGCTTCGACAGGTTCTCTGCATGCTGTTGCAAGCTCATTGGCTCAGGTTGCACCGCTTTTTTTGTGTATCGCTTCTACCGGATATGTTATGTACGAGTACAGTTCTCGGTTGGATATCGGTCTCGATTGTTAGTCCGCCTCCAATATTGTGCCGGCAGTTGGATTGAATGACGGCTGAATTAATTTGGTTGACCCATCAGACGCGTCAGGCGACCGACCGGTTGATAAACAGACCCGCTGAGGAATCGTTTTTTTTTTTCAGCGAACTGCCGACTGCAGATCGGTAGATTTAGTCGGCATATTAATTGACAAGGGTCAGCCTCGGCTTTGTCAGCTAGTTCAGTTGGCCGGGTGTGGTGATCGATTTCATTACGGATGGTTCTACGTTTTCGCGAATGGCTGATCCGGTCCGGTCCCCAATCCGATTCGATTCGATGGGTCGATTGCATTGACCGTTCGATTGTGGCCAACTGTTTCGATAGTAACATCGGAGCGATGAGGTAGGTGCCGCGTTCAATATTCAGAGAATCAACGCGGGGAGTGGTAACCCTGGGTGATAGAGGCTCTGGCTTATCGCGGCAGAAGAGGCCTCGATTGATATTCCCAGGTAGGCACGTGTTGAGCCACACACGGCAACAGCATAGTAGTCGATTCGCCGGATTCGACTCTTCTTTCAAAAGTATCTGGGTTGCTGGCATGTGTTTATATTGCGCTTGGCGTATCCAGTACGATGACATTGCATTGCATTGCATTGCCTCGTCTCCCTCATGTATCACGGCGTAGTATCTCTGTTTGTAGTCTGTGAACACAGAGCGTGTTTCTCTCTACTCTACAAGGAAGAATCAGCACGGACACTAGGTGTGCTGAGTGTCGATGGATAGAAAGAATGGTTCAATGTTAAGAAAACACACACAGTACATTGGATTGGGCCGTCGCGACCCCACCGCATCGCCAACGGTTACAGGGGAGGAGGCGAGGGACGGAGCCGAATGGGTAGCTTGGAGCGGGTGCGGGAATGGTCTCACGACCGTTGGGGAGAGCCGTTGGAGGTGGAGGAACTTCTTCCGGACTACATCCACGTAGGTCGGTGCTATTTTTTTTCCTTCTGTTTTTCTACCTCCACGGGGTACTCTCCCCTCACGTGGACCACTGCTGTCTGTGCGCGTTGACGGTTTCAATAATACCATGCTTTCATTCAGGAAGTGCGAGATAACAGGGAAAATGTTACCTCCCCCACCCTCCGTGGCGCCCACGAGGCAGTTTCATAGTAAACCCATAGCTGTCCCTGGAAATGGCCACATCAGAAAATAAATCAAGAGTTTGACACTGTCATTCATATGCAAGAAAATCCGCCTCAAAAGCGATTTATAGTAGGATGCAGCTCACCCTTCATGCGACTCGCCCAACACCACACGGCGCTTCGCGCTTGGTGCAAGTAATGCTTGTCTGATCGGTGAAAACCCGACGTGCTCCGTCTCGGCATTGTAGGGATGCGAGGGTCTGTAGTCTATGGTCATACGACTGCGACCTTGCATGATGGTGAGTACCCCCCCCCCCTCCATAGGCAAGAAAGTCCGCCTCACGAGCGGTTCTTAATAGGATGTAGCTCACCCTTCATGCGACTCGCCGCACAACACCTCACCTTGCGCTTCGCGGTTGGTGCAAGCAAGCAATATCTGCCTGGTCGGTGAAAACCCGACGTGCTCCATCCCGGCATTGTAGGGATGCAAGGGTCTATGATCAAACGACTGCAGCCATGCATGACATGAGTACCCCCCCCCCCCCCCCCCGTGCAAGCAGTCTGCCTGATCGGTGAAAACCCGAAGTGCTCCATCCCGGCATGGTAGGGATGCAAAGGTCTAAGGTCATACGACTACGGCCATGCATGATAATGAGTACACCCCCCCCCCCCCCCCCCCCCCCCCCCCCCCCCCCCCCCCCCCCCCCCCCCCCCCCCCCCCCCCCCCCCCCCCCCCCCCCCCCCCCCCCCCCCCCCCCCCCCCCCCCCCCCCCCCCCCCCCCCCCCCCCCCCCCCCCCCCTTCGCCAACTCTGATCCATCCACCCATACCATTACAAAATCACTACCACTTTGGACGAAATATAAGGTTCATTGGGTTGTAACTATGAATACCAAGCGTTCCTTATATTACCGCCCAGAATGGGACATTTTATTCGCACTTGGTAGGGGGGGAGGCTGTTTTGCTTTCGTATTAACGGTGGGTGGGTCTATGTGTCAGTGTATGTTTGTGTGCATGTCTATGTTGGTGTGTCATGTGTGTATTTTTTTGATTGTTCGTTCTTGCGGCTGACGAGTGTAGGTCGCATACATAGCCTATGGCCGATAGCTGCCTGCGCACATGGTCATGCTTGAGCGCGGCGCGACGTTTTTTTGCTCTTTCGGGGGCAAGCTGCTGTCAATAATTGTTGTTGTTGTTGTTGTTGTTGTTCTCGCATTAATTCATCGCCTGAATCGAGTCCATGATCACAGTTCAGGCAGGCTCCAATAACTCTGGAATGGAATGGTATCACACCTCAGGAGAAAAAAATACATATATATATACCCGGTAAATAACAGTACCTGACGATTTGCGCGTGCCGCGGTGTGTCGACCGTGTCGAGGCGAAACCGCCAGCAGGGTCCGACTGGCTTGGGCTGTAAGATTCGGGTTGCAGCTGCTGTCTATAGAGCTCGGTGTACGCAAACTCAACGACCATGTGAGCGCGAAATCTTGAGAAGTTCTTCAAGCGCGTCCGGTCATCGCTACGCAGACAGGCTTTCCTATTGCTGTTTTTTTTTTCCCCGCAAGCCGGAAAGTGAAACCAAGGCAGACCCTAGCTGACATATACGAAGTATCACGCAAGATGACACACTACCTGTGACGAATGTTCCGGCCGATTTTCTCCAAAGCATGCCTCAAGGGAAAATGGCGGCTCTGGAAAATATATCGTAATAACGAGATATTCTCAGAGACGCACTGACATCTCGGCTTTTTTGCACCCTATACCCCATTGCGGATATAATCAGCTTCGAAAAATCGTCCCTGGAGGGGTATGTCATCATATGACCCGAAACAGAAGGAACACTTTTGTACTAATGTGTAATCCAAACGGCCCTCTTTTCGGGCCAGCAGAGGTTTACGGTAGCGAAGTCGTTTTTTCGGAGTTTTTTTAAGTTTCAAGTGGAATTGGTCATTGGTGTGCGAGTATTATTTTACTGCGGAAGGAGGCTCGCGTCTCTTGTTAATCAGAACCGTTTACGGTGTCCAAAGGGGGATACCTGGTTTTTGGGTCCATCGTGGGTTCTGATTCTTACTACATTAGCCCCCCCGTAGTCTGGACGGGAATCTAAATACCTTACATTTCCGTTCCGGATGGTATCAATTCCAAGGGGGGGGGGGGGGGGGGTACCCGATGTTATTCATGGCCGTAGTCGTATATGACCATAGACCCTCGCATCCCTAAAATGCCGAAACGGAGCACGTCGGGTTTTCATCGACCGGGCAGACATTTCTTGCTTGCACCAAGCGCGAAGAGAAACGTGACGTGTTGTTCGGCAAATCGAATGAACGATGAGCTGCATCGTACAAAGAACCGCTTGTGAGGCGAACGGGAGGGATATGTTGAACACCGGCCCGACGTTGTCTTGTGCCACTCTTGTCTGATGGGTGCAGCGCTTCCGGCGAGGGAGCCGGAGGGAGGCTCGAGCATCAAAGTTCTGGGGGAAGCCGAGGACGGGATAAAGGTCCACGAGTTCACTTTGGAGAACGGCATGCAGGTGAAGCAAGATAGCCTGTTTATACGAAGAGCGCAGAGGGAGGAAGGTGTACTCATGTTCATCATGTCATGCGTGGTCGTAGTAGTACAACCATAGACCCTTAGCATCCCTGCAATGCCGGGATGGAGCACGATGGACTTTCACCAACCAGGCAGATAGTGCGGGCGATGGTTGGACACGTTGATGGCCTTTTTGGAGCATTGGCCAGAAACAAAGGTGGAGGAGCCCGATTGTTGGAGCCGTTGACAACGTTGTAAGAGCGGCGGCGGGCTTGCGGTTTTCAGCAAGCCTGCTACTAATAGCACTGTATAGTGCAATGCGTGGGTCAACGAGTAATTCTAAATTCGACTCGTTGACCCACGCATACGCGAGTCGACGAGGGAAGAAAGGGTTGGAGTATTTTCTCGCGATACAAACGCAAGGCACGGATCGTATTGAGAGGGGAGAGAAGAGCCTGCTACGTATGTGACCCCGGATCTAGGATACGGCTACTAGGAGGGAGGGAGAAAGAAAGGGCGGGGGTAATACTCGTAGTGGGATGGGAGTAAAGAAAAACAAAGAGAAATCAGTGGTATGCCTTTCGTGATTCACTTTTGAGTCCACGAGCGATGCTATGTCAAGAATGTGCCTCAACCTGCACTATCGCTGAGTCATTCCTTATCTAGCACGCTTTCACTCCCGTGAGCGCGCGGCTGCTTGCAGAGTTTGAAGTGCGTTCTTTTTTTGTTTTTTGCTTTTAATTTACAAGTGTCTCAGGCGAGCACAGCGCTGCAACTACGTGTACCACCTCCCCCCGCGCTTTCGTGAGACGTGCTCATGTTTCGTGATCGAACCGCCAGCATGAACGGACTGATAACCACGCGCAAGCCGCTCCCACTTTCACGATAAGGCGCCGCTGGAAGTAACGGGCGGGTAGTTGCTTTTCTGCAAGCGCTTGATCAGACGAGCCCGCATATACTTCGAAATTCAAAACCCGTCGAGAAGCCATATGGTGTGTAGTATGTGTGTATCTTTTGTGATGAGATGGAGGGCCTCCTGCTACCCACAATACACCATGCGCCGTGCACCAGTTGCCATGTACCCCCTGTCGCTCCTGTTCATGCGTTCTCCTCATATCGCGTACTGCTGCCTGTATGGATTAGTCTGCGCTCGATGCGCTACCGTGCCGCCGTTCTTTATGTTTTGCCTCGTTGCGTAAGATTCACACCTTAGACAGTAGACAATAGTCCAATAGTCTACTATTAACAGTAGCTTCATATTGCAGTTGACTGTCTATTGTAGTCCCTAATTACAATTAAGTGAGACGCATTGAGCTCTATTGTCCAGAGAAATTCTACCATGAGACCCACACCTGACCCTACTGTCCAGACGACCTCAAGTGGTACATAAGTGCCCAAATCAATTGTCCAGACAATTCCATTTTTATACGCAGTCTTCATGATCAATGGTCCGGACAATTCCAACTAGTGGACAATCTCCGAAATTAACTGTCCGGACAGTTATAATTGACCATATCATGAATCAAATGTCCCGACAATTCCAAGTAATAGACAGTCTCCCAAATCAGTTGTCCGTATAATTCCAATTAATAGTCCGTCCCCTAAATCAATGTACCGGCAATTACGTACAATTAATAAGTAGCCTCTAAAATAATTTTCCGTACAACTTCAATTGACAGTCAATGTCTAAAATCTATTATCCGGATAATTGCAATGAGTGGACCGTCTTCTGAATCAATTGTCCGTGCAATTCCAACTAGTACCAGGTAGACAGTTAGGGGTGGGACTGGAGGCCTGATTTGACCCAAAAAAGTGGCAGGCTATTCAAGCCGACCAGCAAAAAAAAATGAAAATTCTGAAAACTACCGCCATACCCCTAACTACTTGGTTTTAGTGCGGATGCGTAGTGAACTTGTATCTGATATTTCTCTCAGGTGGAGATGGAGCCGGTCTTGACCTCATCCGGACACCCCACACAGGGCACATACCCTTCGGATCGCATGCTTTTTTTAGCACAGGAGTACAAATTGACGTCTTTATAGACTGAAAGGTGCGGAGAAACACGCTTTTTTTTCGTTTTTTCTGCCTCTTGCTCTCTGTCGTGCTTTGAGTAGTGTGTAGACATAGTCATACTCTGTATTGGGATGTGTGGCATACAGCAAAACAAACCCCGGTCGAATCGACGTAGTATACGTAGAGAACGATCTGGCGAAAAATCGACCCTTTTCAGTCACTTTTTCGGGACCTGTACCATGACAATCAATTTCTTGATGGGGAATTATTCGAAAACACCAGAACGAACCTCGGTCAAGGGCAAAAGGAAAAAAATTGTCCAAGCGAATCGGGAGGCATATCTGCAGCGTACGGGTCGTACTGTCCACGAGGCGTCGGCGATCGTGTGCCGAGCGAATGTTGTTGTCCGCCGTGGCATCGCGGGGGCGGAGGACAGCCGCGACCGGACTCGATGGCTTTGGATGGGAACATCTTGCACCGCTGCAGCAGCAGCAGCAGCAGCAGCAGCAGCAGCAGCAGCTGGATCAGTACCGGCAGCAGCCGCTACAGGATCAGCAGATCCACCTTCAACCAGGCCCGGTAGGGGCTGCACTTGCGGGTTGTCTGCCATCGAGGCGAAGGGTCCACCAGTAATTCCCCCTCACGCTCACGCGCCGGGTTGTGCGCTGCTGCGCAAGCACTCGTCGTGGTGTTTTTTGTTGCGTGCTGCTCCGCCCTGTTGGAGCGACACGCTGCAGCTCCTCTCGTACCATAGATGACATACCCTGGTACCTGGTACGTGGTATATGATACCACCTGAAGAGTTTTTTTGTGACGTGTCCGTTCTTTCCCACGCGCTGATTGGTTAATTTCTTAAAGATTCTTTTTCCCAGATAACGACCGCTGACATTTTTTGTGACTTTTTTACGTCTAAAAATATTTCAGTCCCACCCCTAACAGTATCGAACATCAACTATCACGGCAATTCCAACGAATAGAAAATCTCCAAAATCAATTGTTCGGACGATGCCATTTGGTAGACAGTCTCCTGAATCAATTGCCCGTACACTTCAAATTATCAGTGCATACGGAATTTTTTTTTGTGAAATGTTTCTTTAATGATTCACGTCTGAACGCATGGGCTTGGCGGTATCAAAACGTCTTACGTACGAACAGATAACAAATGCCTAAAGTTGATGTGTCCCGCCCTTTTCTGCTTATGCCTGGAACAATAGACCTATTAATAGAATATTGCCCCCGCAGCAGAGTTACCACGTTGTCTCTTACTTGGAATTGTCCGGGCAAGTGATATCAGAGACTGTCGAGTAATTGAAATAGTTTCGACAATTGGTCTTGGAGACTGTCTATTGCTTGGATTTTGTTTTGGACAATTGACCCGGGAGAATGGCTACTAATTGGAATTGTTTGAACAATTGATGTATGGTGCTTTCTACCAATTGAAATTGTCCGGGAAAAATATATTGGAGACTCTCCATCGATTGAAATTGTCCTAACAATTGATTTCAGAAACTGTCCATTGCTTGAAATTGTCTGAACAGTGGATGTCTGGTGCTTTTTATTACCTAGAATTGTCCGGACAAATGATATTTGGGGACTCGCCATCAATTGAAATTGTCCTGGCGATTGATTTCATAGACCGTCCATTACTTGGGATTATCTGAACAATCGAAGTCTTTGTATCAATTCGAATGGTCCAGACAAAGTACCTCGGAGACTGTCCTGCTAGTTGATTTCACAGGCTATCTATTAACTGAAAGTGCCTGAACAATTGATTTCGGGTGATGCACATGAATTTGAATTGTCGGGATAACTGCTTTCGGAGACCGTCCATTCATTGGAATTGTCCGGACAATTGGTTTCGGGAGCGATCTACCGATTGGAATTGTCCAGGCGATCGTGTTTTAGTGGGCTCTGTTATTTGTAACGTGGCAGCTATTTGTTGAGCTACATTTGATTTGAGCAGTGCTGTACACTACTATTAATACCACGCTACCGATCGCCTCTATAGCATAGTCGGGAAGTTCCCTGTATACCCAATCATTTGCAAGGTACTGCAGCAGTATTTACTTGATGGGGTGCGTCTATTATTTACAGTATACGATTAATAAGTACGAGGTACTGACATTTCTCGAGCAATTGATTTTTTGGGCGGTCTCTGAAATGAATTGTGCTGACAATTCCAACTCATTTTCAATCGCCGAAATCGATTGTTTGGACAATTCCGTTTAATTGACAGCATCCGAAATGGATTGTTCGGACAATTCCATTGAATAGGCAGCACCCAAAATCAATTGTTTTGACAATTCCAGTTCATAGAAAGCACCCGAAATCAATTGTTCGGACAATTCCAATCCATGGAGAGCACCCGAAATCAATTGTTTGGACGATTCCAACTATGGAGAGCACCCGAAATCATTTGTCTGGACAATTCCAATACATGGAGAGCACCCGAAATCAATTGTCTGGACAATTCCAATTAATGGATCAGCACCCGAAAGCAATTGTCTGGACAATCCCTTTTGATTGACAGTCTCCGACATCAATTGTTTAGACAATTCCAACTATTAAGACAACACTCGAAACCTATTGCTCACACCATTCCAATCAGTGGATGGTCTCCGATTTTTTTTTCCGAACAATTACAGTTGTTGAACAATCGCCGGAATCAATTGTCTGGACAATTCCGGTTAGTGGACGATCGCCTAAATCAATTGTCTGGACCTTCCCAATTAGTAGACTGTCTCCAACACCAATTGTCCGGACAACTCCTTTTGACACATAGCCTCCAAAATGAATTGTAGACACAATATCTTATTGAAATAGGAATTGTCCAAGTTGTGGTCAACCGGTTGTTGCAACGATTGACTTGTTCCTCTGCGAGCATCGCCCACTGACGGACCCGCATAAAATAAAAGACCTGACTGTTTGACAAAGAGCAAAACATATCTCTCCTCTCACGTAGAACTGACAACGACGGAAAATTTAATGTTCAAAGCCCCTCCCCCACCCCCCCGCGATCTCCCCCAGCACCGTGCGCTTGGCTCTGCTTTTGTAGCAATTATTCTCGCGCCTGCCATCCCATTCATGAATTTGAAGCCCCCCACGACTACGGCCATGAATGACATAAGTACCCCACCCCGCCCCCCATTATATATGGGTTGGGTTGGCGTCGGTTGGAAACGACACTGTAAAACATGCCGCTCACTACGTGAGCTAGACATCCAGGGTACCGTTTTTTTTTTTGTTTTTTTTGGGCGGTCGCCCACAGCTGGTTGTCTAGTTAGATCTTTTGTGCGAGCTAAAGAACATTTACTCTGCACAAGGGAATTGATCGTATCACGTAGTGTTCAAGGTAAGGCACCCAAGAGGCAGTTACATAGCACTCCCATTGCTGTCTCTGGAAGTGGCCACACCGGAAATTAAACTAACTCATTGAAGCTGTCATCCATATGCAAGTCCGCCTCACAGGCGGTTCTTAGTAGGATGCAGCTCACCCTTCATGCGACTCGCCGGACACCTCACGGCGCTTCGTGCTTGGTGCAAGCAGTGCTTCTTCGCGCTTGGTGCAAGCAGTGTCTGCCTGGTCGGTGAAAACCCGACATGCTCCGTCCCGGCATTGTAGGGATGCGAGGGTCTATGGTCATACGACTGCGGTCATGCATGAGATCGAGTACATCTCTCCTATCGAGTACACCCCCCCCCTCCCCGCCCCTAGAAAATCCGCCTCTAGAGTGATTCTTAGTAGGATGCAGCTCACCCTTCATGCGACTCGCCCAACACCTCACGGCGCTTCGTGCTTGGTGCAAGCAATGTCTGCCCGGTCGGTGAAAACCCGAAGCGCTCCGTCCCAGCATTGTAGGGATGCGAGGGTCTATGGTCATACGACTACGGCTATGCATGACAATGAGTACACCCCCCCCCCCCCCGTCCTAAATCACGGGAACTGCTTGGGTGAGACCACGGCAAAACTGTTTGCACGGGAACGGAAAAAATCCCGTGAGCGATATTTCCGCGGGTATTTTCCCGCGGTGTAAAAGTCCCGAGGAGTGCCCTGGTAATTTATGAGACAATGGCGTTAATTTTATTGTTTCAATCCGATAAGGCGGCGGACAAGCAAGCTGATGTTCACAGCGAGACGTATTTACACGGTTCTCTTGTACGGTACCGTTCAGAAATATACCCCCCCCCCCCCCTCCCGCATTGTAGGGATGCGAGGGTCTATGGTCATACGACTACGGCCATGCATGAGATCGAGTACATCTCTCCTATCGAGTACACCCCCCCCCCCCCCCCCCCCCCCCCCCCCCCCCCCCCCCCCCCCCCCCTCCCCTTCACTGCCTCCCTCAAGAAGTATGCCTCCCAGCCAACCGCCGTCTCCCATTACTTCATTTTTTATTCGTATTTCCCCTCTCCCCCACCGACTACTACCATGTAGGACATGCTCACACACACACCCGCCCACCGCCACCGCCTGCCATAATAAATATACTCCCCCCCTTCCACCGCTTCCGATGAAAAATGTATACCCTCCCCTTCCTCCTCCCTCCTCCCTTCCACAGCCTCCCATTAAAAAAATACCTCCCTTCTCCCCCCTTCCCCCTATACCGCCTCCGATTATTGGTTTTGTTTCGGTTTTATCACAAAAGGTGTCGTATAAATGCACCGACTTTTGCGACGACGAGGTTCTCTTCTCTGGCATCGCTCAGGGGGGACGAACGGAACTATCCCCGGAGGAAGCGCCATCGGCACTCATGTCCGTAACCGTCGCGGAAGAGCTGGGCATCTTCGGGATAAAGCCTTCCAAGGCTATGGATATGCTGACTGGGAAGAGAGTGAACCTGGGCCTCAGCATTGAGGCATACGACCGAGAGGTACATAGTTTGGATGCTTTTTTTGTGAGATATGGATGGCGTTTTGGTATCGAGGTTTGCAGATCTTGTTTCTTTGTGGTTACGGTTGGTGCGGCTTCTCGTAGTTCGCGGGAATCTTGGTCGTAGGCCTGGATCATATCGTATCATGATCATATCGTACAAAGTAATGCCATATCGTACCTTACCATATCATATCATACGATACCGCCCCATATAATATCGGATAATACCATGCATGCATGATGGCTCTGTCCGAGGAGGTACGTCTGTACCGGGTTTGTATGTTACCCTCTTTGGTTTGATCTTTGTGGCCTGGCCCATCTGCGTGTGTCGTCCCTTTTTTGTGTACAGGTGTGTGGCCTACGTACTGCGAACCGCGGCTGTTGGTTGCCGATTCTTCCGCTTTCTTTACCGTTGTTGTTATTGTCAGGGGTGCTGATGATGTAGTCTTGTTTCACCGGAACAACTACTCTGTGCGACGAGGTGCCGCGTTGATTGCCGTCGAATCATCAAGGGTTAGGGGTAGTAGCTGTGGGTGAGAGATTCCGGCTGATCGCAGCAGAGAGGCCTCATAAATCCCAAATATGCTCAAGTATATGACTCCCAAGTATACTCAAGTATATGACTTGAACGCGGGGGTAGTAGCCCGGGGTAAGAGTCTCCGGCTGATTGCAGCAGAGAGGCCTCTCTAGTCCGAAATATACTCGAGTATATGAGTTAAGGCGATGACGAAATGTCACTGCGGTAACCGTTCGGTACAGACGAGAGCTGGTAGGAGTTGGAGTGACCGCCGCCACTTTTGGTTGTCTTTTCTTGTCCATTAGAGCGCTCTATAACAGCTTCCGATCGGAGGCCTGAATGCGACGAACGCCTCTTTCGCGGAACCCACCGCAACATTTTCATCCTCAGTGTCGGGCATACCTGTGTGGTGCAAGCGGGTTTCGACCTGCCTTTTTGAGAAACGCCATGTCCTGCCGGTGACGCCAATGTGCATACGAGTAGTAGAAACGAAGACTACAAAGGTTGATAACAAACTCTTCTGTGGAATTTAGCCTTATAAGCCGGGCCCCACCACACGTGCGTGCGCGGGGGGGTTCTATTCCAAAACGTGCGAACGGATGTGGCTTTCGACACCACCATTGTCTTCCTCGTGAAGGGAGGGAGCACGGAGAGAAACAAGAACAAAAAACAAGGACAGGGCGCGCACGCACGCCGCTTGATATTGGAGCACCCCGCCTGCCCATGTCCGCCGTGATTGCCTTTCGCTCAATACCGCCCGCCGTGCCCTTTTCTCTTCTTCCTACGCTACGCCTTCATTTTTTCTATCGTACGTGTGTCGGTATCACACGTTCGGTCGTGCATGCGAAAACAAACATAAAACGTGTTACGTTCTCTGACTCCTGGTGTTTTTTTTTGCGGCTGCTGCTGCGGTTCCTGCTGCTGCTGTTCTTGCTGCTGCTGCTGCTGCTGCTGCTGCTGCTGCTGCTGCTGCTGCTGCTGCTGCTGCTGCTCCTCTTGTCGCCTTCACTGCCGTGGTCGGCGGGATCGAGCAGGTGAGCGGATCGTGCGCGGCGGCAGATCTCGAGGCCGCGTTGCAGCTGCTCCACCTCTTGTTCGTGGCCGAGCTCAGGTGGGACGAGGGGAGGCTGGAGACGGTGCTCTCATACGTGGAAGAGAACGTGAGGAACCAGGACAAGGACCCACAGGAGAGGTTGATGAACCTGATCAGCCACGTTAACACGCAGGTGCGAGTGTGTACCTTTGTTTTAGTTTTTTGTCGATCTGTGTTGGGTATTTCGTTCGGTGGCGTCGTAGAGGGCAGCTAAGCACTCAACGAGCGTCTTTTATTCGCTCGTGTTGTGCTGTACTATTCCATACTATACAGTGCCATACCATGCCATATACCATACCATACCATGCCATACCGTACACATACCATACCATACCATGCGATAAGGCGCCATACGAAACGATAATACGGTACACAATACCACATCAGACGTTAAGTCCCAAGCCGTTTCTGTTCCAGCCCAAAGAGCTTATTCCGAGCTACCCTCCATACCCTGCGGCCCCACTTATTCGATCTCGCTCTCTCAGGGCCACCCTTTCTACGCGCCTCCCAGCCTCGCTCTCCTGGCTAAAATGGACCCTCAATGGGCGGCGGCTTACTTCAAAAGCCAGTTTCGAAACCCCGAAGCGTTTCGGTTCGTGTTTGTGGGGGCCATGGACCCTGCCACGGCGGTACCCCTCATGCACAAGTGAGAAAACAAAAACATGTTTGTTTGAGACCAGGAGTCGTGCTTTGGTAGGGGTTGCAATTTCGGGTTGCGGTCAGGGGTTGCAATAGGTAGGAGTTGCAAGTTGGGCTTGCACCTTTTTGTTGAGCCTAAACAGATTATCGCTAACGGCTCTCCTCAACTGAGTATGCCACCCGACCAACATATTTGGACCGATGAGCATTGTCTGTAAATATCATCCAGCTGTTGATACCAAGGGTTTTGTGCCGATAAACTCAACTTTGCAAGCTGTGCGCGTGATGATGATGTGCTTCGATCGCGCGCAGTACTATTGCGGGGGCCCATAGTAAATGGGACCAAATATTATCAGTAAAAATAGGAAAATATATAGTGTTTTGTGCGTACCGTAGGTCCTATTTACTACCCCCGTATTACTGTACGTACCAGGTGCGCGTTTTGCCATGACCTCATGCGGAATTATGTGATATATTTCGTTAAGTTAGTCACTCGCAAGCCAATACCAATTGGGGTGGTGTTTCGGGCTTAGCTTGTAGTCTTTCCACAACCTCAGACAGATCATGATCTATCTATCTACAGATCGTCTAGTTCCCCACCTGCCGTTGTGAAAATTTGCGCAGGATCTGCCTTATAGGGCAGATCCAACCCAGGAAACATGTGCTACAATAGATCATGCACATTAATGTATGCAGGCCCCACTAGGAAAAATGAGCTAGATCATACATTATCGGGAATAGATCTGCCTTGGGGGATCTAGATCATGAAGGGGAATTCAGCAATCTGCCGGAGGTGTGAAGCTTTTATCAAAAGACAGATTATTACTTGATTACAGTATGGGCCCGCCAACGAAAAACGCCTTAATCTGAGCAAATCTCAGGGCTTTATTGTATCGAGCATAGGCCATTATATACCACTCTGTTCCTGCATATATGGACCGGTTTTATTTAGTAAGAATGTGCAAAATATCATTACGTTTAAGGACAGAATGGTACCAGGTATTCCAGGTAGGATCTACTGTACCTGTATAGCGCAAGCGCGCGCCGCTGAGCACGATTTCTTAGCCCGGTTTCCCTTAAACGTCCCCCAAGAAGTGAGCCTTGTGTACTTACTATTGCGGGGGGGCATCAGGACCCACCATACACACAAAAACCTGTATATTGAGGTATTTTACTAAGCACGTTTGGTCCTGATTTCTATTTTGTCCCGTAATACGTGTATTATTACGGGGGACCATGGTAATCAGGACCCATCATACGCACAAAAACCTACTTATTCAAGTATTTTTGCTAACCATATTTCGTCCTGATCACTATTGATATGTCCCACAGTACTAGGTGTACAATAGACCCCAACAGTGAGGAACATCAGAAACTTCAGGTTCTACGCCTTCCGTCGTAGCCCACGTCCCTGAACCCCTTTGAGGACTACCGTCCCGTTTTGGGGGCACAGTACCTAGAGTTTGAGTGGTTTGTCCCCAAGACGGGACTGCAGCTCTAGAAGGGCTTCGGCAAATTGATGTGCGGGTTCTGCCATAGTCCATGCTGGTGCTGTGCTTGCCTCTTTGTTGTTATGTCTGGAGCAGCTACAGAGAAGAGGCTAAACGAAAGTATCTGTTCGTTACGTTTGCCGAAAACGGAAACGATAACCTAAAGTCCTCCTACAGTGCTTTGCTCGATTTCGCCTGTGTGTTTTATATCCATACTTGGGGTCATGAGGAGAGAGCAACTTCACGTCCACATTGCCTGTGTCATGTTGTTTCTTCCCCGCGCGGGAGGGCGAGGGGGCTTAACTCCTCTTTTTTATTGCAGGTAAACCTCTGGATTCCGGCCTAAGCTTACCCACGCGATATATATATCTATATATAGGTGTCGAACCGAATCGTTTTGTTTCACCGGTCCCCACACATTTGCTTTTTATTTTTTGTCGATTTTTTCGAATTTTCTAAAACAACGCAAGGTACCTGGGAAGCATTCCAGTCCCGGAAACGGTATCAATGTCCAGAAATGCTCGAGTCTGCGGCGGCGTTTCTCCGACAGGGAGAGAAGCGGCAGACAGGGGGCCGACTGTGGTGTGCCCGTGGAAGGAGCCGCTCAGGAAGAGGGGGGTGACGTCACTCCTTTGAATATTTGCTTCCCACCGAGCAAGGTATTGGTTCGGCGCGTGTGTAGGTGGTACTACAGTAGCTCGCGGGAGAGCGTGAGTATGAGAAGGCGGTTTTGTTGAAGGCGGAAGCATTATGGTTCAAGGGCGTGCTATGTACAAGGTGGTGCTCTTGTTGATGTCGTGCGGTGACCTTACATGGTGTTTTGGTTTTTCGCCTAATTTTGTTGTTTGTTGCTGTTGCTGTCGTTGTTAAGTGTTGGCTCTTCATGCATCCTGGCGAAGGAGAGTAGTATTGCGCACGTATTGTGTGCGCACGTTTCGGCATCCCAGAAGCGTGTTTTTTCCACCAATGGTTGCATAGAAAGTCCCCCCCCCCCCCGCTCCGCCCCCCCCCCTCCCCCGACTTATATATTTGCCCAAGTTTTGGCATCCCAGAAATACTTTGTCTCTACCAATAACTGTATAGAATAAATCCCCGCCCCCCCGTCCCCCCCCCCCCGTTGCCCACCCCCCCCACCCACGGATCGCTGAGCACTGCCGCTACCACTACGCGCATGCCCCTCACCACCATTTTCCAGGTAAAGAAGGTCGTACGTGTTCCAATGGGCGACCCGTACTCCGTGTCGACGATCACCTTCCCGGTGATGCTTGTGGAGGGCCGAGACATCCTTCGCACGCGGAGAGACTGAGGGACAACATTCTCATCCAGGCGAGAATTTGCGCAACAAGTGTTGTGGGCACGTGGGTCACAGGCCGGTAGCGGAGGAGGCGCGCGACGTGTCTTAGGCGTTGAGTTTTGTCGCTTCTGCAGAAGCTTAAGGTATACCTGGTGCAGCATGTGTGGGCCCGCTAACAAGGAACGCCTAATCTTAGCAAGCTCTTTATAACCTTTGCGCTCCTCGGACAACTCATGATCTATCTACAGATCATCTACAGGTGATCTAGTTCACCACCTGCCGCTGTGGGAGATTGTGCAGGATCTGCATAGTACAGATTCAACCCAGAAAACATGTGCTAGATCGTGCGGATTAGTCGGGTCCCTCCCGGCAACATGAACTACGTAGATCATACAAGACCGGGGACAGATCTGCCCTGAACGATTTAGATCATGAAGTGGGATTGATTTGTAGATGATCTGTCCGAGATGTGGGACCTTACTGTGACATCATACTTGGACAACCTTGAGCGGCCTTGAGCGTAGGCTATTTATTATTTACCAGACACCTGGTAGGGATTAGTGTAGCCCTCGCCGCTGAGCACGATCTCTTCACCCGACTTTCTTAGCGTTTCCCTCCCCCCCCCAAAAAAGGAGGCATTATGTTCTTATCATTGCGGGGGTTCCCTTTCTCTCTCTCTTGCCTTTTCCCGTTTTTTCTTGGTTTGTTATGGTACCACGGCCGCCACTCTGCCAATGCCGAACAAGGGAGGCGTTTTCGGAAAATAAAATGGTTCGACTTTTTGCGCCGTTACTGTTCTTAAGAAAAAAAAAATAGCGCTGAAAAAAAACGATCGCACCCCTTGTGCAAAACTCAGCGCTCTTCACGGCACCTTGCTACAATAGGAATGCGCGTAGTTTTTCTGAGGCCTTTTCTTCATTTTCACTCTTTTAGGGCAAACTGCAGCCTCTGTTTGGGGACAAACCGCTCAGATTCTATGTACTGTACTTTGTCCCTAATACGGGACTTCAGTACTATTACGGGGGTCCATAGTAAATAGGACCTATGGTACACACAAAAACCTATATATTTAACTATTTTTACTAACAAAATTTGGTCCCGTTAACTGTGGACCCCCGTAGTAGTGGGTTTATAACCATCACGCCACTGAAAAAAGGTGTCCCACACTGATTCCGTGTCCCAAAGAATGGTTTGCAATGCTTTACCGGGTTAACCCTTTGAGGGCAAACTGCAGTCCCATTTTGGGGACGAACCGGTCAAATTCTAAGTAGGTTGTCCACGTAAACGGGACTGCAGTACTGAGAGGGTTAAGGAGCTCTATATAGCAACAAACTCAAAAACTGATTATAGAGAGACGGGAAAAAAGTGAACGTGCAACCAATCCGATGAGCAATCCCATGGCCTACTATTAATAGGGGTATAGTGCATATGTTACGAATGGAGTGATAGTGTAAAGTACGAAGCTAGTGGGTACAAGGTACTACGGGGGGGCATATTAATCAGGACCAAAAATATGCCTAGTAAAAATTCTGGAATATGTAGGTTTTCGTGTACATAATGGATTCTGATCACTGTTAATATGGCCTCCCGCAGTAGTTCCTCGGCTCAGGACTCCCGTCAGATGCCTTCGGTAGGTGTCAATCTAGGAACATCTAGAGAACAGCACGGCAACGTATGTCGTTGGCGCTTCATTACGGTCACACAACTGTTTTTAGACCAAAAAAGGCTACCGATAGATACCCTGTCGTATCTAGCACGCGTTGTATCGCAACGCCTCGCCCGACACTGAAAGCCCTCCCTCTCCCTCGTTCGAGGGTCTATGGTCATACTACTACGGCCATGCATGATACCGAGTACACCCCCCCCCTCGCTCATTCAACACTGTCATCCATAGAAAGTCCGCCTCACAAAAGGATGCAGCTCTCACCCTTCGTGCGACCCGCCGAACAACAACTCACGGCGCTTGGCGCTTGGTGAAAAGGATATGTCTGCCTGGTCAGTGAAAGCGCAACGTGCTCCATGCCAGCAGTGTAAGGATGCAAGGGTCTATGGTCATACGACTACGGCCATGCGTGACATAAGTACCCCCGCCCGTCCGTCCGTGATGACAGTTCGCTGCGTCGGTTCTCGAGACGCGCCTGAACGATGTCCTTCGCTTCACCCTGGGCCGCACCTACGGAGTCTCCGTCCAAGATAGCTTCCTCGCCGCACCGCCCATGCTGGAGGCGGATCAACCACTGCCCGGCACTGTGATGGTGGGTTGGTTGGCATCACGTCGTCTCTCCGTCGTCTACGTTGATAGTTCGTGTGTACAGAGAGATGTGTGGGAGAAAATCAGACGAGGCGGAAAGAAAGAGAGGGTGCTTGTTTCTTGTTGCTTGCGACTTGCGGGCGCGCTCTGAGGCGCTCGGTCGCGGTTCTGTTTTTTCGACGCAATTCGTTAAACTCTCTCTGTCTCTCTCCGGCCTTTTCTAGTATAGAGCTCGGGTGTTTGGAGTTTGGATGTGCGACAGGGGGCAGGGTTCGGGTGTGTAGCTGGATCGTGTTTAGCTTGATCACGGCTTGGAGGGGGGTGGCTTTGGGGGCGGCAGGAGAGGAGAAACTGTGGTTAGGGCTTAAAAACATGCGGTGGAACGGAAATAGGGTGTTCAGCTTCGTGCGGCGTGTTTAGCGGGGCTCGCCTGGGCCGTTTCCTCCTCCCTTTTCTCTTGTGGCTGCCCGTGATATTGAATTGTTCTATAGCAGTAAATGGTAGTTGTTGATGAAGCAAGGCACTAGTTGGCGTTATGTGCGATCTCAATCGCTACATCGGCTCCCCTGCCCCTGTTGCTGCCTTCTGTTTTTCTAAACCTTGTGGTATTAGTGACGGTGCTTCATAGAAAAAAAAACGCCGCAATCCATACAACCCGATCAGTTTTTTCTCGTTTTTTTTATTCTTCCCCTCCCCCTTTTTCTTGCTGCTTCGGTTGCTGCTGCTAAATGTAGACGACTGTAGATGCTGTTCATCCACCTGGGACGGCCACCTACAGCTGTTGGAAACGTGTTCAAGACGTTAGAAGCAGCCGGTCTCGCTCTGAAACCATCGAACGTAGCTTGGACCCATGCTGACCGCACACGGATTTTTTGTTTTTTCTGCTCCTCCCCATCCTTTTGCCGCTTCGATTGCTGCTTGCTGCTGCTGCGGTGGCGGTGGCGGCGGCGGCGACTGCCCTTCTTTCCTTTTGTTTTTGTCGTTGTGAAACACAACCTCGTGCAGATCACGCTATCGTGCGAGCCTCAAGAGGTACCCCTCCTGCAAGCGACTACCCTATCGGAGCTCAGGAAGCTGCAGGAGGACGGACCCCGCGAGGACGAGATAAGGGCTGCCGTGGAGGCAGACAGGAGAAATATGGAGACTGCCGAGAGGACCAACGCCTACTGGCTGCACACGTACGTGCTGGACTCGTCTGGATAGCGCGCTTTTTTTCGTGCACTGTTTTGTTTTGTGAAAAACGTTTTTCTTTTTCTCTTTTTCAATGACGACTGTACAGCTTAACTATGTTCGTTGCTGATGTTGTTCTCACATTGACTCGTCGCCACAATGCAGTTCGTGGTTACAGGAAAGTTTCCAACAATACCTCTGGAGTGGAAAACAATACCTCAACTATATAACAGAAAGAAAAAAACAGTGTGCGCGTTTGGTGGCGGTTGCGTACGTCCAAAACGATGCGGGATCCGAGCTGAAGTGGAGAGCAGGGGACAGTGTGCAGCTACCTGTACTGTAGTACCTTTGACGCGCTCTACGACAAGGGTGTACGATAGCACTCTGAACGGAACTATAGGTACCGCTTAGGCATTAATATGAAGACCAGGCGGTCCTTTTATCTACGCGACGTATAGCACGTTTTGGCCAAACTATTCCTGACTGGCCGGGCTTCTCGGCTGAGGACCTACCGACTATCGAGCAATGCCACGGCACAGAGGGGTGGTGGCTTATTGTCTGAGCCCCTCACATGAGGAGCTTGAGTATCTCACCCGATTCACGACTTCTTCTATTTTCATTTGTTTTGCGCAACCCGACCAATATTTATATGCGCTACGCTAGTCCTAAAACAAATATACTGCAGTACTAGTATTTGAAAAATCATCGCACTTCTAACCGGTAAAACAAACAAAAAGAAAGTAGATGGTGGCCGCAGACTGCAAAACAGGAAGGAAATAAGATGGGCAGCACAAGATTCAGTATTTGGGAAAAAAAAAACGTAGTGCGCCCAAATGTTGCAGGCGTCTCTATTGGAAGTAGGAACGATGCTCCATCTGGAAAGGGATACGTGGTCAATGGTCAAACGACTAAGGCAAACAACAAACGAGTACCCCCGCCTCACAAGGGGTTTTTAGTAGGATGCAGCTCACCCTTCATGCGACTCGCCGAACACCTCACGGCGCTTCGCGCTTTGTGCAAGCAATATCTGCCTGGTCGGTGAAAACTCGACGTGCTCCGTCCGGCAGGGATGCGGGGATCTATAGTCATACGATAACGGCCATGCATGATATCGAGTACACACACCCCCACTCACCTCGCGCTGCGGCATACACTGTTTCGACAGCGGCATGCATCGAGCGTATGTATTTACGAGTCAACAGGAGAAGTAGAAATCATCTACCTCCTTCCTCTTTGGCTCATACAAATGCGCCCGAGTAGAACACCTTCGTTCGAGTGTAGCAGAACTTGTCAATCCCGTAGCATCTCCTCTCTTGATTGCTCTCTTCGTCGCACCATCCTCGAAGGGTGTCAATGCAGTACCAGTCGCCGAGATACGAGGGGGACATCGCGAAGACCTACAGAGAGCTCGTCAGTTCCCGAATAGACGTAAGGGCGTCGCTATCGACGGAAACCCTGAAGGAGGCCTACGTTCACTTCTTCGGGGACCTTCAGCGAAGAACGGAAGTTTCTCTGGTGAGCCTTCTGGGCGGTGCGTTGCACAAATACTTTTCGTTCCCACCGGGGTCAGCTCAAAAATGCCGAAACCAACTTTTTTTCTCTGCGGAACCATTGTGATTGCGATAATCGCGGACGCTAATGATATCGCACAGGACGTTTTGTCCGTTGCGGCCACGGGTCAGCGAGGTTTGGGGAATCTATTGAGGCTTCGTATATTGCGGGGCGATGGGGGTCGGCGTCGGTGCGGTGGGTGTTCTTTGCGATAGACGCGCGCTTTCCGCTGTCTTTTTCTCCCTTTTTCTCTCTCTGTTTGCCGCTGTGTGTATTATCTCTCTCTCTCCCCCCCCGCCCACAGCTGGTCGTCGAGTTAGATCATTTGTGCGAAGTAAAGAACCTTTACTGTGCACAAGGGAATTGGTCGTATCACGTACGTAGTGTTCAAGGTAAGGCACCCAAGAGGCAGTTACATAGTACTCCCATTGCTGTCTCTGGAAGTGGCTACACCGGAAATTAAACTAACTCATTGAAGCTGTCATCCGTATGCAAGTCCGCCTCACAAGCGGTTCTTAGTAGGATGCAGCTCACCCTTCATGCGACTCGCCGGACACCTCACGGCGCTTCGCGCTTGGTGCAAGCAATGTCTGCCTGGTCGGTGAAAACCCGACATGCTCCGTCCCGGCATTGTAGGGATGCGAGGGTCTATGGTCACACGACTACGGCCATGCGTGAGATCGAGTACATCTGTCCTATCGAGTACACCCCCCCCCCCCCCCTCGCCACGCGTTCTCTCTAAACAGCTACCATTCTGGACATAAATGTTATGACCTTTTAGTATGCATATACATTGTTGAACGTTTTTTTTTTATATTTCCGTCCAGAGTGCTATTTTTGAACGCCTCTTGGCCAGTTCCATACAGATTCCCGACCGATAGAACATGATGATGAGGATCACGGTGATGACGATGATGATGATGATATCTTTGAGTTCGGAGCGGCATATTCGGACGCTTCTCGGCCAGTTCCATGCAGGCTCCCAACCGATAGAACATGATGATATCAATAGCTCGCTTCCCCGAACCTTTTAGCCCGCGGTCACAAAACAGGCTCAAGAAAAAATCGTATCGAAGAAAGAAAACGAAGAAGCACAAAATAGTAAGTGTGCCCGTACTAACGAGCTGTGACGTACTATCCCGTACCACTTGCAACCAGGCAATACCAGAAACCTATCCATCGTGCAAAAGGAAGAAAAATAATGCATCGTTCGGATTGCTGGGCTTTGAGCGAGTTGCACCTTGCCGGCTATTATATGGAGTACCTTCGCTCTTGACTTATAATCGTGGGGCACCCTTCCTCCCTCCCGACCCTTCCGTTGTGGCAAAACACACACGCTTTTTAGAACTCCTGCTGCGGCTCTCTGCCTGATCCCGACCTCGCATTTATCTTTTGCCGCGCACAATGCCTTCTCCAACAATAACAACGGCCGAACGTCGTGGATGTATAAGATCTATCTGGGCGCGCACAATGCCGATAACACCAACAGCACCAACTACTACAACGACGACGCCGATGGATGATTGCATGTCGTGAATTGTTCGCGCGTTTGATCGATCGAAAAAAAAGCAGCTGCCTCAGCGGAGATGGAAGACCATCGGACGGTACGCGGCTCTCGGGACCCTCGCCGCGGGCATCGTTGCTGCGGGGGCCTTAGCGGCGTCACGCTCCAGAAGGAACTCTTCGCGGCCGATACGCTAGCATCATACCGTGTCTGGGTAGGGGGGGAGGGGGGGGTGTGTGCTCAGGGGGGGGTACTCATTTTCATGCATGGCCGTAGTCGTATGACCATAGACCCTCGCATCCCTACAATGCCGGGACGGAGCGCGTCGAGTTTTCACCGACCAGGCAGAGATTGCTTGCACCAACTGCGAAGCGCCGTGAGGTGTTGGGCGAGTCGCACGAAGGGTGAGCTGCATCCTACTAAGAACCGCTTTAGAGGCGGATTTTCTTGTATATGGATGAGTCTGGGTAGGGCGGAGGGGAGGGACCGGTTGCACCCAGATCATCTACAGGTACTGACCGTGCGCTGAGTATACGATACGCCAACTAAGCGTCCTCTCAGCGCAGGGGGATATACCAGACGAGGACCCCCTGCCGGCGCAGGAGGCCTCATCAAATCATATTCCTGGTACTTACATTGTAAAGTCCACCGTAGCGAGACATCATCCAATAGTATCGCATAGTGTATCGTCGCGGACGTTGCGGTAGTGCAGAATCTGGGAGGGGGGGGTGGGGGGGGGGGCATGGCCTCAAGTACCGCGCGACGTCTCTTCGCGGACGATCCGCTACGGTAGTGCCATGTGCAGAATAGCGTGGCGGGGAGAGGGCGGGGGGAACCGGTGCCCTCGAGTATCGCACGGCGTCTTGGAAGGGTGCATCCGTCGGACGGATAGATAACCTACAGGTACATCATCTAGATCCTAGCCTGCCGTTAGGATATGTTGTGCAGGATCTGTGTATATAGTACAGGTTCAACCCAGGAAACCTGTCCTAGCTCATGCAGATTATACGGGTCCCACGCGGCAACACGAGCTAGATCATTTGGATCGGGAATCTATCTATCTGCCCGGAAGGATCTAGATAATGGAAGTGGCAGCATTCGATGATCTGCCCCATGCGTGGAAGGGTAGAGCGTGTGCATGGACCTCTTGATGAACCCTTTTTTGGATTACTGCAAACCTTATTCTACACTAAACCTAACTGCGTAGTTTGTCCCGTAAAACGTGGGTGCAGTTTCTACAGGGGACAGTTCGCGGTGGGACTCCGGTCGGTTCCGCTGGAGGCCCTTTGGTATCCGATCGCGTAGGGCGCAGGGACGGGGGGGGGCGCGCGCGGCGGGGGGGGGGGGTATATAGCGGCTGCTGGCGAGAGCTCCAACAGCTGTGAAATTGTCTACGCCTGCCCTCCCCCCCCCCGCCCCCCCCGCCGACCGCCGCGTCTTCGATCATGAAGTTTTCCGCTGTTTAAGCATAATGACGTTGAGCTTGCTCGCCTGTTGCACCGGGTATCAGACCCTAGATAGTGTCGTGGAGCTTGTGGAAGAGCGAAGGGAGCAGGACTGGATTGTTGCGTTTGCGGTTATTACGGGGGGCGGAGAGTGTACTCGTGTCATGCATGGCCATAGTGTATTGACCATAGAGCCTGGCGTCCCTAGAATGCCGGGGGGGGGGGGGGGGGGTGCTCATGTCTGCATGGCCATAGTCGTATGTATGACCATAGACCCTCGCATCCCTATAGCACCGGGACGGAGCACGTCGGGCTTTCACCGACCAGGCAAACTTTCCTTGCACCAAGCGTGAAGCGCCGTGAGATGCACGGCGAGTCGCATGAAGGGTGGGCACCCTGGTAGAAACCGCTTGTGAGGCGGACTCAGGGGTGGTGGTGTTGATCGAAATTGTCGCTTCGGTACTCCCAATAGCACCACCCACCGGTTATAGTTTGGGGAGCAGCCCTTCAGTGTTGCTGGCGTGGGTGGTGGAAGATAGGAAGTACGACAAACGCGGGAGAAAGGGAAGAGGGGAAAGGGGAAAGGTGCCCCTGCTGTGCCCATTTAGTGTTCATTTCGTGATGATATCGTGTCTGGGAGTGCATCGAAAGGCGGTGGTGTGAGTGGACTTGCTTGTTGAAAAGAGAGAAAAAATTATCCTGAAGGCTCTGTTTTCTCCTTCAGAGTTCAAATAGAGAGAGCGTATGATGCGTACATCAGGCGGCTTTTGCCCCCTACGAAACCGTTTGTTACTGACTGGTGCTGTGGTTTCAGAAGCAATACATACAGTGGTTGATATTTTGTTGTCGCGGTGTGCTGCAGTTTTTTATTGAATACCCCGCATATTTCTCTACACGTACCAGGTGTTCGTTATGTGGTCGTACGAAGCTTTTATAACGCGAGGATCAACACCCTTTTTCTGTGAAACAAGATGAGCATGGTGTGTGCCAAGGCGTGGGTTCTCCTTGTAAGGGTGCGAGCATCGTCTTGGAGCGTGTTGGAACATAATTAGATGACACTGGCTACTTGAAGCTGTACCACGAAGCGAAAATAAAGACAAATCAAGAGGACGCCGTACTTTACCTATGTTTATTTTGGTTGTTGTATCGCAAGGGGTTCGAGTCCGTTGCGGTTGTGTTCACACCCTTGGTAATCCTTGTTTCGTTGGTGAAGCTGCTCAAGCGGTTTGGTCGTCGGAGATATCTACGTCTGCCGAATATTAGCTTATTGCTTTAGATATTTTTCCAGGAATTTTCACCGATAGCGCCGAGAGTGCGTGGAAAATATGATGACATGATCGTACCCTTTACAGGTGTAGAGAGTCTTTGGCCTGGATGTCTTGTCGACTTCCTCCATAAAGACAAGACCTGTTGTGATGGAATAAGCGCACGGAAAGCAAAGAGATTGTACCTCGTTGAAGCACCTGCCTTGACCCTGTACATGTTCGTAGCGTTGCTGTCGACAAACAGCGGGGGGCAATATCGTCGCGAATCACACAATTGCGGATTTTCACTCTGTCCGTTCGGTCTAAGGTCGGTGGGGGGGGGGCGGGCTGCGGTATCTGGGAAAATAGAGTGTGGGAGACCACCTACATAGAAGCTCCGCCTTTGTCGCCCCTCAAGCACAACATCAGCGTCTGTTAATTCCGGAAGAACCGCACGGAGACACGCTGCAACACTGCGTGCCGATAACCAGGTAAACGCATTCCGGGTGCATCACACCGCGATCGCATACCTCAGCGCCGTATCACTGTCGGAGGGGTATGGAAAATCATACACGACGGTCCCACGGAACAACCAACGGCAGAAGAACCCTTACTCAACTAGGCTACAACTTTGGGGACAACAAGGAATAGAAGGCACCCGCAAAAAGAATACGCATCAAACGAGCGACGACATTGAGATAAGAGAAGCGTCAACAAGCATGGGTGTGATCTCATGCAGCAGCCGAAGGAGGCCTCATTGATCCCAAACTATATACCAACTAACGTAACACGCGATGTTACAACAGTAATCTGGAACAGAAAAGAGGGGACGCCAGCAGGGTGGATCCCTTTTCGGGAAAGCCTCATTGTTGTATGGGGAGACAGTGATTGAGTATCACTCCATGAGCGATATCGCAGCTCTACAACAGCACGACAAAGTAGAAAAAGACCAGGAAATAACAGACCATCCCGCCCGCCCATCGTTGGTAGCGAGGTGTACCGTCGACAACGACATCAGTTTTGTTAGCGTTTATATTACCGGGGTACCTACTCTCTGCGACGAGGTGCCGCGTTTATTGCCAGACAGTTGACGCGGGAGTAGTAACCCTGGGTGAGAGTCTCCGGCTGGTCGTAGCAGGAGGCCTCATTGATCCCAAACTATATACGAATTAACGTACGAGGCGATGTTACAACAGGAATTTTCACCGATAGCGCCGAGAGTGTGTGGAAATTATGATGGCATGATCGTACCCTTTACAGGTGTAGAAAGTCTTGGGCCTGGATGTCTTGTCGACTTCCACCATAAAGACAAGACCTGTTGTGATGGAATAAGCGCACGGGAGGCAAAGAGATTGTAGCTCGTTGAAGCACGTGCCTTGACCCTGTACATGTTCGTAGCGTTGCTGTCGACAAAGCGGGGGGCACTATCGTCGCGAATCACACAATTGCGGATTTTCACTCTATCGGGTCGGTCTAAGGACCATTCATGTCGAAGTGTTTTTTTTCCCTGAATTTCCTGCTGTTCCTGTTTGTGTTCTTACAAAGGGAAATGCTTAGTGTTTTTGTTTTGGTTTTCATTTTTGATCTCTGTTTAAATTTCTGGACTCACGAATTTTCCCCTGGTTTTCATGGGTTTTAGTTTATGTCCTTGACAAAACAAGGCAAGAGAAAAATGAAGGAAAGGGGCTCTTGGATAAGAATAGCCCGAAGTGCAGTGAGACCATACGCATCGGTCTAAACACGAGGCCGGGTCCATCTGGTCCTTCGTGTTGGTTGCTCCCCTCGACGCTGACAACTCGAGAAAAAAAGCCCAGTTTTTGAAACTCCGTCGAATCAAACAAGGCCAAAAACATCAAGAACCGAAGGGGAGTCAAAGTTCGAGTCACAAGTATATACACACTGGGGATACTTTTTTCTGTCTGGTTGTCTTCGCCTCCCCACTGGAGGTCTGGCGATGTTTATCTTGCCGGTTAGTCGGCTGAAAAAAAACGTCCTGCTGCTTGATTTTACCTCGGCGGCTGTCCTTATGCTTTGCTCCTTTCACAAAAACAATCGAGCCGGTACCACAATGGTGCCACAACGGTACCACGAAACGGTTGGATGTTGTAATGCGATACTGCTCCCTCTCCTTCGATTGGGGGCGTGTGAAACGACGATTCTCTCTGCGCCTCTTCTCTGCCGAGACCCTGAACGCCGATTCTCTCCGCGCCTCTCTTCTGCCGAGACCCTGCTCGCCCATTTAAATCGTGCATGTACCCCCCCCCCCCCCCCCTCGCCTCTCCCTCACACCTACAAACACATGCAAACACACATAAACGCACCAAAAATGAAAAGTATCGGCGAACGAGCTCCTCCTTCATCGTGATACTATTGCACTGTACCACGTTTGTTCGGCGCCACAAGCACCAAGCAGAGACGTTCTAGCGGGGGGCTCACGAGCCCAATCGACTGCTTGCTAGCCAGTACTACAACTGCTGTGTAAAAAAATGGGAATATAAGAATAAATACGCTATAACGCCGCACCCGGTCGTCCTCGTAACGCTTGCAAAAACCGAAAACGAAAAAACTACACTAATCCCAAGTAGATTGTCCCCCTCCGAAAAAAACGTGGAGGCAGTTCATGAACGGTTAAGCCGCAAAAATACGGCCGAGAAAATATCCATACGAGTAAGTGGGAACTAAGGGGCAGTGATGCCAGGCCAAATGCCGCTCTGGCCCGCAATGTAAGCCTCGTTTGGACTCCGACGTGAACAATAAACAGGTACAATATTTCCGGCCAAAACGACCAAGGATGTACGTTGCTTTGCCACGTTTTTTTCTTCGACGCTAAAGACCTTCGTTGGTTCGTTCCTTCGTTCGTTCGTCGCCGTGACAGAAACGAAAAAGATGTCACGCGACGTCAAAGGCCACCTGGGATAAGAAAAAAATCGCGGAGCGCGGGGCAATAAAACGAGACGTCATGACATATCCAACGGTATGATACGGTATGTTAATATTCCATTTGCCATCCGACAATGTGCTCAGCTCTTGTTGCAATCATACCATCCACATACAAAAGGACCACTAGAATACAATAAATTAAAACATGTACGCAACAAATCGATTTGAACACCAAACCACTGCTGGCTGCAACATGCTTTGAAGATTTTTTTTTAGCAAAACAGGGAGGAAAACCGCCATGAAGTTTTGACGCATGCTTTTCTTACCCTGAAGACCCCCGTCTCGGCACGACGCATGACTTCACAAGCACGGTTAAAACAGTGTACGTATATGTACCGTAATGTCGAAATTTACAGTCAGCAATGCGTGGGCGGGCACAATGCTTCGCACGGCGAGTGAAAACGTTCCACACCTCGAACAGATCATCTACAGATAGATCATAATCTAAATCTTTCAGGGCAGATGTATTCCTGATCTGTATGATCTGTATGATCTGTATGTTCTAGATCATGTTGCCGGGTGGGATCCGCATAATCTGTACTACAGTAGGACAGGTTTCGTGCGTTGGGTCTGTACTACAGGCAGTATACAGATCCTGCACTGCCTCTAGCAGCGGCAGGAGAGGCACTGAATGATCTAGATGATCTTTTGTAGATGATCTAGATGATATGTATAATATATCTGTTCAGATGATCTATCCGATCTATCTGTAGATGATAGGGATGATCTGTTCGGTGTGTGCACCTTTCCTTTGGCAAGGCAATGCCTCGGGGAGAGCTTCGTATTGTTTTTTCTTCCTACTGAACCGAGCTGCGTGCCGCATGGACCAGGTTGAGTTCCAAACTTCGACAGGTGTGTATGTCTGACTGACCACACCCCCTGCCCTCCTGTTCCTTGTCCACAACGCACTGCTGCCAATGCAATGACATACGCCATTCAAAGCGAGAACAACCCCCTCCCCCCCTTCATGAACGCCATGGGATGGTGTATCGGGTTTACCGTAGCTTCCTACTTTTTTCACTCAGAGTCAGTTCGGTGGGTGTAGACCTTTTCTAGACTTGCTGTTGAGGAACGAGCCTCAGAAATCTTCAAGTTTTATAGACAACACGTCAACCGTACAACCCCTTTGGTGTTGAACAGAAATCTTCAAGTTTTATAGACAACACGTCAACCGTACAACCCCTTTGGTGTTGAACAGAAATCTTCAAGTTTTATAGACAACACGTCAACCGTACAACCCCTTTGGTGTTGAAGATATTGCGACCAAAGAAAAGTCAGCTTTTGGTGTTATCAACCATTGAGCCATGCGTGAGCGCTCAGCAGTAGGCTGGGATCATGTTGCGCCCGTGCCGCACTACCCCTTCCTTGCATGGCAAACTTGGCCACCAACATGCACCATCCCACAATCACGCGGTGAGTGGCCGTCGCTGTATCCGTCATTTTTTATTAGTCAAGTTTCCCCTTTTAAGTCCAGAGAGGGTCATCAAAAGCACGCGTCATTGCACGCTCTCTCCCATTTGGCGAAAACAAAAAGAAAACAAAAAAAATATCCACCTCCTTTAGCGTGAATGCCACCATGACGTTGCCTTCCTGAGACGCGGAAGATGGGAAGGCACCGCCACCCCTCTTGTCCCCGCTCCCCTCCCCCCGGTTGAAGACTTTTAAGGGTGTGTCGCTGTTGAAGGAATCGCTGCTGTCAAGGATTTGACGTATCCTCTGGCCGCGTCCTTCCAGGTCCTCGTACGATTCCGCGCCTCCTGTAGGTATTCGTTGATGGATGGATGGATGGATGGATGGGGTATTCGCTTGTCTTGTTGTGTCTATAATTGTGGCGTTTGCCATTCTCAACATTTTGTAGTTTGTATGAGCGTCAATATTGATCACCCTCGAACATTACCCGAAAGACCAATGGATTTTTGTTGTCGATGGGATGGATTCGTTGGCTGCAGCGCCGTTTTTCGTACCTGGTACCTGGAAAAGATATGTTGTGCCTGGTACCTGGTAGTGCTCGTACTTGAAAACTTACTGTAATCTGTTGCGTCCGTGTTTGGCGGCTTTTTTGTTTAACCTGGTGACAACTGCAACCCCGGTTTTTCGGGACAAGTTACTTGGAGTTAGGTCTACTACAAGTGTAATTATGTTTCGTTTGCGTTTTTTGTTTGGGTGTTTCGTTTGTGCATTTCGTACCGGTTTTGTTTTTTCTTGTTTGCTTTCACAGCGGTCGAAGGGCTAAGTAATGGTTGGCTGACCGGTTCTCAAAGGAACTATCGAACAACGACCAGCGATGGCCAAACCACAGATGATTCACCTCATTCACCTGACGCCTTCAGCACCTACTGTCGATCGATGAATAGTCGTACTGCAGCAGCGACAAATCGGCTGCAGTCAGCAGCCGTCCATACGACCCGATCCAGCCCGACCCGACCCGATCCGATCCGACCCTACCCGACCCACAAGAATTGAAAAAATTCCTGACCCAATCCGCGGATCGGGTCATGACCCATAAGGACCCCGCAAAGGTAGAGTGCACCCACCCCTACCACAGCACGCCTCCCTAGCATAGAGTAGGCCCTCCCTTGCTCTCATTCCTCCCACTCGTCCCACGCTCACCTACACCGCTTCCATCAGCCGGCCGTCTCTGGGCATCAATATGGCAAAACGCCGGCCACAGCCTCATGACCGCCTTCTCGAACGCCACGAGAAGGCTGGCCTCTCTGCTCGCTCCCCGCGCCGACGCCGCTACCGCAGCCCCGGTCAGGGTGCTGCCCATGCCGCCCAAGCCGACAACGGCTAGCTTGGTGGAGAGAGTGGCGCCGAGTTTCCCGTCGAAGGGAGTCTTGCGCACTTCTGCTTCCCACTGGTTCTTGAGGGCCTTTTTTTGTAGCAAAGCGAAGAAGGAGAGAAAAAACGACAAGGACGACGACGACGGCGGGGGGGGGGGGGGGGGGCGTACTCATGTTTTGCTCGCCTTAGTCATTCAACCATCGACCACGCATCCCGTTCGAGACAGAGCGCCGCTCCTACTCCTAATAGAGACACCTCCAACAGTTGGACGCTCTTACATTGTTTCCACATAAAAACATAGAAACTGTTTGCTAATCTTACCTCCTTCCTGTTTCACTGCCAGTGGCGACCATCCATCTCCTAGGATAGTTTTGCGGTATCTTGTATTGTACCAAAGTTCTCCATGTCACATTTCGTCTATTTTCATCATCTCCTCCTCTAACATAAATCCCGCTCCTCCTTGTATGTTTCACATTCTCCCACTGCGTGAGCTCTACTCTCCATTGCTTTGCCACAAGGGCACATCTGGGTGCGAGGGTGTGTGGGTGATTCTGTGTCGCAAGAAACCCTTCAGTTTGGACGGGTAGGTCACGATCTACTGCAGATCATCTACATGCTAGTATAAACAGCCTGCCGTCAACCCTTTCACGACAGCAGTCCCGTTTTGGGGACAAGCTCCTCCAGCTCTAAGTGGTCTGTCCCCAATACGAGACTGCAGTCCTAAATGGCTTCAAGGGATGTTGTGAAAGATTTCGTACGGTACAGATGGATTCAACCCAGGAAACATGTGCTCCGTAGGTCATGCAGGCCGTACGGCTTTCCACCCGGCACCATCATGAGCTAAGGTAATACAGATGGTAATTATGTTTGCCCCAAAAGGTCAAGAGATCATGAGGTAGGAATCGATTTTCTGTCGGAGGTGTGAGACATTCTGGCGGTGGAAAGGGGACATACAGTCCCAAGCCCCCGACGTCTACACACACCTGGTACGAAATATATGAAAAGCTGTTCGTTTTTTATAGGCTGAACCACTGAGCTACTCAGTTAGTGCTGACTGAGTGGCCCTGTGGTTTAAACTTTGCGAGCGGAATCTGCCTAAGAAGTTAGTGGGGCAGACATCAAGAGGGTGCCGGCCTGCTAGGTTCTCGAAAAAAGCAACCCCGCGTCTGAAAGTACGCTGCGGCTAGCGGGCCCTGCGCTGTGTTTTCCACGCAAAAGTTGTATATGTTTCTACAGTATGTATATTTCCTTGTCTAGAAGGTCAAGCTCAGGGTCTCCTTCTACCGCAGGCGTCCCCAAGAGAGGACAAGATCATCGTGTCGGGCGGCGGCCAGAGGACAGGTGGGACGAGCGAAAGATATTCGGAATGCGGGGGGGGGGGGCGGAAGAGGTGCCGCTGGCAAAACTAGAGCGGTGGGTCGCAAGTGACGACGATGGTGACACCGTCTTCCCCAACAAATCGGTGCACCATGACAACGGTTGTGGTGGAATACAAGCTCCAGCTCCAGTACGTTTTTCGCGCGAACTAAAGCTTGTGCGATGTCTACATGCAAATCCTTTAAACCATGTAAGGGATATGCCACTTCCAGGACGAATTGGTGTAATTTCTACCTTGCCACATAAAACGCACGCTCAGTTTTTTCTAGCCTCAGGAGAACGAAGTATATATGGTAAAAATCACGTCCGCTCACCCTCCCCACCCCCCCCCAACGCGGAGACACCCCTTCCGAAGTTTTACCTTTAGTTAATCCCCGTGCTGTGCTTACCATCATCAATGCAGGGTCCGCCGCTAATCGCGGGAAGAGGGCTAGCACCGGCTCCGAGGAGGCCGAACCCGCGCCAAACCCGGCGTTGCCCATACCCGTGGCAGTTCTCTTCGCCAGGCTGTTTGCGGCGTACTCTCGGTAATGTCGCACCAGAGACACGAAGGTGTCAGAGAGGATGACGTTGCGCGGAAGCCGAAATATGTCCTCCTGTTTTGATTTTTTGTAAGTTTTGGGTGAAGGGAGGGGGGGGGGGGGGGTGAAGTGGGAGGCGTGGGAGAATGGAGGCTTGGTTCTGGGGGGGTTGGCAGGGCTGTGATTTGGCTGGAACTTACGGCTAATGTAGTCGTTACGGTGGTTGTGTGGCGTAGTAAGCCAACTAATTAGTAGGCGGGTGGCGAAGTAAGCCAACTAGTTATGATTTGGGTGGCGAAGTAAGCCAACTAATTTTCAGTTGGGTGGCGTGTGAGCTAGCTAATTACGAGTTGGGTGGCGCAGTAACCCAACTAACTGACTCACAGTAGTAGTTTTTTCATCAGTACAAAGGACACGCCAACCTACGAACAAACGCACCAGCAATAAATGTACAAATACGCAGAACTCCGGAAATTACCCCACGCAACTACCGTAGCTAACTGTAATACCTGGCCAACTAACAACTAGGTCGGCGACAGCACAGCCTCTAGGAGTTTTCAAACATGTTGCTGTCGCAGCTGTTTTTATCTTGGTGTCTTCACCAAGAACATAGTTGTCGGTCGGACGAAGCAAGACCAAGCTAAGCCGACCGCGTTCCTCTCCACGCGGGACGAATGAAATGCGATTGGCTGGGAGGAACCCGTTTCGTGCCAACGGTCAAAAGTTGCCACAACTTTCAATGTAACCTGCCTGTTCCTTTTTGAAGCGCTATCTGGAGCCTTCAGAAGAGTAACTCAACTAAAAAACAAAGCACCCTGTTCAAAGAGATTAAAATTATTGAACACTGGTGACATTGTCTGGTTGATGACGAGCAGGTGTGTTTCGAGTCAGATTTTTTAGGGATGGTTATGGGTCGGGCCAAACCTTGCGGGTCAGGCCGGGTCGGCCCGGCGCGTGAAAGTTTGAAAACAGCTTGACCCGACCCGACCCGACCCGGCCCGACTCGTGATACTTTAAAAACTTCCTGACCCGACCCGCGGGTGGGATCATGACCCGTGAAAAACTCTGGATGTTTTACCTGCTTGGCCTTGCTGAGAGTATTCACTGGAAGTATCTTGATCTCCACCTCCGACCCCTTGTCCATGCCCTCTATCTTCATCGCTTTCAAAACCGCTCGCCAGCCATAACGGCGCGTCATGACTTCATCCTGTACATTGAAGGCGTTTTAATCACGCGGAAACGCTGCCTTAAGTGTAAAGGGGTTGAGAACGTCACGATGGAACACAGCGGGAGAAACCCACGCGTGTGTGGAACACAGAGAGTCCCACGCATACATTGAACACAGGGGGTTCCACGTGTGTATGGAGCGGGATCTTAGGCGTATCCGCTTTGCGCCCAGATAATGGGCTATTTGGTGCGTTGACCACGCTACTCTAATGGAATCAAGGGTAGTATCGCATGGTTCGAGCGTACCTTGCATGCTGTACGACTGTGATCCCTGAGGCTGAAGTTGTGACATGTTCAGCCACTGCCTCACGGAATAATGGGGGCGAGTATCAAGGTTAGTCCGGAACGGTGATGCTCCAGCGCTCGGTCGAAACCCTATCGTGTGCCGTCCAGATTCAATGCGATTGTGGGAGTTTTATATATCCACATCCCCACACCGGCAGCGGTCGCTCAGGTAAGTCTGCACGCCCTCCCCGAAAAATGCCCAGACCCGCGCAAAACTCGGCAAGAAAAGCTACGACACCATGTGGTGTTTAGATGCCAACAGATAGGTACGAGGCGTTTGCCGTAATTGGAACGTCCGGCGCCTACCCAACGAACTATATTCAGCTGTGCATTAAATGCCGAGCTGAACGCTCCTGAACAGCCGGGGTCGAGTCATGCCACGATATGGGGAGGGCACCAGCCTTTTCTCAGCCCCCCGCCTAAGATGAGGCGCTCTATACTTCGCCCTAAACCTGGCATTCTTTTTTAACCCTTTTAGGACTGCAGTCCCGTTTTGGGGACAAACCACTTAATATTAGAGTGGTTTGTCCCCAAAACGGGACTGCTGTACTAAAAGGGTTTAGGATAAATAAAAAGAGTCGCCGCACAAACAATGAAACTATTCGTAGCAGTAAAACATTAAAAATGGATTGAAAGGATGTATTGGTGCAAGCTTCCTCATTTGATCTTAACCTTAGGGAGCCCCGCCGTCAGCCAGAGATAGGTTTAGCTCCTTAAGGTCAACTACTGCCGCCGCTGCCGTGGCATGACACGCTCGTACTACGAATCACGCTCTTGGTAGTGGGACATGATCTTTCACACCCTCGTCGCCGCTACTCGTACACGTACAGTAGGGGTTTTACTTTATTATAGTATAGCCGATAATAGTATAGCCCAAACATTACGGGCTGACGGGGCTCCTCAATGAGAAAGTATACACATTCTTTTCCAGCATTACACACGTCGGACAGATAGATCATCTGCGGATAGATCATCTACAGATAGATCATCTACAGATAGATCATCTACAGATAGATCGTCTGCCGATAGATCATCTGCAGATAGATCATCCAGATCCTCACTTGTTGCTATGAGATATTGTGGAAGATTTATGTAGTACACATCCAACCCAGGGGACCTGTCCTAGATCATGCAGCTTGAATGGCTCCCAACCCGGCAACAATGAGCTAGATCATAAAACATCAAGAACTGTATCTTCCCTGAACGATCTACGTAGCTAGAGCATGAACTGTGGGAATTGATGATTTTGTCCGATGACCTGTGAACATATGTTAGTTTGATACCAATAACAGCCCACGGGACCATAACATATCGGGCTTAGCTTGCAATGTTTCACATAGACGGTTCTTGGGTGCTACGGTCTACTACAGACACTTAGCTCCTTAACCGAGGAGCCTCAGAAAACTCCCAGAAAATGCAGGTGCTAACTACCTACCCCTACCGCATACGTAGGACGCGTTTCTTACGTCTCACCTCGTTTATGTCCGTCTTGGCGAAAGGTGTGCCCCCCAAAAGCTTGTACCGCACCTTTTTTACTTCTTGGGTTTCCACTAGCTCCATGAACGGAATCTGCTTCGGGGTGGTAGGGCCTTGGTTAAGGCATGCCTTGGCTAGATCTTTTCACGGCTAATTATTAGTTGAGTTGGGAAGTAAGCCAAATTAATTTATTAGTTGGGTGGGGACGTAAACCAACGGTTTCTTAGTTGGGTGGCGAAAGTGATCCAACTAACTGATTAGTTGGATGGCGAAGTAAGCCCACTAATTATTAGTTGGGTGCCGCAAGTAAGCCAATTAACTGACTTAGTTTATATCAACAAAAAACACACAACTGAACTGTAATACCTAGCCAACTTATAACTAGTCAGCAACTTACATATAATCGACCAACTAACAGCCCTTGACCTAGCGCATGGTCACACAATGACGCGCTTGGGTGCTTATATTTCGATAGGTGAGCGCCATTTATTGGTGGGGTGCGCAAACTAGACTTGCGACACGTTTAACGAGAGTCAAATCCCGCACAACACTGTAGGATATACCATGAAACTTGATCGCGTGCACAAGGAAGTCGATCGGGGAATCGCTACGTAGTGACTGAAGACTAAAGTTAAAACAACCAACAAAAACGGTCGAAATACACCTCGTGAAAGAGATTTTTCCCCGCAAAGTTTTGTTTTGTCGTCACCGGTGTGCCATTTTTGCTCCCGATTTACCTCCCACCCTATCCTCCTTATCTGGTACTCCCCTGCGACATCAGTTTTCGTCGTGTGTATTTGCCGGGGGGGACTAACTCCCTGCAACGAGATACCGCGTTGATTTCAGGCGAATCAGCGCGAGGGTGTGATAGTAAGACGAGAGTGTCCGGCTGATCGCAGCAGAGAGGTCTCATTGATTCCAAACATGACACAATATTGGTACGAATTAAACCGACGGCGGAAAGTTTCAGCAGTGATCTACCGATGTGTCGCGCAGCTTGCAAAGTTGGGTATCAACAGCTCAATCGGTAAAAAACCAACACCCGACGTATTTGTAACATTTTCTATAAAACAGTAATCGTGACCGCTGACTACATTGAGAGGCGCCGTTCCCAGTGCCCCCCCCCGCCCACGACCACTCTCCGTTCTCACCAGTACCCATCCGCATGACATCTCAACTTCTACAATCCCATCTTCTTCCTCGCCTTCCCCCGCAGCCCCGCCACCGCCCCCGAAGCCTTTTCTCCTCCGTTCCTGGTCCCTGTGACCACCGACGCCACCGCGGCGCAGAGCCTCCCTCCACCTCCCCAGTCCCCTCCCGTTCCAGGTACCCCTTTTTTCGACCCGCTTATTGTTTCGCTTCCGCCTTCCTTTCGCTCCGCTCGAAGCTGAAGAGTAATCGCTGTCGTGGCCGCCCGACTGTTCGTCTGTGCTATCGCTGCCGCTGCTGCTCCCGCCCCTACTGCTGCGCCTCCCTCTCGCGGGTTCCTCGCTGCGCACACCTCCCCGTCCTCTCGAGCCTCTCCGAGAGGCTTTGCTTCTGTCGGTGCTATTGCCCCTGTGAGTTCCCGCTCCCGCTCCTCGTCGACCATGCGGAAGAGAAACGCTCCTCGTCCCTCTGCTCTGGCGTTCCGCGCGGCCCCGGCGATGGTCCTTCCTGTCGCCCTGGCCCCTTTTCTTTCTCTTGTCGTCTTTGGACGAATTTTTTCGTCCCCGCACTTTTCCTTGGTGTTTCTCGTTGCTCCTGTCGGGGTTTCTTCGAAACAGACCACGGCCTCCACGTCGAGAAGCGGGGTTCTTGTCTTTACGCTTGCCGCCCTTTTGTTTTTTTCGTGCCGTTGTTGCCACTGCTTCTGCTGCTACTGCTGCTGTCGCTACTCCTGCCACCCCTGCCACCCCTGCCGCCACTCCTTCTGCCGTTGCTGCTGCTGCTGCTGCTGCCGCTGCCGCTGTTCCCGCTGCTGCTGTTGCTACTACTGCTACCATTTCCCCGTTTTCTTCTTCTTCCTCTGCTTCTGCTATTGTTTCCCCCTCGGTCCCCTCCCTTCCTGTTGTTGCGTCTGCCTCGCGCACTTGCAGCGTCCGATTCGAGACTCTCGTCTTCGCTGTCGTCGGTCTGTTTTTTGTTTTTGTTTTTCGTTTTCACACGTGACCAGAGTTTGCAAAGCGGGGTGAGGGGCGGTCTGGCGGCAGATTAGGGCGGACGCTGAGCTTAACCCTTTTTACTGCTGCACTGTTACAGATTACACATACCAGGGTATATATGTATATGATATAAATGATGTATTCATATATACTATATTAATGACGCGTGCTGCGATAGGGGTGTTAAGATGCCATTTTTCGGCCAAGACGTTTCCGACTGATGGGGTCCCTTAAGGACAAACAAAATCAGATAAAAAGTGACCATGCAGCAACGACCAGTGCGTGATTGGGGGATGATACAATGGTTGGTGTCCGAGCTGCAATGGCTGATACAAAGAGTCGTACGGCACAGGCGCAATATGATCCTGCCCCTACTTTTGGGCCCTCACACTGGTCCTGCATGGTTGATGACGCCAAAATTATCAACCATTGTTTGGTCGGTTTTTAGGGGTCTCAAAAGGGGTTAAGGGTACGGAGGAACCAGCGAACACAGTTGAAACACGCTAGCTAGTTAGTGTTTTACAACATCAATCACTGGTTGTACACCTACAGAAGAAGCCATGACACTGCTCGTCTCTCGTTCATGTGCTGCCCGCTCTTGGGTGTGTAAGAGATGCGTGAGAGGTGTGTGAGAGGTGTCTGAGATAGAGAGAGAGAGCTCCAAGTGACGAGGAGCCTTGATAAGTATTTCGTTCGCACCCCTATCGTCCTGTTTGCGTGTAGTTCCAAGCGCTCGGTCTGTGCTGTCCTTCCTAACAGGGTTAAATGGCTACGATGTGATCGCATGCCGTCGAGGACGCCCCATGCACGACCATCTACAAATACAGGTAGCGACTTAGTTGGGCGTGGAAATCTAGAGGGTAAGAAAACCAGGGCAGACGCTAACACGTAGAGATAGACGGAGTACTACTGTTACGGGGGGTAAGTAGGACCTACGTTACAGGCAAAAACCTATATATTTACCTATTTTTACTAACAATGTTTGTTCTATTTACTGTGGTCCCCCGCAACACAACAACAAAGATAGGTGAGTGGACGGATGAACAGGTAGACGCACTGAGTTCTCTATATGTGCAACACGCTCTTCTTCTGGCACTTGGTGACGTATAAGATGCTCTCGGAAAATCGATCCCCAGTCGATGCTCTAGGGTCTTTCTGGGCAGATATATCCTTGATCCGTACGATTTGTATGATCCAGCTCATGTTGCCGGGTGGGAGCCGTACAACCTGCATGATCTAGCACGTGTTTCCTGGGTTTGGATCTGCCCTGTATGGCAGATCCTGCACACAACCTATCACAAAACCAGGCCAAGAACTGAATGGTCTACATCACAATTCGTCCGAGGTGCGGAAGCATTGTCTTCGCCCGTCGTGAAACGTCACGTAAAGTAATGAAAGCCATCGGCGAATGGAGGCGAGCTAGGATAGGGGGTGCTCCACCATTGTTTGAGGCCAAACGTGAGTTTTTTCTCACTGGCTGGCGGCGATCCTCACCCGAGGAACTACCCAATATTAAACCTGGAAGGTACTATCAACATTACGGGAGACCATAGTAAATAGGACCTACGGTAAACACAAAAAACCAATAGATTTACCTATTTTTACTAACAATATTTGGTCCTATTTACTATGGTCCCCCGTAATATTTGGATCCCTGTACATGCGTATTATTTACAGCGATACCTGCGAGATTTGGCTCCTACATTTGAGCAGAGGCCGATGGGATTGTTGTACGGTAGAGCCAAGACAACTTACCTGAGATGAACCCCCCCCCCAAAAAATGTATCAGGCTTTTAGCATACATATATTTCTCTCAAAGTTGATCGTTGCGAGATCCAAGGAGCTCCCCGAGCGAGGAAAGACTACGGTGCTGCCTCCTACCACTTTAGCGCGCGATAGAGAGATGACACTGTCGCAGATATCCCTCTTTCTCCCCCCCTTCCCCACGAACGAGTAAACAACGCCTCACACCTTCGAGCCCTCCGAATCGTCCGCCGAGCTCCCTTCCTCCCCAGAGTAATCCGAGTCTCCGTCATCGTCATCTCGCCGCCCTTTACGATTCCGCCTTCTCCGATCTCGACGGCCTCCTCCTGCTGGTGACGCTCCGGCCCGGAAATTTTTCAAAGGACCCCTCACCGCGCCCTCTCCATCTCCATCATCGGCGTTTCTCCCCCGTCGCCGCCCCTTGGCGGCGGCGGCGGCCAAGGCACCTCTCGCCCCGGGATAATCGTCGGCGTCCACCCCGGCCGTCCCATCTTTCAGGGTCTGGACTGTACATGTAAGCTCCACGAGCAGGAACAACCTGTTTTTGTCGCCCCGGCTGGAGGAGGGGGAGAATGATGGCGAAGATGACGAGCCCTGAAGCTTCTTTCGACTGCGTTGATGGTCTTGTCGTTCGTGATGATGTTGGCCGCCGCCGCCGACGTTTCTGCTCCCGAAATCCGTCCTCACGAGAAATTTCCTCTCGCCTTCAGAAGAATCCGGGAACAGCCACTGCAAGCAATGCGAGCAGCGGAGTACGGTGGCAGAAGATGAGGAGGAGGGGGGGCAGGGGGGGGGGGGAGGTACTCGATAGGAGAGATGTACTCGATCTCATGCATGGCCGTAGTCGTGTGTATGACCATATACCCTCGCATCCCTACAATGCCGGGACGGAGCATGTCGGGTTTTCACCGACCAGGCAGACATTGGGGGGGGGGGGTACCATTATCATGCATGGCTGTAGTCGTATGTCCATAGACTCTCGCATCCCTACAATGCCGGAACGGAGCACGTCGGGTTTCACCGACCAGGAAGACATTGCTTGCACCAAGCGCGAAGCGCCGTGAGGTGTTGGGCAAGTCGCATGAAGGGTGAGCTGCATCCTACTATTACGGGGGGGCATAGTAAATAGGACCTACGGTACCAACAAAAACTATATATTCACCGTTTTTTACTAGCAATATTTGGTCCTATTTACTATGGTCCCCCGCAATAGAACCGCTTTAGAGGTGGATTTTCTCGCATATGGATGACAGCATCAATGAATTGATTTAATTTCTGGTGTGGTCATTTCCAGAGACAGCCATGGGTTTACTATGTAACTGCCTCGTGGGTGCCTCACCATATACACACTACGTGATACGATCATCCCCCTTGTGCGGAGTAAAGGTTCTCCCCGCACAAAAATGATCTAACTTGACCGCCGGCCGTGGTGACCACTAGAAAAAAACAAAAAACAAAAACGGTACCCTGGCTGTCTAGCTCACGCGGTGAGAGGCGCGTTTTACAGCGTCGGCGCCAACCGACGCCAACCCAACCTATATATATACCAGGAATATAGTATCGTGTGAGGGGGGGGGGGGGGGGGGCGGGGTACTCATTGTCATGCACGGCCGTATTCGTGTGACCATGGATTGGCTGGGAAGGGGGAGGAGCGGGGCGTACTCATTTGCTGCTTGCCTATGTCATTTGACCATTGACCACGCATCCCTTTCGAGACGGAGCACCATTCCTATTCCAAATAGAGACACCTCCAACATTTGGGCGCCCACTACGTTGTTTCCATGTATCACATGGGGGAGGAGGGTGAAGAGCTAGATGACTTTCGCCATTGTGTGATACTAACTACCAATGTATATACCTACTTAATCCATATCAAAACGCCTGCAGCAGGGGACGTATGCACAACGCACGATCTAGAGACCCAAAACGGTGGGGAGTCGGTAAAGGAGGGAATCTCGTTTGGAAACATCGTATCGGCTGCTGTTGCGTCCACTTCTCTACGAAGAATAGGAGGGTGAGTCCGTACGTGCGTGTACCCTCGCGAAAAGCATAATATGTTTCGTCTAAACCTGTTCTTCTTTCTGGGGATGCTGAACCGCTAGCGTGTTTATAAGTAGTCCAAACCTGTTCTTCCTTGTGGGGGTGCTGCACTGCGTGCGTGTTCAGTCCGACCAGTTCTTCCTCCTGAGGGTACTGCACCGCTGGCGTGTTTATTATTAGCCAAGACCTATTCTTCATTCTGAGGGTGCTGCACCGCTAGCGTGTTTGAACGAACCTGTTCTTCCTTCTGTGGGTGCTGAATCGCTAGCGTCTTGTACGTGTTGCACAGGAAGTGCTCTCCATACTCAGAGCTGGACTCGCCCGTATCCCTGCGAGAGAAGTTCATTTGTTTTCGGGTCGGTCGGCGGCGAACGTTAGCACGCAACTCGTAGTGTTGTGCTGAATGAGCCCTTAGGAGACCCGATTACAGCGACAATCATGAGGCATGCATGTGTGCGCTCCTATGAAAAGAATAACGCATAGAAAGAGCTCGCAGCAGTGCGTGAGTGGTATCACGATACGGCTCCTTAAAATTTCAGTTCGGACGCACACGCCAGCTACGTGCCCTCGGCAGCAGAGTCCGAGCTGCTTCCTGTTGCCCCTGTTTTATATATAGTCAAGTGGCATTGTTTTCCTCTATACTATAATCAGGTGATTCAATAAAACGCGTGCTACGATGGAGGCAGCACTTCTCGGGAAAAACGTATGTTACTGGGACTGACGGGGCTCACTACTACGGGGGTCTATAGTTAACGGGACCAAATTTTGTTGGTAAAAATAGGTAAATGTATAGGTTTTTATGTATACCATAGGTCTTGTTAACTATGGACCCCCGTAATAGTGTTAGAATGCCATTAGTGCTTCAACAACAGCATGGTTTACCCACCGCTGTATCATACGTATACTTGTATAGGCTCTGGGATGGACTCATCGTTTTTTTTTGCACTTTTACGGTTTTCTCAATAAAAATCAGTATTTTGGCAAAGGGTATTTACTCGGTAGAGCTCCTCGAGTGCAGAGCTTCAGAAAAATTAGGCACTAACCGTACAAGGCAAAACAAGCGTCATCCAGTGAAGCCTGAGAGGGGTTGCGCCTTTCGAGGGGGGTCGATAAAACGCGTCCCCCCCCACAAGGAAAACGTTGCTTTTTTTATTAGAAGATCGGTTTTCCGTGACTGTGTGTCACTGATGCGGGTGGGGAGCGGGGACAGGACAAGAACTCCCCCTCGTACATACAGTAGTTCAACTGGCGTACGGTTGGTAGCTCCATTTTTCCGGTCACATGGAGATCGGGTGGGGGCGGGGGAACCTCATACGTTGCTTGCCTCAGTCATTTGACTATTGACCGCGCATCTCTTTCGAGACGGCGCGGGGGGGGGGGCGAGGGGGGGGGGGGGGGGGGGGGGAGAGGAGGGGTGATGCGTGAATACATGCGGCCGCTGCGTGATGTCGAGACTGTTTACCTTGAAAGTCCGAGCTTGGTACACAACACCATGTTTTCGTTCGATCGGTTACCTCTTGGACTCGTAAACCAATCGGCTGGGATACACCGTCCCTGCTTTTACGGGCAAACATACATAGTAATGAGAACCATATATGGTGTGTGAACGTAGGGGAATCCCTGATTTTAGGTCCATCATGGATCCTGATTCCTATTGCCCACTGAAATAGGGCATAACGAGTGCTCATGGACACCGTCGAATGGAAGCGCTCACCTCGCCACCTCGTTGCCTGCGTCATAAAAAAGGCACGCGCGCATTCCTCGCTGACGAATGTCACCCATCCGAGAATCCCTCGCCACCGGAATGCCGAAGGCGTGCTTGACGGAGAGTTCGACCTTTCGTCAGCCGTTCGGCAACCGAGAAAAACAATGCGGCACAACAGCGGAGAAAGGTGTGCCGGGCGAGAGTGAACTGTTTTCGCAATGAGAACATGGTCGCACAGGTGGCCGGGACTCCCGCCCCCCCCCCCTGCACAATGCGGCCGTGAAAAAAATCCGTATGGAGACACTGAACAATGTAGCAAAGCCCACGAAAACCTCTCAATTCGGTACGCCAAACGGCGTGCCATATTGTTCACTGTCTTGACAAGAATTTTAGTACGCCCACATTGTGCAACGGGAGGGGATCCCGGCCAGCTGTTCGTCGAAACAGCACGGTGAAAGGTGACGTGAGACAGCAGAACCGGACATGGTCCACGGGCACCAACAAAAGCGGTCCATTGAACGCCCGCCGAGGGTATTGTCTCCTGTTGAAGTGAAGTGAGCGAAGTGTATTCTGCCCAAACGCCGTCCCAAGCTGCCACCCGCCTTGCATAGTCCAAGGGGTGCCCGATGTTTTAGTTATCCATATGGCATTGTTGAGTTTGCCATCCTCGATAATGTGCAGCATGAGCTTCAACCTTAATCACTCACAAACATGCCCAGGAACAAGAAGGAAGAAAACCGGTGTACGATGTCTTACTCTCTTCTGTACCTACCTCCTGCTTGGCCTCTACCTAATTTCAATTGCCGTCCTTGCTCTTTATATATTTGTTGTTTCTCCGGCGGCTGAGAAAACATGAAGCTTAAGGTCACCACACTTGCACATGGTTTTACCTGCATCACGCCGTCCGAGCCATGATGGGCGTGTTGACGGCGTCCTTGTCCTTGTCCCTCTTTCCCCCCCGCCGTCGACGCTCCGACCTCTTGCAACACAGCGCGCTTCATGACGGTGGTGGTAGTCTCCATCAGGCCCAAGCCCAGGACGGAAGACCTCCCGGAGTCAGAACGAATGAAACATGCGAGCATATGCGTTTTTATTGCAAGTGTGGGTCGAGCAGAAACGACGGCAACTCTCTATACGGCGGGTTGCTAGAGGATGTGTACTCTGGACGGAAAATTATGGAACGTTTGGAGATGATGTTAATGTCTAGAAGGTCCATACAGATATACATGTGTATGTTCCCGTCCTGATATATTTATGAAATTGAAAAACTACAGCTGTGAGTGAAATCGAGGATTTCGTCCGAACTCATCTTTCCATTCTGTGCGTTATACTGTCACGGGGGGGCATAGTTAATACGACCTACGGCACACACAAAAACCTATATATTTACCTATTTTTACCAACAATATTTGGCCCTATTTACTATGCCCCCCCGCAATAGTGATACTTTGACATCGCGCGTACTACGGGTTTACAAGGTCTCATGCAGGAAAAACAAATGAGGAAGACAAAATCTGAACCTGCAGAACTCAAGGAATGAGTGTGTCTATATTTGGGAAATAAAGTAAATATATATACTCTACTACGGGGGACCATAGTTAACAGGACCAAATATTGTTAGTAAAAATCGGTAAATATATAGGGTTTTGTGTGTACCGTGGGTCCTGTTAACTATGGACCACCGTAATAGTATACATATATATATATGCGGAGGTTGCACGTATAATAGCCTGGCACGAGTGAGAAATCACCCCCCCCCCCCCCCCCTCCCTCCAGGTGTGTATTTCAAACCTGTTTTTACTACTGCTTTACAATACATATATGCCTGGATACCATTATCATCACTGCTACCGAGCAGCAATAAACAATAATGATATGGTGTGTACGTCAGGAATGACCCCTCGAATGTACCTCCGGCGTGTCTTGGTTCCTTTAGACTGAGTCACTGCGGCAGGTGGCGGAGACGTGTCGCGCTTCCCGAAGCCCAGCGTGGCGGCTAGCGATCTCGACGGCGGCTTCTTCTTCTTGCTGCCACCCGCAACATCGGCCAGGTTGGCCGTCTTAACGAGAACCTAGCGTATTACACAAGAAGTATATATTCTGAAGTTTTTTTTGCTGGAAATGTTTACGAGTGGTCAACGATGAAGCTCATACTGCACGTCGTTGAGGACGGAAAAAGCAACATGAAAAATAATTATAACACTACCCTGAGGCTGTGCAGCGCGTTGCAACTCGCAACGCAGTGCAACATACCACGTAGCATCACTTGTGCAGCACGTCCTTTACAGTCGCGCTTCGAGGCGCCTAAAGGAAGGGGTGGTTACCTGGAGCTACACGCACGCTCTCGTATAGATGTGGGCTACAGATATGTACGCCTGCGCACTATTTTCTCGCATCTGTGTCGCAAGACAGTTGGTTCGCAAGGTTCGTATGTATAGTTTCTATTTGTAAGTAGCCAGCTGTTGTGGAGGGATGATGTTTTGCTGAAGCCTGGTACTCAGAAAACCAAGTACAAACAGAACAACATGTTCAGTCCCGTGCGCTGACGGCGGAAGTATGGACGAACACTGAACACGAACGGACCAATGTCTTCAGTCCCGTGCCTTGACGACGAAGCCACCAAACTTTTTCCTGGCTGCCGATTTTCGTGAGCGTAACGTGATTTACCGTTTGTACACCACCCTTTACGTGAACATAAGGACAGTTTACATATTAATCGTTCATTCCTCCGTACCTCATCTTTCGGGATACGTTAGTAATATTTATGGCGTCGAGGAAGCAATCAATCTGTTTTGTCGTGATAACGTGCCACATCTGCGCTCCCCCCGACCGTTCTAACCATGTTGCACGTACCTGTCCCGGAGCGTCAGGCGGCGCCTTACTGGCCTCGACCTCTGCCACTTCTGTAGTGACCTTCACGGACATGTCTTGCAGCTGCACACACGCGATAGGCAACCATCGCGGAGGCACGTACGTTTTGGGGAGTGAGCGCCACGCCATGCATGTGATGGAGGGGGGTGCATTCATGTTCATGCATGCATGGCCGTAGTCGTACGACCATAGACCCTCGCGTCCCTACAACGCCGCGACGGAGCACGTCGGGTTTTCACGTTTTCACCGACGAGGCAGGCATTGCCTGCACCAAGTGCGAAGCGCCTAGAGGTGCTCGTCGAGTCGAATCAAGGATGAGCCGCATCGTACTACGTAAGAACCGCTTGCAAGGCAGACGTTCTTGTATACGGATCACAGCTTCGAATAGATTGATTTGTTTTCTGCTATGGCCAATGGGAGAGGAGGAATGCATCCCACCTCGGTACATGCTCCCAGGTCTTGTGCTACAAAAAACCGTTTCGCTTTTTTGGGTATATCCTTACATATTTCGCGCCAGCCGTACCTACTCTCGCACAGCAGGCGTTCGGCCACCTTAGCTACAAAAACACTAGCTTTGACGATACAATGTGCTACCTCGCACACGTGTAAAGTACTTGAACAATGATGCTCCGAGATACATTTATGACGTCGTTCCGACTCAGCACTGTGCGGCAGGCTCTCCTTATTGCCGGAAGCCCTGTCCGCCCCGCCCACTCACTCATCCCCATGCCTTGCTATCAGGGCTCCGTCGTGCGGACCAATATTTCGCCGGTATACGCTTCGAATTATAGTTTTTTTTTTTAAAACATCAGCTGTGAGATCGAGGATTTCTTCAAAGTCCATATTTGCAAGCCGTGTGTGATAACTTTGATTGCGCGCGCGTATCACAGTTTTTGTATGACCCCATGCAGGATAGATGTACCTCATACAGTATGCGTCTTATCTTACCTGTATACACCCGCGGCTGTCGAGTTTGGGCATAAGCACCCATTGCAGGTTAAGCTCCTTGATGTTATCGAGGGGGGCAAGGACGCTCTTGCGGCAGGTGGAGGGCATCCCTAGGAACGAGGACAGCTGCTCCTCCACGTCCGGCATGACACCCATCTGAAGCTTGCGGAGAGCCACCACTACCACCTGATGCAGCAGAGGGTGGATGGAGTCCGGGCGGGCCGCGATGAGGATAACAGCGATGAGCACCAGAAGGGCTGGTCTTAAACCCTGGTTGAGGGCTACTGTGTGTATGAGACGGATTTAACCTACCCTAACCTTATATCAACAATGGCTAGGGATGTACCTCTTCGTCTCATATATTTACATGTGTGTACCTTTGTCCGCCAAGCCAATGGGTACAATTCTGTGTGGAGGCAAATATTGATCCACACGTCTGACAGACCTGACAGATCAGGTAGATCAGATAGATCATATCATGATCTAAGGTAGACCGTTCGGGACAGATATGCTTCTGATTTGTACACGTGATCTGTACGTTCAACTGTAGTATGGCACGTGTTTCCCGATTGGGATTTACCAGGTACCACGACACGGCCCCTGCACGGCATCGTCATCTGTATATACCGATGAAAATCTTCACAGCTGGGGACCTACCAGGCATGAACATGACACAACTCTTGCAGAGCATCGTAGATCAGCGAATGCGGCATCTAAACGATCTACGAACATAGATAAATGCGGAATATACTACAGGAGATGATATATAAATAAATTTGGGGTATGTCCCATGTATGGGTGAAAAGCTTTGATGCCCTCCCCAGGCCGCTGCCCCGGGGACCAGTTGGTGAGGTAAACTTTTTCTGATGACATCAACCTGCGGCAAGATACCCCGATACCACCTCGGCCACATGGTAGGACACGGGTAGCACTTTTTAGGTATGATATTTCTGACGGAGCGGGGGGGGGGGGGGGGGGGGGGGGGGGGGGGGGGGGCTAAATCGACAAAAAAAAATCCACTACCGGTACTGTACATCGTTGAAAAAACATTTTCTGTTTTTGCCATATTGTTCGTTTTATAGCTGGTTAGGCCTTATATATATGGGGATGTTTTTCTTAGGGTTACACTTTTCGATATTGTTCTCAAACGCATTTTTGGGTTGATGAGGCATAAGCGAGGAGCCTCAGAAAACTTAGATGAAACCCCTATCCCCTAACCCCTACCCTCGCCCTTACTCCAACCCCTAACCCCTAGCATGTGGCCCCTGCTTGCCTTTACGGCATGATTTCATATAATACCACCACCCCCGATTCGCTCGCAAGTAGTCTCACCTCTTTCAAGTCCGGATTCAAGGCTGCACTTCCTCCTTCACTTGTTTGGTCGTCGATGAGTTCGAAGAGTTTCACAAATTCTCCCCACGCAACCTGTCCGCTCTGATGCCTGGAACCCCCCCCCGCCCCACGCCCGAGAAAGAATGCACGGGTGGGGTATCATAGAGAGAGGACAGTGGTCAAGCGGGGGTGTCGTTTCTATAGCCAGCAAGCACGCGTATTGTCGGATGGCACACATTGTAGTAGTTGTATAAATCGACTGCCAAAAACGAACAACCGGTACTTGTTACCGCGTATATGTGTGACATGCGTACCTATCCAAAATGCTCAGTAACGCCTCGGCTTCCTGCTCCGACAGCAAAAGGAGCTTCCCACAGAACAGATACGTGAACTCCGCCCGCTTGATCACGCCGGACCGACTCGTGTCGATGGCGTCGAAGATAGCGCGCATCTCTCCCTGCGTTAACCGCTTCGATTGCATACGCTCCAACAGATAGGGCATCACCGCTTCCTGAAAATCCTCGTACTGAGACGAAAGAGGTTGGAGAAATCGGAACGAAAATGAAGTCATTCATATACACGCGGCACGGGAGGAGTTTGTTTCAAGGACGCTTCGTTTTGAGGACGTTTCGACTTAAGTTCATATCGTTCGAAGGACGTTTCGGCTTAAGGAAGCTTTGGTTTCAGGAAGTTTCATTTTAAGTGCGAATCGGTTTATTGACGTTTAGTTCTAAAGAAGTTTCGTTTTTAAGGACGTTTTGGTTTGAGCACGTTTCGGCCTAAGGATGTGTCGGTTTAAGTACGTTTCATTTCGAGTACGTTTCGGTTGTAGGACGCTTCGTTTGGGCGCTGAATGCAAGACGTACAACGGGTATTTTCGAAGTCTCCCGCCTTTTCCGAAGCCTCGCGAAAACAACTCGAGCGTGCCAGGTTGCTAAGCTTGAAAACAGTCTCGCTGGACAGTATTCACCATGGGCTCTTCACGGCGTGGTCCTCACTTCACGTCGTGGTCCTCAACTCTTTCACTGCTGCGATAATCACTCTACACTAATTATAAGCAGTGCTTAACTCCCCCAAAAAGTAGGCGCAACTCTGAAAGGCTTAGCGGCAACCGTGTTTGGTAATTGGCCAGCGTAAGCACCAAGCCGCAGCCTGGTTATTTCGTGATAATAACCCACACACCGGTACAGGCCACGTTCTAAATCAGAAAACCTGTCGTTGTGACAAGTTGTTGCGAAAGATTTGTAGAGTGCAGGTCCAACCCAGAAAAATTGACCTAGATCATGCAGATTACACGGCTCCCACACGGCAGCATGAGCTAGATCATACAGATCATACAATTCATACAGATCAAGACTATATCTGCCCTCAAATATTTAGATCATCAAGTGGGAATCTGATGATGATCTGTAGATGATCTGTAGATGATCTGTCCAAGTGTTCCCCCCTCAACCTCTATGGCCCCCCCACCTCAACGCAGCCGTTCCGATCGACGTTGGCCTTTCGCAGTAGCGCTCGAGCTTCCCCCCGCGAGGGGTCTTGACCCAGGGCCCTCAGGATGTTGACAACCTCCGCGGCTTCGATGTTGTTCGAGTTATCCTCGTCGTAAAACGCGAACGCTCGCTCAACTGTCGCCAGAAGTATAGACCGGGTCTGCGTTCCGTCGGCCAAAAAAACAGGCGGGGTTTGGTAGTAACAGGAAGCATGCTTACTGCAGGGGTTAGGGATGCATCCTAAAAATATCTGAGGCACTTCTTCTTCAAGCCCTTAGGGACCGCACTCCCGTTGCGGGCGAAAAAAAAAATCACTTGGAATTAGATTCAGATTTACTAGGTTTCTGGGCAGTGCACTGAATCTCTAGTAAAATAGTTACTTGAGGAGAGATACAGTACGTACCGCACCCAAGAGTATGACTTTTGAGAAAGAAGAACTGCAGACGCTTCGGATCCCGATGACCGAACAATCCCACCCATCCATGGCCCAAGTGCACAACGAATAATGTTGAAGAAAAGAAAAACGGCACTGGGTAGTTGTCTCGTCAGGCCCAGTGCCATAATTTTTTTCCCAAACAAGGCCACCCCTATTGCCGTAGCACGTGCCGGAAGACAAGCGATGAGAAGCTCTCCTTATGAGGTACAGCGCATGGCGAACGCTGGTGCCTTTTCCTCCATCGCGGTGGGGGAGCGGGGGGTGTACCCATGTCATTTATATCATGCATGGCCGTGGTGGTACGCCCACAGACCCTGGCATACCTACAATGTCGGGATGGAGTACTGCGGGTTTTCACCCACCAGGCAGGACATGGTTTGCACCAAGCGCGAAGCGAAACGTGAGGTGTTGGATGAGTCGCATGAAGGGTGAGCCGCATCCTAATGAGAACCGCATGTGAGGCGGACTTTCTTGCATACCTGGAATCGATTGCAGCGTCGAATGAATTGAATTTGTTTTCTGGTGTAGCCACGGGGGGGCATCAGGCCGGTTGGAGTCACGGAAACGTTTGTGCAGGAGGAGGAGGAGGGGGAGGGGGAGACGGCTGGCAGCGGTTTTGGCTTTCGTCGCATATAGAATGCAACGAACATTGCTCACACCTTGAACAGACCATCGATTCTCACTTCATTTTCTATATAGATAGTTCAGGGCAGATAGACAGATATATTCCTGATCTATATGATCTGGCTCATGTTACCCGGTGGAAGGCCGTATAAACTTGCATGAATGAGCTAGGACATGTTTCCTGAATAGGGTATGTACCATACAGATCGTGCAAAATATTTTTAAACGGCAGGTTCAGGATCTACAGTAATAGATTATCTAGATCATGATCTATGTGCAGATCATCTGTCCGATGTGTGAAATGTTTGGGGTCAAATGTGCGGCACTCCCCATACAGGAACACGGCTATCGGTCCTGATCAGAAATATCGACTCGCCCAACATCTCACATTTCGTTTCGCGCTTGGTGTAAGCAATGTCTTCCTGGTCTGTGAAAACCCGACGTGCTCCCCCTCGCCATTGTAGGGATGCGCGGGTCTACGATTATACGACTACAACCATGCATGATATCGAGTACAATCCCCGCCCCCGTCCTCACCTGTTCTTCGAGCGTTCCAGGTCTACCCGCGTACCCCCCCGCGCCTCCCATCTCCGCCGCGGCAGAGCCTCCCGCCATAAGTCCATCGCAGTGCACCATGCGGTGGAAGTCGGCGTACGACAGGTGGAGCCCGCGCCCCCCGGCAGTCGAAAACGCCGCAATGAGAAGGTCAATTACAGCCCGATCGAGCGGCAGCCCTGCGTGTCTCAAGCCGCGGGCTAGGCGCGAGCCGGATAGTTTTTCTTTTTTGCCGTTTCGTTTTCCGCGGCTGCTTTTCCCGCCGCCACTGCCGCCGCTAGAGTCGCACATCTCGGTGAAAAGTGCACGGAGATCCATCGCCCTGTTGGTGGTTGGTGCGTTTTTTCAATTGTTTTTTGAGGTCATATGGTCAGTTCAAATAAGCGATCACTCGTACCCAGAGAATAAACCGATATGGTTCCCCCTTTGGTTTCTTCTTTGTTTTCCGGGAATAATGTTCACGAGTGAGCGACGTTGCATAGAGCTCGTTCGTGTTGCACTTTGTTGCGGACTAAAAAACACAACAACATCAACAACAATTATACCTATTACAGGAGACCATGGTAAATAGGACCAAATATTGTTAGTATACCAGTAGGTTTTGGTGTCTACCGTAGGTCCTATTTGATATGGCCCCCCGTAATAGTCTTTGCTTCGGCTTGGACAGTTAAAAATAATGCTTTGAATAGGGTTAAAAAACGTCTAATTAGTATAGTACCGGTACCTTGTAGTTTTGATTTGGTTTCGGAGACAAGACGGCCCTTGTATATTATTCACCAGGGGTCTGGTACCAATCAATCTGTTCGGCAATGTAATCTACGCTTGACATTCGTAGCAGCGTCCAGCTGTGGATTATATTCCGGGCCAGAGTGGCCTACATTAGACATCAGTGAGGGTGAAATAATTGAAGTACGAAATTGCGTTTTGGTTGGAGACGATAATATATATTTATCGTTTCGCACTGAAGGAGGAACGTTAACGTTTCATCGTTATAGCCGTGAGCAAACAAGAAAACGAGCTTCGCGAAAAAAAAAAAACGTGCAAGCAACGCATATTTATGGCTATTCGTGGGCTGGACTTCACGACTATTACGGGGGGCCACAGCAATACATAGTGATCCAAACCCGCCATGAACCAAAAAATCATGTATCCCCGTACGTTTACTCATCATACTTCGTATATATTTGGTTCTAGTTGCCATGTCTCGCTCACGATAGTTAATTAGTTGGGTGGCGACTTGAGGCAACTAATTATTACAACTAAATATCTAGTCAGCGACCTAGCCAACTAAATAACTAGTCGGCGACTTGCAGTCACCCAACTCACACGCTGCTCTATTCAATCTCACTTGCTAAGTCGCGCTTTCAGGTGTCGCTGGACCTTGCCCAACAGCTCGTCGTCGAGGCCTGCGCCCTCCGACATCCACTTCACAAAAGCGTCGTAGTCCACTGTGTTGCCGCCGTTTTTTCCCCCCCCCCCCCCCCTCCTCGTCTGCTCTTCCATCCTTCCCTTCCCTCCGTCGGAGGGGTGTGGTGCCGAAAACTTTGACGCCAAGAGGGAGAGCTCATCCTCGGACACATGCACACCGCCCTGGAAATGTTTTTTTTAACGAAAACAAAACGTGTATACCAGGCATATGCTTCCAGGTTAGGTAAGCTGTGTCACCTCTCGTCGCTTGTTTGTACGGCACCCGCCTCTCCGGGACTCGTTGGCGGTGTGCTAACCACTACCTTCTCTGCATTACTGTTAATAGTGCTGTGTGTGAGTTGTTAGTTGGCATACTATAAGTCGCCGACGAACCATTTAGTTGGCTATGTATTGAAGTTGGTTGTGTGGGTGGGGAAATTCTCCGAGGCAGTCCTGCGTCTTTACATCTGGCTGGCGCGTTGGTTCTGTCGCTTCGACGCGAGTGTTTTGTTGAGAAAGAAAAGAGTCAGTGAGTAAGTCGGATGGTCGGCTTACTTCGCCACCCGACTAGCAACTAGTACGGCGGAACATACAGCAGCAATGAGAACCAAACATGGTGTGCAATCACGGGGGGATGTACTGTAGATGGTTTTGGGGCCCATCGTGGGTCCTGATTGCTATGTATTACTATGCACCCCTCGTAACAGCCGTCAAGCCCAGCCAAGTCACAGCCCTATAAACATCACTACTATTACGAGGGACCGCAGTAATCAGGACCCATCACATACACAAAAACCTATATATTCCCGTATTTTTACTGATCATATTTGGTCCTGATTAGTACTGTATGTCCCTACGTCATACGAACGCTCGCCCCTCACCCTGTCCCCTCACCCACCCACCCACCCACCCACCCACCCACCTACCTGGCAGCTACTATTTTGCGGCTCACCTCCTTGAGCACCCCCTTGAGGCCATCAGCAGAAGTCCTGCCCGTCCCGGCGCGATCTCTGCTCTCGAAGGCCACTGTCCAGTCGAACACAGCAGCACCAGCAGCACCAGCAGCACCGGCAACGGCAGAGGCTTCGTCATCCTCATCGTCATCATCACCCTGCTTCTCGTCTTTGCCGCCATCCCTCCTCTTCTCGCGAGCGAAAGCCGCCGATTGCTGGAGGATGGACATTCGCAGCCTCATCAACTCTCTTTCGCGTCTTCTCATGACGTGCGGAGGGAGGGAGGGAGGGAGGGACGGGGGTATACAAGAGAAGGATACTTGATTCTCATTGACGATTCGAGAGTCTGAATTTCCAAGGTGGAGGAATCCGGGGGGGGGGGGGGGGGGGGGGGGGGGGGGGGGGGGGGGGGGGGGGGGGGGGTTCCAGGGGGGGGTCTCGGGGGGACTCCGGCGGGGTGTGGGGGGGAAACACGCTCTTTTTCGAGCGTTTTTAGTATTTTGCCTTAATTAATGACCATGGCAGACAGAGGAACCCCGGGGATACGAAAGGAACAGAAATAAATTGCACTTTGAGTAGGGGTGCCCAAATCAAGTAATAGGTCATCCTTACGTAGGATGCTGTAGACTACTGTAGATAGGGTCATGTTCAGGGTGACGTAATTACTCAGTTAAATATTTATATCAATTTAATGTATATATATATATTTGTTAGGAGGCGATAATGGCTTTCTCTTCGTACCTCACTCTCTTAGAAGCGCCACCACCGCCGCCGCTTGGACTGTTGCTTCGACGCCCGGCAGCACCCCCCTTCTTCTCCTCTTGTTCTTCTTTGGTACCCCTTTTCGTATTTTTCTCGTTCTTGTTCTTCTTCTGCTCCTCTTTTATTTTCTTCTTCCGCCTCTTATCCTTCGGGTCGCCGTCACCTTCTTCCTTGGCATCGAGGCCCGTGCTTCTATCGGTATCACTACTTTCGTCGGTGTGGTCTTCGCTTCGTTTCATTAAGGCCGATTCCTACGAACCGGTTTGAGTGAGGTTTTGTGTGTAAAAACATTGAGGGGGGTCGGGGGCGCGTACTCGTTTGTTGATTGCTTCAGCCATTTCACAATTGACCACGCACGAATCCCTTTCTAGACGGAGCACCGTTCCTGCTCCTGAGGGAGACACCTCCAACGTTCGGGCGTTCACTACGCTTTATTTTCTTCCATATCTTGCGGAAGAAAAAAATTGCTTGTCTTATCCCCTTCCTGTTTTGCCGCCTGTGGCCACAATCTATCTCCTAGGATAGCGATGGTATTCTCGGTATACACTATCTAGTGAAGGGGGGGGGGGGGGGGGGGGGGGGGGCAGCGACCAACCTACACCTCTGAACAAGCTACGTTGTGGTTGGGTGAGGAGATGACAGCACCAGATGGCACGGAAATCCCAAAAACAATGTAATGCTTGACACAGCAGTATCGTTGGTGAGGTGTTTGCCATCCGACCTTAACGTGCAGCAGGCATGAGCTTCAAAGTCGATCGCTCATGAACATTCTCCAAACTAATTAGAGGGAGGAAGCAAAGGGAACTTGAAAAAAAAAACTACGATGCGCGTTTTTATTTGATAACAGGTACGTGGTACGTTGAGCAGTCACGTTCGCAATAAAAACGGTGCCTGTACCCGGGTGGCAACTGCTCTCTGGAGCAAGCCAGGCTTTACAGCAGTGCACCCGGTCCATGTTTCGGGCGACAGTCCCTACCCCCAAAAACATGTTCCAGGAACGTTGATGATTTGCTTTCGACGGATGATTTGGGTATCATACACTGGATGGCAACACGAATGCACTACCGGTAATAGATAGACAACACACCACGCCCGACCCCCTGTTTTGGGGGACCGACTCATATGGGACTCCACCGTACCGAGCCTTGCGAGGCGTTCCGACTCCCCACAATCGTGGTTGTCGTCCCGTTCACCAATAGTTTCAGCCATCATACGAGCTTGCTCGGCGTCTCGGGGGATTCCGCCAGTACGCACAGAGCGCATTTTTGTTCTCGTTAACCTCCGGATACTGGTGTTGCTTTTTTTGTGACGTATCCTCCGGATCTGAACATACAACTCTGGCCGTGAGAATAGTGCCCTTTTAGATTGTGATGTTTTCATTATCAAACGCGTGTTATATTTCGGGCCAGAGTGGTATGTTAGTGGGCGTTTCATGGCGGGGGGGGGGGGGGGGGTTGTTACGTGCTCTCGGGGTCGACATTCATTTGCGCCTTACCTTTTTCTTTAGCTTGGACAGAATACCGCTACCGCTTGCCGCTTCCTGGCCGTGGCCCCTCGCCCGCTTCTTCTTGGATGCAAAGGCGAGCAACTCCTCATAGTCGAGCATGCCATCTCCGTCCTACAGCGGGAAGGGGGGACGTTTGACGGTAAGTCCATCTTGTGAGAAGATGTTGCTGGACGAGTGTACGAAAAGCGACAGCGTAGTCCGCGTGACCGAATCCCACGCAGCTTGCAAAGTAAACAATTTTCGACGAAGTCCTCGATCCCAAACACAGCTGACGTGTTCTTTTACTCTGTTTATAACCATGTAGTTAACTTCTTTCCTGAAAAAAAAAAAACTGGTGCTCCCACGGAGCCAGCGTAATCGACGCCCAAAGAATAAGAACGCCTCCCACGATTCCCATGGTCTCGTTCTACATCTGCGTGTATTCCTGTTGGCACTTTTGGGACCCCGCGATCGCGATGAAAGCAATGGTTGGCAATAAATTTGGCGTTGTCAACCATCGACGAGCGGCGGGTAGGACCATGTCGCGCCCGTGCCGTAGTATAGGTCTCCTTCCAACCATTGTTCTGGGTCGGAGACCAACCATTGTGCAATCGTCCCTTTTTAGGGTCGATTTTACCCCCTCTGAAGTCCCACGAGGGCTAACAGCTTTTCCAGCTGGCGAGGGTGCGCCCAGGTATGTATGTGTCACGCATTTCTGACTCGGAGCATTCCTTCCTCAGTTTTTTTTCTTTTGTTCTTGTTTTACCTATCACGCACCTTGTCCAGGCGCTTGAAAAGAGCCCTTGTGTCCCCCTCGGTGAGAGGCAACGCTAGCGTTTTTCTCAGCGCCACCTAAGAATTTTTATCGAACAATGCGTACGTGCGGGGAGTGGGATGCAGCAGGGAAGAAAACTGAAGTAAACATCTTGGAACCAAAACTTGGGAACGTGAAAAGGGTGCTCCCCGGGGTTGGAGAACGCCTCCTGGTTGTACAGAGAGAAAGATTCGTGTATGATATCACTTTCATCGAGATCGTCCCGACAATACATAGCACGACGACGTAAAATAGAACGCGGTTACGAGGAAAAACAGAGCCTGCCGACCATTGCACCGCTAAGAAAAAAAATAAATACATCAGCCGTGAGATGGAATTGTTCGTCGAAACTGATGCTTCGAGCGCGCTCCCCATGTGCGTAGTTTTTACTCGTAGTGGCCTACAAAACTCTGACGGGTTTTATGCGATATCTGTGTAGTACAAGTCAAACACAAGAAAACGGTGCACTACGTAGATCATGCAGGTTGTACGGCTTCTACCCGGCAACACGATGAGCTAGATCATACCGATCATACAAATCATACTAATCAATAGAGAAGGAATGTATCTATCTGCTCTGAAATATCTAAATCATGGCATGACCTGATCATATACCGCAGCTCAGAAGTGAGTGTATCTGCATCTGAAGTATCTAAATCATGGCATGAGCTGGTCATAGACCATAGCTCAGGGGTGAGTGCATCTGCATCAGAAATATCTGAATCATCATGAAGCGGAGGATTTGATTTATCGATGACCACCTGGCCGATGTACTGAATGTGTCCACCCTTGAAGCATGGACGGCACCCCTTTTCACAAGCCTCACCCTCATGTGGTGCTGACTGACGGTTCCTTCGGCGTCCTTATCGACTGCTTCGAATACACCGCGCACCCCTCCCTTCAGTCTCTTCACCCTTTTCATCGCCTCACTCTCCTTCGCCTTCTTCTTTCCTCTACCTCCGCGGTCGTCGTCGCGACCGGAAGAAGCTCTGCCCGTCAACTGCCCCAACAGGCGGCCTAGCTTCGCGGCAAGACGGTCGGGGTCAAGACCGGACGAAATCCAAGCCGCAAACATCTCCAAGTTTATCTACGGACGGTCGAGAAAAAGGAAATGGCAGCGAGCGGATAAGGCGAGGGTCGGGGGGGGTGGTAGTTGACAATCAACAAAAAAAACATGAATAAATCATGATTTTTGCAGAGTAGTCACTGAACACATCAACAGGGGCCTTCTTTTTGCGGTTGTTTCAGCTGTATATTCCTTTTGATATGGTATACTGAAGAAACGCCACACAAATACTGTGTATGGGTTTCAGAACTCCCAATATAAAGTGTGCGCAAACCAAAAGTGTACCTGGCATGTATTTTAGTGTATTTTAGTGTACAAATACTGGACTCGCATGGGTTTCAGTATCACCATACTAAAGTTCCACGAAGAAAAATACGTGAAGATTTTAGTATGCCATACTAAGCGCTACACGACCAATCAACTGAGCATGATTAATCAATCACCGTAAACCCAAAAATAATCAATAGTCAGATCAACTCCGTGTTTGTAGGACCCCCTACAATTGTTGGAGGGGGGTGAGCGTTCGGGTCATCATGGCAAGGGCCTAGACCCCCTTGTATTTATGTGCATATAGTGCCAGGAAAGAGCTCGGGGGCACGTCCTGCGCACTGCTGGTAGGTGGGCAACCAATGGCTTGACTACGCTTCCTTGTCTCGCGTTTACATCTACGACCACCCGGAAATGATCTGTCTACACGTATGTCACTTGTGCTTTCGGCCCTGTGCTCAAAGTGGCATATGTTCTGTCTGCATTGGTGACCAACAAAGCACTACATACCGACACAAAATAATGCACCTACGAAGACCGCGGTGTTATTTCGGCGCATATTTACTCCCTGGCGCAATTCGACGCGAGTCGACGAGGGAAGAAAGGGCTGAATTTTTCTCGAGATAAAAATGCCTGCCAAGGCATAAACCAGTGGGAGGGGGGAGGAAGAACCCACTTTGTGACCCCAGGTCTGAGTTACGACTACTATTACGGGGGACTATAGTAAATAGGACCTACGGTACACACAAAAACCTATGTATTTCCCCATTTTTACCATCAATATGTGGTCTTATTTACTATGGTCCCCCGTAATAATACATAGAAGAGAGCGAGAACGAAGGGCGAAGACAAAGAAAACAACAGATGGGACATGAAAACCCCCCATTGAAACCTTCCTCTGGTTTGTAAAACTAGTGTACTGTGTGCTGTCAGTCCACAACAAACTTGATTCCGCGCTGACGTACGCAGCACCTGGTACGTGCTGCATGTGTAATACCCTGGTAAACAGCAACAGTCGAAACGGCTCCTGTCCTATACCGTATGAATATGTCACATAAAAAAAAGCGTCAAGAACACGCCGGCATCTCTCTTGCCACCCCTTCTCCGATTGGATCGTACTCTATGCGCGTTCAACGGAAATGATCGTGACGGCGCCGCACCGTATGATATGTTATTATTTTTGGGGAACACACAGCACTAACTCCGAACCAAACATGGTGCGTAAACATAGCGAGATACATGGTCTTGGGCGTCTGTAATATGTTCCGATTACTATGGCCCCCCGTAGCAACAGCGTGAAGAGCCCAAGTAACGAAACGTTTCTCACCATGCCTTCCTCTATCGGGTCGAATCGCCTCACTAAAAGCGACTTTTCCGACGAGCTCAGCCCGCCTACGCCCAGCTTCTCCAGACCTCGCTTAAAGTCAGAAGCCTGACAAAAACAATTCGAACAAAAGAATGGATCGTTATCTCTCGTTGGGACTTGATTAACTTGTTTATAGCATAGGAGGGGGGGGAAAAAAAAACGGGAGAAAAAAAAGTGCAAACTCGTTGTTGGATTATCAACGTTTAGGACCGCAGTCCCATTTTGGGGACAACATACTTGGAATTAGAGTGGTTTGTCGCCAAAACGGGACTGCAGCGCTAAAAGGGTTAACCCCTTTTTTACGCCGAGATAGCGACAACAGCAACGATAACTTTGGTGGTATCAACCGGTTTCGAGAAGCGTGACCACGCAGCAGCCAGCGGGTACGGGTGGAGGGTCATGCTGCGCCCGTGCCGTACGACTCCTTTCAACCATTGTAACTCGGACACCAGCCATTGTTATCATATTGTTATCATCCCCCAATCATGCAGTGGCCGTCGCTGTAACCGTCGCTGTAACCGTCATTTTTTATCGTTAGTTTTCCCCTCTGAAGTCCCAACAGGGTTAACTTGTTTCAGTATAGTATAGTATAAGAGAAAAAAAAAGTGTCGAAAACAAAAGTGATGGTTGCAGCAGAAGAAGAACCCCGGGCTGCTGGCGCAGGAGATGTTGGCCGATGTGCACCGATGGCACGGCTTCGTGCGCAGCATTATGATAATGCTGATGCTGCTGCTGATGCTGCTGATGATGCTGATGGTGATGGTAGTGATGATACTTGTACCGCCAGACTGTCGATAAGGAGACCACATTGTTTTAGAGCTACACTACACTCTGCCTTTCTTCTTCACGGCCATTTTTTTTTTCTTGTCGGCCTTCGACGTTTACTGTATTCTAACTAAATTCCCTGGCATCTCCGAGCATGGACATCTAGCATGGGCATCTACTCCAACACTCTCACGGTTCCGCTCGGCGCATTGTTCTTCCTCTCTTGAGTGATAGGGTGGGTCGGTGAGTGGATCGGTCGGTCGGTGGGAGTCCGGCGGTCAAGTACCGGGCGATGCTCCTTGCTTCACTTTTTTTTAGATCGTGAGACATGGATCTCAGAAGGAGCTCATTGGTCACTGAAGCAGACGTGCTACATACAGTAAATCTTCATAGGTCAAAGAAACGAAGGGCGGTTTCAAACACCTCTCCATTCAAACGGCGCACAAAAAAACATCAAAATTTATTCAGGTGCACAGACATTTACTCCTGCCCGATCTCCTTTCAATCCGGTGCGACGGTGGAACAGCGACATGGCAGAGCTACGGAGGAAGTAGAACCCCTGGTAAATTACGTGAAACCTACCCGCAGAGAACCCGATGGCTACTGTAAGCACTGCCGAACCTAGCTCTGGAAGGGCGATACCGATGCATACATGGCGAGCGAGTCTGTCATGTGAGCGAGGAGCCTCTACTTTCCGCTAGACAAAAAGGCATTACGACACCAACCAGCAGAAAGACAACGGCGCCAGCCCGCCCTAGCCTTTGCCGATTACTATTTCGCCATCACCTCAACGAATCCCGATCCCTCTGAATCGTATTTCGACAGCGCCTTGACGACCAAAGCGAAGGGACACGTTTTTCTAGCATCCGCGACCCTTGCCAAGTCCTTCGACATCCTTCCTTGAACCTTGCAAATCTCCGGAGATTCCTTCTTGAGCGCGTGACCCCCAAGGAATAAAACGCCAAGACGGTGGAGACGTGGGGAGAGGAATCTCATCAGAAGGGAGGGGCGTTGTCGTGGGCTGCATGCCTTGGTCATTCGACCATTGACCACGCGTCCCTTTCGGGACGGAGCACCGTTGCTACTCCTAAATAGAGACACCTCCTACATTTGGGCGGAGCGGGAATGCGTGCATATTTATCGTCCTTGCTGTTGCGTCAGGTGTGCATAGGTGTATGCACCATCCGCCGCATTTTCGTGGTTCGCACAACTTGAAAAAAGGCTTCGCTCCTTCGTAGCTTTTGCATCGTTCTCTCCGTACGGCATCAAAGTCACTATATCAAACCCAGTAGCACAGAGAGGTGATTTTTGTACCGATCTGCACGGAAACGTAACGACTGTTCAGTCTTCATGTGGAAGCGTAAACGCTTTCATTTCCGTTCAGAGTGGCCGTACGGCGTAGTTGTGGAGAACTTACAGCAGTCCGCAAGAATGTGAGAAGCGGGGGCGAGAAAATTACGGCTTGGACTCATCCCACGGTATATAGGGGTTGCGCTTTTTTCCTTCTGAGGCAACATGTTCTGACAGGTTGAGCTCCCCAAGGGAGCAGCGATTAGTATACCGGTGAATATGGTGCTATTGCCATATTACGGGGGATCATACTGTAGTAAATAGGACCAAATACTGTTGGCAAAAATAGGTAAATATCTAGGTTTTATGTAAACCATAGGTCCTATTAACTATGGACCCCCGTAGTAGTAAATAGGACCAAATATTGTTAGTAAAAATAGGTAAATATCTAGGTTTTTGTGTGTACCGTAGGTCCTATTTACTATGGACCCCCGTAATAGTGTGTTTGCCTGAGGACTATAGCAGCGCATAGAAATGTTGATCGGGTTGCCCAAGCAAAATTCTTCGAAGGAGGCATGATTTGGGTGAGGCAATGAGCTCCTCGTAACAAGGCACCACCCCTAAAGGGGTCTTGCTCTCTGATTCCTGAGAGGAGGGGAGGATGTCAAGCGTCGAGGGCTTTCACAGCGTTTCTCCTCTTCGAAGTAGCTCACACGTCGGGCAGATAGAAGAGATAGATCAGATAGATCATCTACAGATCTTTCAGGGCCGATATATTCGTTGATCTGTATGATCTAGGTCATGTTGCCGGGTGGACGCCGTACAACCTGCATGGTACAACCTGCATGATCTAGGACATGTAAGTATCCGGTGTTGAACATGTACTATGCAGATCATGCACAACAACTAGCAATGACAGTTTAGGGTCTCTAGATTGATCTATCTGTAGATGGCCTGTTCGATGTGTGCAAGCTTTGTCGCTGTGGCTGAATACGACCACGTACAAGCCCTCTGAACGGCGAAAGAGAAGGGGGGTACGTTGCGGTTCACCCGGTCTTTGGTGAAAATAAAGCCATCCCGACTTTACATAAACTCCGTTTCGAGGTAATGTCACTTCTATCTCCCCACCAATAATACTCGTACCACGTTAATCAATTCGCGTTATCTCCTCATCATAGTCATCATCGCACAGCTGTTCGTCTGTCTCTTGTCGTATGTTCGCTCAGCGAAAGAAATGTTGAATCACCGCGAGGGTGCGCACCGTATGTACATCTTCGGGTTCGACTGAGGAGACCGCGGCCTTTTTTACAACGTGGCACGCAAAAATGGGAGGGTGCAGCAAGTGAATTACTTCGTTTTTTTTTCTGGAGACGATGTACCACTTTAGGTGTCTGTCAATATAATCACCGATTAGTCTTCATATAAAATGTCTAAACGCTCCTTATATTTCCGGCCAGAGTGGTTAGTTGTTTCGAACATAATGCCAGTGCATTTGCAACTCCTGTATCTTGCAGAGGTTAACTATATACCTGGTAACTGTTAGCAATAGGCTTTGATCCGTTAGGCTCGCTTATTTTTGGCTTATAGTTATGTCTTTTCTTTGTCCGTGCTTTTATTCATGTTCGTAACCGTTCTACAGGTTTTAGAGTACTCCAGCAACTTAAAAAAAAACAATATCTCAAAAGAAAACTTGAGCCATTTTGATGTACCCTATGCGAATTTCGCGCAACTCGCATAAAATCAGGGGTGGGAAAGCTTAATCCGTCAAGGAATTATAGTCTGTTGGGCTACTGGTAAACATCTTACCCAAATGCCTACCCAAACTAAGCCTTACGAAGTACCATATAACCTTTATGTGTCAAAAAGCCGAGCACTTGCACCTTTTCGGCCAAAACCAGCTCGAGGAAGTCCCGGAAGAATACTCGCACGCCGCTTTCATCGTCACCCCTGCCCTTCTCCTTGCCACGCTTGGCATGCCTGGTCCCTCCTTTGCTCTCAAAGCTAACTCCTCTGACACCGTTGCCGCCGCGGCCACCGTCTCCGTTTCCGTCGAGAGGTCCGACGAGGGCGTCAAGAAGAACCGAACGGTCGCTCTCGCTCAAGTCTAGCTTCAGCCGCCGGAGGAATCGACTTGTCTGCGTGTGTATAGATCGAAAGGTGCATCATGCCGGAGTCAGTTAAGAAACACAATTCGTTAAGGTACTTACTGTAGCGCAATTACATTAATTCATTAAGGTGCGCAGTGCATTATATATATATAGAAATGAGGTAAGTAGTGCATCAAGGTATTTTACGTGCGTAGTGCAGTAAGGTGCACCGTGCAGTAAGGTGTACATAGGTCATGATTCATTAATCTAAGGTGCATATTGCACTAAGGTACAAGGTACGTACGAAGCACCTGCCATACATAGCACATCAAGGTGCATATCTGGTAGTGCATTAAGCAGTGCCTAGGGGTACGTAGAGCGGGGCGGAATGGCCGGGGGTGTGACTACAACTATCGAAAGACGAAGTGAGAACGAAAAAAAAGGCAGCCCACGACGGAAAGTCAACTATTAGCAACATTTGTTTTTGTTTCCTTCCGATCACCGGCGATGAAATAGCAACAACAACAAAGCTCCCCAGCAAATAATCCAAAGTCAAGGACTATTTAGTTCATTTTGCCATCCGACAATGCAACATGAGATATTCTAAATACAGAATACGTCGATGACTCGTTCATAGACGTTCCCGGAACGAAGAACAAAAAAAAAGGGGGGAGAAACAGTATCAGTCGCGTGTCTATTCGCGCAGTGTGCGCGTGTATGTATGTATGTATGTATGCATGTATGTATGTACGTATGTATGTATGTATATATGTATGTATGTATGTATGTATGTATGTATGTATGTATGTATGTATGTATGCATGTATGTATGCATGTATGTATGTATGTATGTATGCATGTATGTATGTATGTATGTATGTATGTATGTATGTATGTATGTATGTATGTATGTATGTATGTATGTATGTATGTATGTATGTATGTATGTATGTATGTATGTATGTATGTATGTATGTATGTATGTATGTATGTATGTATGTATGTATGTATGTATGTATGTATGTATGTATGTATGTATGTATGTATGTATGTATGTATGTATGTATGTATGTATGTATGTATGTATGTATGTATGTATGTATGTATGTATGTATGTATGTATGTATGTATGTGTGTATCTAAGACATGTGCAGAGGAGGTCGTGTGAGGACGACAAGAGGAGCACCAGCCGCGCCTACCTGCTCACGCCCAACTAGACCGTCTTGGCCTCTCCCGCCGTGCCCTCTTCTGCCGGTTGAACTGGCGGCCGAATCGAACGTTTCTCTTACGCCACCGGTGGAGCTACACGTGCGCTCAAATGCATCGCGCAAAGCCTCCCTGTAGGTTTATCCCGTGAGTGCCGGGGGGGGGGGGGGGGGGGGGGAGGGTGTATTCATTATCATGCATGGCCGCAGTCGTATGGCCATAGACCCTCACATCTCTACAATGCCGAGACGGAGCAAGTCGGGTGTTCACCGACCAGGCAGACGTTGCTTGCACCAAGCGCGAAGCGCCGTGCGGCGTCGGGCGAGTGGCATGAAGGGTGAGCTTCCTCGTACTAAGAACCACTATTGAGGCGAATTTTCTTGCATATAGATGACAGCGTCAAGGAACTGCGTACTCATTTATTCGTGACTTCTGACTTAGACGTTTGGCCATCCCATGAGGTCGGGGACGAAAAAAAATAGGTGTAAGGGGTATCCACAAAAAGCCTCAGCACTATTAATAGGCCCGTGAGTTTGGCTGACTATAGGTCGTGGCCGACTCGTGATTGCCAGGAGTTGGCTAGCTATTTAACAGGTGCTACAGCCAATACTAGTCGTGTGAGACATATTTGCGGAGTCCTACGTCTGGCTGGCGAGTTTGTGTGGCTTGACGCGCATTTTTTCTTGATAGAAAAAACCAAGTCGGTTAGTTTTCGTATTTCGCCACCCAACTATGAATATTACGGGTGGGCATTTGTAGTAAGAATCAGAACCCACCATGAATCTCAACAACCAAGGTATCCCCCTACGTTCACACACCATATTTGGTCCTGGTTGCTATCAATTTCCCCCCTTAACATACCCGCCTAGTCCAGCCAAGCCATGCCTTACTTACAGCCCTGCCCAGCACTGTCTATTATCCAGCAATATTAAGCGGGAAGAAAAACAGAGCAAAGTAGGACTCGATACAGCGCGATACACGTGCGCTGAGCACTGGTAATGGAACAAAGAAACTTGGGAGCAAGTAGGGGTCCATATGCCCGCTGCGCTGGGCCCTCCGGGTGTGTTATGTTTGAATGAGGGTACGTACGGGAAAAAATAAACCGTGGTAGATAAATAATCACGCGACTACCCAGAACGATGTAAAATCAGCCGCAGTGTTACGGTGCATGAGTATGTGTAAGTATACACTTATGCTCCCGCTAAAACAGTGAAACGTGGAGACAGGGTCGATCAACAACAAGGTACCCGAGACGCTTTTACCTGGCTCTTTTTCCAATCAGCAGACCACCCTCCCCATCGTCCTCCCCCTCGCTATCCCCAGAGGTGTGCGGCTGGTCGCTGTCCTCAGACGAACCGTCACCGTTTGTACCGCGGCCAATTCGCTTGCGCGCGACACCCCTGATCTTGCTTTTAGCGCGTGTTGAGAGCCCAGCGTCTCCACTATTAGAACCTTCTGAGGCTCCTCCCTAGGGCGGAGAAAATATAAAATGGAGTGGCCCCAATGGCATGGGACATTTCAGTCAAGCGGCTTACGTTAGCCTACGAGCGTGAAAACGTCATAGTTAGGGTGGCTCTCAGGTGACAGTTCGAGACCGCCCCTTATCTCGAAATAGTCCCCTCTACATGCCCCGCCTGCGTTGTATGTCGTGACACAGTTGATGAAGACAAAAGCAAATAAAAACAACGTCGCCGGCTTCGTTATTGTCTCGCCGGACTGATTTCGCGATGCGCTTGCTGTGAGGTACACAACATTTAGAGCCCTGATGTTCATCACGGTCGGAAAAAAACACACTCTGAATGGCGACGCAAGTGAAGGGAGAGGTTTATCCGTGAACGGGAATCGACGAAAGTTGCAAGGGGGGGGGGGGGGCGATAGTGTTTGGTTGGTTTGCGTTGCTTTCATGTGTGATACTACGCATGTTATTACGGGGGACCATAGTGAATAGGACCTACGGCAAACACAGAAAAACCTATAGATCTCCCTATTTTTACCAACAATATTTCGTTCTATTTACTATGATCCCCCGTAATAGTGAGCTACCACACACAGCTCACTCCGATGCGACAACAGGTAACGCACTGCATCCATGTGCTATGAGCAAGATGCTTCGAACAGGCTCTTTCGTTGAATTTAGGGGCATCTTTACGAGTGATTACGAAAACTAATAACAATGTTAATAAAAGTTATGGGTGGGGTGTACACCACACCCAGCAGCGGCTGTGGTCTAATCCTGTCTAATCCTGTCCACATGCTGAGGATTTTCTACCGAAATGATTTCCCTAGCAGCTTCCCTACGCTTTATCGATGCCAAGACTTCCAGCCCAACGCGGATGCAACAGCCCCCCACCGTGACACGCTATATATGAATTGTGGCATATACTATACCAACCTCTGAGGAGCGTTGTGATCCTCCCAGTGAGGCAAAGAAACGCGAGTAGTCGCCGTGGTACTCGGCCGCCAACGCGGTCGCTTGCCCGTGCGTCAGGATTAACCCCAGCCGACTAAGTGCGGAGAAGAAGTCGGCCTTAGTCACCTTTTTTTTTCGTACGTCGCGATTTGTTTTTTACCACGGAGCGTAGTAGTAAGACAACACAATTTTGAAGTGCACGTGGGTCGCGTGGGCGTGGAGCATGCGGACGAACGGACGCACGGGAGACATCGGAAGGAAAGAGAGGAGTGAAAGTGAGCCCTTGCTTGAGTGTGCTGTTTGCTCTTCTCGTTGAACGTAACGGGTACGGGTCAAACAAACGACAAAAGGTGCTACCTGGTACCGGGTACCAGGTACCAGCCACGTATTTGAACACACCTGGCAGTACAGTATTGCGGGGGACCATAGTAAATAGAACCCAATATGGTTAGTAAAAATAGTGAAACATAATATTTCTGGCTGACGGAAGCTGAGGAACCACCCGGCAAAAAAAATAAAAAAAAAAAAAAAAAAAAAAAAAAAAAAAATAAACCAACGCACAAAAAAAAAAAAAAAAAAAAAAAAAAAAAAAAAAAAAAAAAAAAAAAAAAAAAAAAAAAAAAAAAAAAAAAAAAAAAAAAAAAAAAAAAAAAAAAAAAAAAAAAAAAAAAAAAAAAAAAAAAAAAAAAAAAAAAAAAAAAAAAAAAAAAAAAAAAAAAAAAAAAAAATAAAATAATAAAAAAAAAAAAAAAAAAAAAAAAAAAAAAAAAAAAAAAAAAAAAAAAAAAAAAAAAAAAAAAAAAAAAAAAAAAAAAAAAAAAAAAAAAAAAAAAAAAAAAAAAAAAAAAAAAAAAAAAAAAAAAAAAAAAAAAAAAAAAAATAATAAAAAATAATAAATGTAAACAACTTTCTGAAAAGCTTATCATTAATGTACTAACAGCATCCTGAAATACTCGATATATCAATATTTCGTATGTTAACAACTTTCTTGAAACACTTAATACTCGTGTGTATATATTAACAATTTCTCTGGAATACTATACTATTAATATACCAACAACTCTCTAAACAACTTAATCTAACTAATGTATCAACATATTTTCGTGACAAGTTTCTGGGATGCACCTGTAGAGGGTCAAGGCCTGACGTCAGCCACAAGACCAGAGCTTCTCGGTCCATCTTGCCTCGATCGTCTGGATCGAGTCTTTCCGATAGCACCTCAGCGTCTGCACTGCGCACTTTTACCCCTGCCTTTTGAAGCTGCGCGCAGGCAGTGAAGACGATGAGAGGAAAAAGAAGGGTTTGGCATCACTCGGGGTTCAAAGTTCAAAGCAGGCGATGCAGAGCACCATCAACAGCGGGGGTATCCTACGTATTATAGATCAAAGGAGGGTGTTGTGCTACGACTTCTCCAGTGGACACGCAGTAAGTAAACAGCGGCATTCATCACGTCTAGTCTGCCGTAGCTCACAACTTGGCAGCATGCCATTTGATCAACAGACTAGAGAGTAGGGGTGTGAATAAGCCATGCTTTACCTGGGCTTCACGTCCACTTATTAGTTGGAATAGCTGGGTGGCGAAGTAAGCTAATTAACCGCCTCGTTTTTTAGTCAAACAAAATAAACGTCGAGCCACGCAGTCACAGCCCGTCGCAAATTGCCTAACGTAGCCAACTGTAAATACCTAGCCAACTATTTACTAGTCGGCGAGCTACTGTCAGCCAACTGACAGCCGCCCTACTGCTGTTACGGGGGAACATATATGGTAAACAGGACCAAATATGGATACGTGTTGTTCTTGGGTCCATCGCGCGTTCTGATTACTCTGACCCCCTGCGAATAAACAGCAGAACTGGCCACGCTAGCGTTGACGGAGTCAGATTTTGGCGGTTATCAAACCGTATGACGAGAAGAAAAAAACGCGTATGTATTGGCTCATGTTTGTTGACCTGCTCACCAAATTTTGGATGTCCCCAACCTCGAGGAGGCCTGAACCTTTAGGATGGTCCATCTTGGACAGCGTCTTGGAGGTCGCGGCAATGACAGCTTTGACCTCTTCGCTCTTTTTACGCTTACTGCCCCCGCGGCCGCCGCTGGGTGTGAAAAGCTGTTCGCTAATGGCGGCGTGAATCTTAGCGACCTGTCCGCGATCAAAGAGGTTTTCAATGTCGGGGGGGGGCAAGCCTAATCGAGTGAAGCGTGAAGGAGGTCATAGCGGTGAAGAACACATACATGCTGTGGTGCTAAAGTTGCGCGAAATCTTGGAACCAAAAAGCGGGGACGCAAGAATTGTGTCCCCAGGGTTGATGAAAGCCTCCGGGTCGTATAGAGAATGAAATGAGTTACCTCTTCCGTCGTGATCGAGCCGACTACAACACAGAAGACTGCGTTGTAAGCTTCCATGTACCAACGGCAGAGGCAAAGCCGGCAGGGCGAATTGTGTAGATCATTGTCGTGAAGGTCGTCCTTCATCGTTTGCCTGGCGTAACGAAGGCAGTGTTGTAGCAAACCTCCGGGTATACTTAAAAGTACCAGGTACATCTAAACTGCGTGTATGCCCTCCGTATCGATCTCTTGGTGCAGTGTGGAGGTCTTTGCGGTGAAGCGCATATGCTATCGCTCTTGTCACTCATATATTGGTGAAGACTACGTTGTCAATCTCCGTGAGCGCAAACAATTTGGTGGCTATCCTATCGATCCCGGGATATATTGCGGAGGCCGTTGGGATGAAGCACGTGCTGTGTACCGCGCTTTGTCGCGCTGGTTGAAGACGGCGTTACAAACTCCATGCATCGATACAACTTCCGTATGGTGTCCTATCGGTCCCTCGATGGAGGCTTTGTAGGAAGACATTGCGGTGAAGCACACACATACCGCGTTTCTCGCGCGTGCTATTGAAGGCTGCGGTGCAAGCCTCTGTATTGGGCATCGATATCAATTTCGTATGTGTCATGTTGATCCATTTTGATGATGGAGCGCGGGCACGTGGAGTTTAACGCGTGCTTTAAATATTTGGGCTGTGGATGTATAACCCAGTACGGTCGACAAAAAAAGCACCTTTGGATGGTGTGACAAGTTGTTACCCTTACGTTTCCCCTCCATACATACATGTTTGGGATGCATGTATCACACGGTAGGTATGCACGGTTGCCAACGAATTTTCACCTTTTTTTGCTCCGCCACTGACAGCGCCGCCTCGAACAACCCTTCGAGAGAGAAGCACTCGGTGCCCTCCGTATCTAGGATAGCGATCACCTCGGCGAGGGCCCGTCCGTCGAGTTTGACCCTCAAGCGCCGAAGTAGCCTATGCGGAAGGAAAATAGACTAGAGTAGTTATCGCAAGCAGGGATTTATTTGCGTGCTTGAGGTGGTTGACAAGGTGAGTCGTATCGTATACCAGGTATGTCATTAATGCCAGTTCGTAGTATACACTTCCTCTGTCCCATAAGTCTGGTCGGTTATGTTTGTACGAGCCCTTACCCGTGTCCGATCTATTTTTCGATGTTTTTTTCTAATACTTGACTGTTTTTTTTTGGTTACAGTAGACCATTTATATATTTGCAGCTCGTGCTCAAACCACGCGGCCGAACGGGCGCAATAAAATCAATCGGCCCCAAAATGGCCGTACTTCGCCCCTTTCCCAGGGGCAAAGAAAGCGGCGGGAAAAAAAAAAAACAAAAAATCGAAAATATTCTTAAAAAAGCCAAAATGGGGTATATTCTGACCTGATTTTGGTATTGAAAACGAGCTCTTTTTTTTGCATCAGCTTCGTCTGCGCTTTATCTTACTATAAGGTCATCGTCAACACCGTTGCACCCGGACAAAAAACGCCCATAACCGACCAGACTTATGGGACAGGGGAAGCATGCTACTTTGTCCACGTTATAAAACCTATGAAATCAATACGTTAAAAGTTTGAGTTGTGCAGCGTGCATCCTTTTGGTTGCTTCATTCCAATGTGGGATCAAGCAGATAAGAAGAGCAGCCCAGCTGAGTTGCGTACTGTCTTACAGTAGGTCGACGCTCTGCATTCAGCCATCTTAGAGACAAACGCCCGAATCGGGTGAGGCAGTGCCTGTTTAACACATCATGCGATCTCCAACACCCTATCGTCTCGTGAGACGAGGCAACGCGGGTCGTATGTAGTATAGCAGACGTTTCAAAAGAGGTTGCTTGGTGCTGATTGTGTTGCTCGCTTCTGTTTGGTAGATCGAGAAACAGAACCGTGTGCGCAACTAGAAACGTCCACAATATTAGTGTCGTGTACAATATATGTATCAATTTAGTTTGTTGCACTGAATTCTCAAATATATATATGGTATAAATTTTGTTTATTGCACTGAGTTCTCAAATATATATGTATCAATTTTGTTTGTTGCACTGAATTCTCAAATAGCTAACAGGTCAACACCGACGTACGTAATAAATAACATTGTTTGCCCAAAAGGTGTATGGCACTCACGGTTTCAAGTTGGTGATGGAGAGTTCATGACGTCGGCCGCCGCTCAGCTTCATGAACTCCCGCCGCATGCTCCCGTCGAAAGCTGGGTCTCCGAGATTCTTCAACGCGCTAACACCGCTCTTGCCCACCAGCGCGCCGTCCGCCCTCTCCTCCGACGACGTATTACCCCCCCCTTCACTGTCACTAGTCGTCGTCATTCCGGCAGCACTCAGCCCACGTTCTCCCTTTTTCCTTGACGAAGACAGCTGGCTACGTGACCTAGACTTTCTGTTTATCGCTCGCGATTCGGGGCGGGTGTTCCGGTGGCTTGATCGATGCCCACCCTTCCTCACCTCGCGCTGCTGCTGCTGCTGCTGCTGTTGCTGCCCCTGCTCCCGCCTCTTGTGGACGAGGGGGAACGACCCTGTCGACTAGCTCCGCGCGGCCGCCGGCGCAACGCCGCTGACGACTCTGATTCCGACGACATAGACGGAGACGACGAAGATGATCGGCGGCCACGACCGTGTGGTTTGGGGGACCGTTTCTGATCTGCAGAACCTCCACGTTTCCTGTCTTGTGGGTCACCCCGGACCAGGGAACCTACGGCCGAGGGATCGAAACACTGATCATTGCGCGCGTCCGGACAGCAGCGGGACAGTGCTCGCGTCTCGTCGGAAGAGATTTCTACGCTGATACTTGCCAGCACGGCTTTCAAAGCTTTCCTGTCGACGCCTCCAACCCTTCGATGGCCTCTTTTATCTCTGCCATCACCCATCTTTCTTGCACGCTCGAGCTTCCGTGTCAAGTCGTCGACAGTCTTCCCGGCGTTGCGGAGGGCACGTCGTATTCTCGTCGCCGCGAGTTCCGCGTCCTCACTTGGTGGTTCCTGCAGAAGTGCAGCCCTCCTCTCCTTGCTGCGACCTCGCCGCTCCTTTTCTCGACTTTCCTCCGTGTCGCTGGAGCTGTTCGCAATTGTTCCCCGTCGGCTGGCGCTGGTGTTGTCACGTGCGGCAGCGTTGTGCGGAAGACGGACGAGATCAGGAACGACTCGTCTTTCCTGCTCGTCGTCGGCATAGATGATGTCGTAGGTGCCGTCGGAGTGCACCTTGGTGACCTCGCCCCGGCGCCAAGCCGATCGCCCATGGAAACGTGCTTCCACGCGGTCACCCGCTAAAATAGTGAACTTGCGCTGCCTGCTAGTCACGTCTCCGAGCCCTCGGTCTCGGTCAGCATCTCTATCGCGGCGGGTCCCCCCCCCATCGGCTGTTGCATGTCGCACGTGGTTTGCTGGGATATCCTGCTCGCTGTCACCGTTGTCAAAGTCGATGTCGTAGGAACCATTACGATGGACTCGCGAAACATTGCCAGGCACCCACCTCGAACTGCCTCGAGAGCGGGCCTCGACGTCCTCCCCCGCTCGAGGGGGGTCTCTTCTCTGAGATGCACCCCGCCCTTTCCGATCGCTATGCTTAGCCTCGCCTGAATCGACGTCGGTCTCCGAATCCGCACCGGATACTGCCCGCCTGGCACTACTATGTCGCACGCTCTCTGGTTCGCTCCCGCCTCCATCCCTTGTCCGCACGAGGGAGCTCTCAACACCACGTTCCTTATCTCCGTCGGCATACAAAAGGTCTAGCGTACCGTCCATGTTTGTCTGCTTGACAGTGGCCTTGAACCAACGACCCCCCCCGCCATACCTGGCCTCCACTTTATCCCCTACTTCAAAGCCGTTCGCCGCCGCCTGCGTCTCTGGATTCCGGAAGTTGTCTCTCCCAGTGGTTCCACTGCCGTGTCGCACGAGCGCTGCCTCGACTCCACGCTCGGAGTCTCCGTCCTTGTATCGGATGTCGTACGTACCGTCGATGTTAACGGCCCGAATAATTCCCGGGTACCACTTCCGTCCTCGCTTATACCTCGCCTCGATTTCGTCTCCCACGCGATGAGCTTCAGCGGTTGACATCTCTCCCCCCTTAGATTCTTCGTTCCCTGCTATGGGCCTGATCAAATATTTCTCTACGGCTCTCTCCCGGTCGCCGTCGGCGTAGAGTAGACTATAAGTACCGTCGGAATTTTCACGCTGGACGGTGGCTTTAAACCACCTTGATTTGCCTCCGAATCGTGCCTCGACCTTATCTCCGATTTGGTAGCAATCGGGGGCGCTCGACCCAAGTTCCTCCGTGCTTCGAGATCTCTGACGCCCTGCGCTGGACTCCTCCCGCCCATGGGATAGACGGTTGTGAATATCGTCTCTATGGTTAATCCTACGCACCATGTCGTTCTCCACGCTCCGTTCTTCGTCTCCGTCGGCGTAGAGGAGATGGTACGTCCCGTCCCTGTTATTTTTTTTTTTTTTTCGTTTTACTGTGGCCTTAAACCATCGAGATCGACCTCCGAACCTCGCTTCAACTTCATCACCGGCTAAGAGACTGCCGGTGGTGGTCGCGTCTACCCGAGAGGCCATAGAGTCGACACCGTTCGCACCCAATCGGCGTATGAGACCACGGTCTACCGAACGTTCGCTGTCCCCATCTTTGTACCGAACGTCGTACGTCCCATCGCGATTGACGGTGCGGATCAACCCAGGGTACCACATTTGACCGCGCCTGTACTTGGCTTCTATCTCATCTCCTTCCCGTAGTTCCGCTCTACTTCCACCCGGCTGTGCTGAGTCGCCCATCCGGGCTCCCGATAACTCCCGCCGGTCGGGACTCCTGCTTCTCGACCCTCCGCCGCCGCCGACTCCACCGATCCCGCGCACGAGGCCCTTTTCTACATTACGCTCTTCGTCGCCATCGGCGTAGAGAAGGTCGTACGTCCCGTCCCTATTGGCTCTCTCGATGGTAGCTTTAAACCAGCGAGCCCGACCACCGAACCTACCCTCGACCTTATCGCCTACCTTGAAGTCGCTGCCACCACCGCGCTCGTTGCTCAGATCACGAACGAGTTCGGGTTCGACGTCGCGCTCACTGTCTCCGTCCTTATAGCGGATATCGTACGTCCCATTGCGGTTAACCGCGTGGATAATCCCGGGGAACCATTTTCGCCCTTTCTTGTACCTCGCTTCCACATTATCACCGACTCGGAGTTTTTTCACCCCAGAGGAATCAACGTCGGAGTCGGCGCCCGACACTACTCGCCGTCCGGGACTTTTGCTTTTGAATGCGGAATTTTTGTCTATCCCGATCCTGCGAATTAGGTGCTTTTCAACGGACATCTCCTCGTCACCGTCCTCGTAACGCAACGAATAGGTGCCATTGCGGTGCCTACTTGCCACGGTGGCCTTGAACCAACGCGATCGACCTCCAAACCGAGCTTCTACTTTGTCACCCTCGAGAAAGTTGTCGTCTGTCATGGGTTCCTGAGAGTCGTCGCTTGCAGCTTCCTTGCCGCGAACCATCGAAGGCTCGACGTCATGCTCTGTATCACCGTCCGCGTAGCGGATGTCGAACGTGCCGTCTCTGTTCGCGGCTCGAACTTTTCCAGGGTACCACTTGCGCCCTTTTTTGTACCTCGCGTCGATCTCATCGCCCACGCGGGGCTTCTTGTGGCCGCTGTACCCCCCCCCCGCCTTAGTGACGCCCTTATTTTCTTGGGCTGCGTTGTCACTTCCAAGCCTGCGCATTAGGGCCTTAGGTACCGATCGCTCCTCGTCTCCGTCGACATAAACGAGGTGGTATGTGCCATCGCGATTCGCCCGCTTAACCTTGGCCTTGAACCACCTCGAACGTCCGCCGAATCTGGCCTCCACGTTTTCGTCCTCTAAGAAATCACCACTCCGTATTTTCGGGTCCGCGTTGGATGCCGGGGATTCATCACCCGTGCGCCGGACGAAGATAGGGTCTATATTGTACTCGCTGTCGCCATCCTTGTACCGGATGTCGTACGTGCCACTCCTGTTCACAGCGCGAACAACTCCCGGGTACCACTTGTGTCCCTTCTTGTACCTCGCCTCAACCTCGTCGCCGACGCTAATTGCAACTCTCCTCGTAGTATCCCCCTCCGAGGTTCTACCGATTGATGAAGAATCAACCCTTCTAGTCGATTTTTCCGCTCTACCGTGTCCTTCCTTGCCGCCACCAAGTCTCCGAATGTGGCTTTTCTCTACAGCACGTTCTTCGTCGCCATCCGCATAAACAAGAAAATACGTGCCGTCTCGGTTCTTGCGCTCTACGGTCGCCTTGAACCAACGCGATCGACCGCCGAACCTCGCCTCAACTCGGTCGCCTTCCACGAATTCTTCGCCGTCTGTCTCTTCTGTGAACGACTCGGCCGGTGATCCTCCTCTCCCACTTTGTCGGATCAGGGACCCTTCTACACCGTTTTCTGCGTCGCCATCCTTATAGCGGATATCGTACGTTCCGTTCCGGTTTGCGGTTTGGATCGTACCTGGGAACCACTTACGCCCTCTCTTGTATCTAGCTTCGATGTCGTCGCCAACCCGATGATTTTTCGACACCGAGTCGAAGTCCGAATCGTTACTTGGCCGACGGTTGGGGCTCCGCCCCACCAACATCGCCCTTGCGCTTGCTGCTGCGTTTGCCAAACCTTCTCTCCCACGGACACGACGCATGAGGTCCGTGCCGACAGCTCTCTCTCTTCGTCTCCGTCTTCGTAGAGAAGGTGGTACGTACCGTCCCTGTTGTCTCGTTCAACCGTAGCCTTGAACCAACTCGAGCGACCGCGAAACTTCGCCTCGACCTTGTCGCCTCGAGAGTACCCGGCCTCTTTTGCCGCTTCCTCTGACGAAGCGAAGGTGTCAATACTGATGCCTCCCTCGCCACGAAGAAGCGACGGGTCTACATCCCTCTCGGTGTCACCGTCCTTGTACCGAATGTCGTACGTTCCATCCCGGTTAACCGAGCGGATGACACCCGGATACCACTTATGACCGCGCTTGTACCTCGCTTCAATTTCGTCCCCAACGCGTGGCTTACTGGGACTAACCGCTTTACTATAGGAGTCTCGATCGGCAGCGGCTACTGAAGAAGACCTCTGACCCGTTGTCTTGGCGTAACCTTGCTCCGGCTCGTCGATTTTACGAATCATGTGCTTTTCTACTGCTCTCTCTTCGTCGCCGTCGACGTAGAGGAGATGGTAGGATCCGTCGCGATTTCTTCGCTGTACGGTCGCTTTATACCAGCGAGATCGACCGCCGAACCGAGCTTCGACTTTAGCACCTTCCAAGAAATCTCCGGACCCTCCCCTCTTGGCACCCGCTGCGGACCCAAGGGAGTCGGCGCTGCCCGCACCAATTTTCCTCACGAGACCTGGGTCAACACCGTCTTCGATGTCTCCGTCCTCGTATCGGATATCGTACGTTCCGTCGCGCCCAACAGCGCGGATGGTTCCGATGTACCACTGCCGTCCCCGCTTATATCTCGCCTCGATTTTGTCACCCTGGCGAAAGCTGGGGTTCGCCAGTAGATCTTCCTCAGAGCTGGCGCCAGATATGACTCGTCGACCTGGACTTCTGCTCCCCGATCGTGCTCCACCACCACGGCCATCGATCCGGCGCATGAGGGATTCATCGACCGCCCGTTCTTCGTCGCCGTCGGCGTAGAGCAGATGGAACGTGCCGTCTCTGTTCGGGCGTTGTATGGTGGCTCTGAACCAGCGAGCCCTACCACCGAATCTTGCCTCCACTTTGTCACCAGCACGATAGCTTCTGCTTCCAGAGTTCGAAGCCTCCACATCGGACAAGCCCCCATCACCTCCGCTGATGCCGCCGCCGCGGCCGCCGCTGCCAGGGCGACCGCTGAGCGATCTCACCATGCTCGAATCCACTCCCATCTCTTGGTCACCATCCGCGTATCGAATGTCGTACGAGTTATCGTCGTTCACGCGCCGAATGACGCCCTTGAACCACGTCGATTTCCCACGGTAACGAGCTTCGACGTCATCCCCTACCCTGAAAGACCCTGCAGGCGTCCTACTCCGCCTCCGTCCCTCTTCGCCCTTGCTCCCGTCCAACGCCCGCACCGATCTAGGGTCGAGGTTTCTTTCTTCCGTGTTGTCTCGAAAGCGGACGTCCAATGTGCCATCTCGGTTTTCGCCAACGACGGTGGCTTGCTGCCACCGTGTTGTCCCCGGTACGCGAGCCTCTACCCGGTCTCCGATGCGGGGGCTGCTGCTGCCCCCCGCCCCTCGCTCGTGTTGACCGCCACTTCGAGCCAATACAGTGGATGATTCGGACGCAGGGAAAGGGTTGCCGGCGGCGCCTGTGCCTGCGCTGTCCGCTGATTTAATGGCAGAAGCGTCCAGTCCGAGATCCTCGTCCCCATCTTCGTAGCGCAGATCGTACGTGCCCCCTGGGTTGACGCCAATGACGCGGCCTTTGTACCACCGCCCCTTGCCTCGGAAGCGTCCCTCTATCTTCTGCCCCAGGCGAAACTTTCCCGCTTCGGTCGAACTGTGATTAATATTTTGGTGGAGTTGTACGTCGACACAGAGCGGGTGCACACACATGTCTCAGCATATCGTCTCCTCACCATAATTTTAAAAACATCTAACATATTTAAGGCATCTCCCAAGTATATAGGGGGGGGAAATTGTCTCCGTCGGGCGTGGAGTTTAATGAACGTCTACACAGCAGAAAGGGATTTCGATAATTGGGTGGTTGATGCGATAATTGAGTGGTAGCTGTGTTGTTTTGTATCGTAGGTGTGCGATTTTTTTCAGTCGTGGGCCGGGTTTTCGCAGGAACATGTATACGCCCTCAAGGAGGTATGAATGAGCCGTTGTTATCGGAGAGCTTTTTTCCAGAATTTTCAGAATAGTGAGATTGTTTTTGTCGCGCAAACATTTTGCTTTCCAGTTTTTCTCGATTTTTTTTTCCCGACTACAGTATGTGGAGTTCAACTTTATTTTACCCTCTGATAAATTTCACAAATTGTGACAGAACGCCTCCGTATCTTGAAACGAATTAGATTTTTATTAATTTCACAGACCTGTAAATTCTGGAAAAATAGCGCTCCGATACCAACGGCCTTTACACGTCTCAGCATATTATTGTCGTATTTGTTCGAGGAGAAAACGGCGGAACCAGGTGCACCGTACGAGTCGTATTGTTTTCGTGTACAAAAGGGCAAAGTGGCAGTTTGTTCGTACCGTTGAGGTGGACATCTTGCGGGGACCTCTTGCGGCGCAAGATGGTTCCGAAGCATTGGCGGCCAGGATCATGGGGGAACCGAACCGATCATATCCCGTGTTTTGTTCTGAGAGAGAGTTAGGCGTGCTTGGTCAAATACTTCGTACCACATCAACATAGAGCCGTCTATCCTCGAACTCCTTGTTGTGTTACCTACCGATAGTAAGGAATATGAACATATTGCCGTATCGCCTTGAGCGAAATGCACGTGAATAAGCACGTGCTCTTTTTGTTTTTAGCACGTTTTCCCAGGTTTTCTTGACTCGTTGCTTGCATTTGACTTGGCATTCGCATACTGAATACGAAACGATAAGCAAGCAAAAAAAACAGACGAATATATGTGACACCCCTTTGTGATTGAATCACGAGGATTTGAATCACGAGGATTTAAATTCATGACGACTTGAAGCACAAGGATTCGAACCACAAGCATTTGAATGAAGAGGATTTGAATCACGAGGATTTGAACCACGAGGATTATACCCACGAGGAATAAAACCACGAACACTGGAATCACGAATATTTGAATCGCGAGGATTACAATCACGAGAGAGAGCAGCGTGTGTTCGTGTGAAGATTCTAACCGAGTAGACGACCGTGCGCTCTTATCAAGCGCCCGCCCGCAGGGCCGTAAGGCCAATAAACACCCAGACATGATCCCCCTACTGCTGTACCGCTTGAAAACTGCGGTAAAGTCACTCACCCAGCGCCAGCGTCGAAGCTTCCCCTGCGCTCGGGATTTGCCGCCGCACGTCTGGGAGGGGAGCCGGTTGTTCTCCTGGCCAACGGTTTGGCCGCAGCCTCGTCGTCCGATGATCCACGCCCCCGCGTAGCCGACTCTCTCCGACGTGATCGAAAGGAGTCTGTGGTGGCGAAGCTGGGTCTCTTGGCGGTCGTGGCACCTGACCCCGACGCCTTCGCTTCTGGTCGACTGCGGAAGAGAATACGTAATCGAAGGCGGTTTGAAGCACGACGAGCTTTTAATACTGCAGTCCCGTTTTGGGGACAAAACAATTGGGATTTGAGTGGTTTGTCCCCAAAACGGGACTGCAGTTCTACAAGGGTTAAGAGAGACACCCCACTCATCAGCTGTAAGATCGAAATTTCGTCGAAACTCGTCTTTGCAAGCCGCACGTATGTCTAATACTTCGATCGAAGCGTGCTACGGAGTCAACGAACTCGTGAAGGATTGTTGTAGTCGTTGTCGTTGTCGTTGTTTGTTGTTGTTGTTGTTGTTGTTGTTGTTGTTGTTGTCGTTGTCATCACATTACAGCAGCTCATCGCCAGAATCAAGCCCAACATAACTCTGGAGTGGAAGAATACAAGGTATCAGGGTAATAAACGAGGCATGATGCACAGTATTGCTGTAAACCTTGCCAGCAGCGCAAACCATGTTGAATGCATGCGTCGTGTGGTTCGATTATCCACTATTGATCTACAGCAGTATTACAGTAAAAGTAAAGTATGTACCAGGTGCTATTTACGAAATGAAGCCACGAGCTTTGATGATCTCAGCTACTATAGTATGCGGCCCAACAGCAACCGACAAGATCTTGTCAAAGCTCTTTGTCACTAGCCGACGAAAGCTACTGCTACTACTACCACCACTACTACACTACTACTGCTGCTACTGCTACTGCTGCTGCTGCTGCTACTACTACTACTACTGCTACTACTACTACTACTACTACTACTACTACTACTACTACTACTACTACTACTACTACTACTACTACTACTACTACTACTACTACTACTACTACTACTACTACTACTACTACTACTACTACTACTACTACTACTACTATTATTAAATACTACTATACTACCACTACTACGGTGTACACCGGTGCCAAAGAGACTTTTATACTACCCCAATGCGGGACAGTCTGCGGCAATCGCCTACCCTGAAGGAGGCCTAGCTCGAACAGGGCCATCAGTAGATTTTGCTCCGGCTCTCCGCCCAGCAGCTGCGAGCCTCGAGGCAATTCGTGGTGGCGGCCGGCCCTTGCCACCTCCAGTTCCCATGTCGAATTCCATGACATCTCCCATGTTAAGCGCTGTATCGTGCTGCTATTGTGTTCACGGTTCACTACAGTAGCTCTAGAGGGGTCTGACCAAGGTCTGGTTCGAGCGCAAACGTACCGTAGTGCATCGACATCGATAATTTCGTTGTACGTATGGTGCTCTGGTGTCGCGCGGATCTCTCCGTTATACGCCCGTCGCGTTGTCGAGTCTAGTCGAGTCGTCGAGTCGGCATCTTCACTCAAAGTTGCTTTTCACACATTCCAGCCGTTTCGCCTATGTCCCGCCGCATCACGTGTATTGCAGATTGAATTGCTGATTGACAGAACAGGATGGCACAACAGCAAGCAACACAGCAACACACCAGCAAAGCGAGCAGCGGCACAGCAATGCGGCATAGCAATGCAGCCAGTATTTGCATCAACTTGATGAAAACAGCAAGCGGCTGAAAAGCTTCCTTTTCTTAATCGGCAAAGGCATGCTGTTGATCCAACCCAGAAAACACGTCACACACCATGCAGGCTACCCAAGTACGTATACGTACGGCTCCCACCCTGCACTATGATGAGCTACTGTAAATCATACAGATAGGAATATATCTTGTCCTCTGAGTTTCTACTGTGAGTGGATCATGAAGTAGGAATTGATGATACATGGTATGTCCGAGGTCCGCGAGGTGTGGAATACTTGGAACTGCTGTACGTCGTGTGGGACACTTTTTTGCAGAAGTGAGAGCGTTCCCTTGGCGAAAGATGTGTGAGTACGGCAAGGTCGACATGGATGGGTGCACAGCAGTCAACATGTGCATGCCAAAATGAAATATGACCAGCAGCGCTCGACGTTCAGAAGTCAAGGCCGAGAAGTCACGACGATGGGTTTGTGTGTGCCAGGTATCGTATGTATACACTGGCAGTATATCCAGTACTACCCAGGTACGTACAGCTAGGATTACAAGTTGCTGCCAATCCATCAGCAAAAAAAGGACTGCTCTATGTAGGCCATCGCCTGACGACTTCAAAAGTGGGTCACTTCCACCATTATCTGCCCCAACGATACCGATGGCGGCATCGAAACGAGGGCCACCGCCTTCATACGCTGAACGACGCCAAGAAGGTCGACCGCAGCGAGTGTTGTCCGCCGTGCTACGCACATGCAGTTGATTGGGAGCAGCGCCCCTTCCTTCCGGGTTATTCTGTTATTCTACTACCGAATCAGTTGTTCGTTGCCAGACAAGGGGGGGGGGGGGGGGGCGACTCTAGCAAATACCTGGTCGGGATCTTCCCAGGAAGCTGTAGTCGTAGAGCAGGTACGCATGCAGGTACGCGAAGGATTCTAAAAAGCTTTGGGAGTTGTTTCCTCGTAAGCCGCGCGGTCGGGGCTTCGTACGAGGCAGTTGGCCCCGCCGAGTCCCAACAAAAAAGCTACCACAGGTACAGAACGGCGGGTACACATATGGGCGGGAATTTATCGCTGCCGCAGATCGGAGTTCGACAGCCTCACTGCCCGCCATTTCAACGAGTACGAAGCAACCTCTATGGGCGTTAAAAGGACTACAAGCACGTACTACTGCCGTATCTACAGAGCATCCGCGGTATAACTCCTTTCGGGAACCCTCGATAGCGACCAGAACAACGGTTGGTAACTTTGCTGTAACAGTTATCGCAAGCGTGAGCGCCCAGCAGTAAGGGTAGGAGGTCGGATCATGTTGCTTGCGCCCGTGCAGTACGAAATTCTTGCATTCAACCATTGATTGCAATTAGGACACCAACCTGTTGTATCATCCTCCAATCACGTACAGCAGTGGTGGCCGCTGCTGAAACCGTCATTTTTTATCGTCCATTTCCCCCTGTGCAGCCCCAAGAGGGATATAACGGTTCTGGCCGTGTTTAACTTGACGCTTGCGGGTCTTCGGTAGCACACACTCGCAGCCGTCCTTTGACAAGCACTTCTATATACTCACTGCTCGGAAAAGCACGGCAAGGAAGGGCAACCCTGTTCGGGTAATAATACATCACCCTCGATCTACGGGTACGCACCCTCGGCGCCATGCGTCGATTCGTGTGCCGAGCACACACGCGTCTCCACCGCAATTCCCGCCGATTCACTATATAAACCTAAAGGAGGAAAACAAAACGGAAAACGAAAAAAAAAAAAAAAGGAAAAGACATGAACAAAGAAAAGGCACCGAAGCAGCTGGAGTACAGTAGCTCTTCTCTATCCAAGCGGCCTCCACGACACAGCAACCACGAATTTTTATTAATAAAGTACAACCCGCAACGATTTATCCGCTCCCTTCCGTTCTTCGACGACAGCACAGAGCGTTCAAAACGCCCCCCCAGAAGCCCGGGGATTTCCGTCCACGACCTCCTTCCTCGTTCGTGCCCTCCATCTGGCCTACCACGGCTCTGGGGATGGCGATCGTGATAGCACCGGTAGTATGCTCGAACCCGAACGGACTCGGGAATTTACACGCGGCGGCGGCATGGAGCTCGTGCAGGAGCTCCTAAAAAACAGGGAGAAACGAAGCCAGAGAGCGAGCGAGGAAAAAGGGGAGAGGAGCGAGATTCTCAAGTCCTTCAAAGCACGAGCGCGAAATCCTACGATCGGCTCCTACACCCGTTCCTCGCTACAGCAGTACGTACTATGATACCGGTACGTGTTTCCCACGCTACAGCAGAACGATCTCGAACACGTACAACTGCGCACGGGTTTTTCAGAAAACGGTAAGTACGGGTCCAGATCTAAATGACCCCTTGCCCCGTTAACTCACCGCCAATGGCTCGTCGTCGCCGGTCCCGGGGGTTGCCGCGGAAACCGCATCCTTCCATCGCTGTACACAGTCTTCCTTCGCGCCGAGGGATATGGCCACCGCAGCAAGAGCCGACTCTGTCGTCTGCAGCGATCTTCCCAGTGCCTTTTCGCCGTAACGATACAAGGTGCAGCACAAAACGAAGAGCTCAAAAAGAAGAAAACTCTTGAAAGAGGGAAACGCCTCTTCTTCTTCTACCCCCCCCTCTTCATGAGCGCCCAAATGTTGGAGGTGTCTCTATTCGGAGTAGAAACGGTTCTCCGTCTCCAAAGGGACGCGTGGTCAATGGTCAAATAACTAAGGCAGGCAACAAATGAGTACGCCCCACCCCGCCTCCCCTCCCTTCTTAACCCCTCTAGAGCTGCATCCGCGTTTTGGGGACAAAATACTTGATATTAGTATGGGACATGTTGCGGTACGTAGTACGAGGGTTAAAAAACGACGCTCGGGCATGGTCTTGCAGAAGAAGAGTAAAATTTCCGCTATGTATCCGCACGGTGCGCTCGCCGCCCCCTCCCCTCTCCCAACCTCTCCAAAACAACGACGGCAATATATACAAACGGAGAATGTTCTGGTGTAGCAAGCAGCTGTACTCACAGTCCTATAATCAACCGCGCATACCGCGCATACACGCGGGTGTCAAGTGCGAGAGTGCGCCACCCTACGCATCTCAACCTGTGCGACAGATTTTTGCTGTTGAGCGCCAGCTGCGTTCTAAACAAAACGAAACGCCCCCCCCTCCCCTACCCCCCCCCCCCCTCTTCCGCTCGTGCTGTGGCGTGCGTTGTCGGACACAACTGGAGGGCATCAAAGCACACACCGTTGTATCCCATTTTTGTGCTCTTAACCCCTCTTCCTCCTACCTACAACTTATAGGTTGGGTTGGCGTCGGTTGGTATCGACACTGTAAAACATGCCGTTCACTAAGGGAGCTAGACAACCGGGGTGCCGTTTCATTTTGTATTTTTGGGCGGCCGGTCGCAGCTGGCGATCGAGTTAGATCAATAGTGCGGAGTAGAGATCCTGTACTCCGCACAAGGGGAATGATCGTATTACGTACCAGGTAGAATTTATGATAAAGCACCCACGAGGCAGTTGCATAGTATCCCCATTGCTGTCTCTGGAAGTGGCCACACCAGAAAACAACTCAACTCATTGGCGCTGACATCCATATGCATGTCCGCTTCGAATACAGTTGTTTAGTAGGATGCAGCTCATCTTTCATGCGACTCACCGAATACCTCACGGCGCGCGCTTGGTGCGAGCAATGTCTGCCAAATCGGTGCAGACCCGACGTACTCCATCCCGGCAGTGTAGGGATGCGAGGGTCTATGGTCATACGACTACGGCCATGCAAAATGTCGTGTGCACCCCCCCCCTTACATGCGTGCAATCCCCCCGCCCCGCGCCCACCCCCCGCCAACCCCCCCTCCCCGCACGCCTCCGAAAAATGGAAATGTCGAACCAAAACACCCACCGCAACGGACGTGACTGTGCTGTCCAAATCCATGGTTAGCGCCTGAACTGTTTCCTCCCTCTCCTTCAATAGCACCCCGAGAATCGCGACATCCGCTCGCTTTGGAAAGCACAACACACGAAACGCGGGAGAGGGGGTCGGGGTGGGTGGGTCGTCCATCACAGCAGACGGCGGTGGCAGGTACGCGACATACGACCCGAAGGGCATACGATCGCCTCGTGGTGGATACATGAAGGAATGGCTCAACATCCAAACTTGTGACGTAAATTCATTTGTATCCCTTTCGGCACCCCGATTCCGCTTTTTTTTTTACCAATCGAGCATTTACCCCTTTCTCTCGACCCTTTCCCCTTCAAGCCTATGGTCCCTTCCTGCTCGAAGGCTCCGGGAATAAAGTAAGTAACCCTCCCTCGGGACTACAGAGGAGAACATTTTGACGATAAAACGTGGCGGATACAGAAGCGGCCACCGCGTCATCGGGAGATGGAGATGATACCAATCGGCGTCGAGTCAGAGTTACGATGCAACGAAGTCGTACTGTGGCACGGGCGTACCATGATCCAGTCCGTACCGCCGGGCGCTCGCGCTAATCGCAGAGGGCTGATAACGCCAAACGTTACCAACCATTGTTCTAGTCGCTGCTTCGGGGTCCCTGAGCGGTTTGGCTGGCTCAGCGGCGACGGCGGCGGAGGTTCGCTTGGCGCCAGATGGTCTTGTTCTACCACATATGAACGTGAGCTAACCAAGGTTCGCTTAGGATTGCCCCCCCCCTTTCCTTTACGCGCTCCCTTGTCCCCTCCATGGCGCTACCTTCCGTCATGCGTACGACCGCCGTGTCAACCAAGTGCCCCGGCTAGGTGAGATGCCTGGCATGGGGGCCCAAGGCTTAAAGGCACCACAGGCCGCGAGTCGCTCGTCGGGTGAGCGACTCTTCGTAGCGACGAAGAATGTTACCTGGGCGTGAAACGCGTCGCTCATGCCTTCCAGCACCGCCTTCGTCCCGAGCAAGCACACGGCGAGGATGATCACCATCGACTCCTTAGCTTGGACCTGTCGGCGCGCACATAACAAAAAGTCACGACGCATGAAAACGACACCAGAGATCGGTGAGTATTGACCTATTGCATATCCCTCTGCGCCGAAATGTAAGGGCTGTTTGCATGCAAATATTTTATCAAAACCGTCCTTAAATTTCGGGACAGAGTGGTAACAATTTTCATTCCGATTTCCCTCCCACTAACCCAGTCCGCCGTGGTTCGATATCAACAGGAGTCACAGCACGGGACAGAATTCGCCTCCATCGCCCACACAGATCCGATTTATGCCTTGTACTCTATCGCGTGTTCGCCCGCCCCCCCGATTTGTCATCGGGCGCAAAACTCACGTACGATACCTGTAAAAGAACTCTTTACGTTCCTGCTACAAAAAGAATGGCGAGCAACCACCACGGAGGTGGAAGTATCCCCCCCCCCCACACACACACACACCCTCTAGCGTCTCCCTGTCCGCCCGCTGCCCCTTCTAGCATATCACCTCGCGGGTAAGCTCCGCCAGCCCAACCTTGAGCGTCCGGTACCCCCTTTTTCTTCGTACCGCGTGTAATTGGAACTGCACGAGAGATACCAGCGAAAAAAACGAGCGGTGGTCAGGCGAGACGAGGCGATATGATCAGAGCGTTTGCTAGTTGGGAGCGCGACGAAGGACACCGACATGCGGGAAGGAAGGGAGGAAGTAGAGCGTGCCCCCCCCCTCCCAAAAACACTGCCAAGGAAAGTGTGTACTACGCATGTTTGTGCTGTTGCTGCTGCTGCTGTTGCCGAATAAAAAAGTTCGAGAAGATTGTACGCTAGCGTTTGATTGCGGCTGGAATAGGCGAGTATTTTCCGCTCTAGCCTTCAACACCATGTACGCCCACAATGGAAAAAAAAGCCGCTGTCTTCAACAGGCGCGGCGACGTCACGAAACTGCGCGACAACATCCCCCTCAACCCCCCACCCCCCCCCCCCCGCGCACCCCACCTGCAAGCCGCTCTGCCTTCAAAACTTCCAAAAAGAACATAAAAAGACAGACGAAACAAACAAACAAAATGCGCCGCTCGTGCCTGCTTGATGCGCGAATTGAGGTCCTTCACCAAGTCGTCCTTGCTGTGCACAGCTTCGGCCAGAGCGGTGTTGTTCTCCAGCGCCCGCCCGAGCGACACGTTTAGCTTCGCGGCCTCTACCTCGCCGGGAGTGGGCGTTTTCAGCTTGGAAGGGAGCTGCGCGGGAATTTGGCAGCGATAGGAGCGTAGGCGGGAGGGGAGGGGGAGAGAAGGGGGAAGGGAGGAGGTCGGGGGGGGGGGGGGGGGGGGGGGGGGGGGGTGAGGGGGAAGGGGGGGGGGAGGGGGGGGGAGAGGGGGGGGGGGGGGGGGGGGAGGCGGAGTAGGGCAGGGCGTGGTCGATTCAATTGGCGTGCGGCCTTAACATGCATGTGGAATCGCAAGCGCAATGCAAGACGGAACCATTCCATTAACAAAACCGTCACGGGCATGCGTTGGGTCTCTTACCCTCCTCTCAGGGTTTGTATGTTTCAGGTGGTCGCGGTGAGGGGGCAAAGGCGCCGATCGCCCCCCGGCGTCTGTCGTCCTTTGCACTTGGATTCATCTATCATGGCGTGTCTTTCCGCAACCGTCCGCCCAACGAAGTCGTGATTGCAGTGAACCCATCGGATCGGACCGGCGTTGCCACGGCCGCGCTTATCCTTACAGGGGGAAGTTCCTTCCTATCGTCTAACTATATCTACCCTTGACACTTTTGCTCATGTTGCTTGAGCGCCGCCCCTGCGAAGCTTCCCTCCACCTGTCTATAAATCTGCGCCACAACTCCGCGGATCCAGGTGTCAGCGCGGCTACGGATGAAGCTAGAGACGGGAGGAGAGCCACCGTGCACATTCAAACCCTGGCAGCAGCAAATTAAGCAAACCACAAACCACCTGGTACCGCTAACAAAACCACCACCACCACCACAATCACCAACCCACCATCAAGACGACCACCAACACCACTACCAACACTACCCCCACCAACAAAAAACAACAAACGACGACAACAACAAACGACAAACACACACAACGGCATCACAAAGCACGCCACTCACCAGTGGCCGGAGGTAAGCTTCGGAGACCCGCTTCCAAGACAGGGTGCCGATTGAAGGAGACTGACGATGGCCATCCCCGTCCATGTACTGCTTCAAGCCCTCATCCAACATTGTCACGTCTTCCAGGGCGCAGTTTAGCTGAAGGGACGACACAAACACAACAGCACAAGGGGACCGGGGGAGGCGTTTCTGCCTGAAGTTTTGCTGGCGGGGAGTTAAGGCAGGCACTGATACAAAAGCGACGCCGTCGTGCCCCGTGGCTGAAGGTCGGCTCAGAACCCGCCGTTAGTGTCGCGGCCGTGGCGGGATAGGATTTCTCTCGCAATAGGACACACATCTGAACGCCCGATTGGCAGTCCCAACCCCCCCCCCCCACCCCCCCCCACCTCCCCCCCCCCCCCCCCCCGAAGACTATGGTCATACTACTACGGCCATGCAAGACATGAGTACACCCCCCCCTCTCCTGCGCGCACCGCGGTACTGAAGCTCTCAAGGTCGAAAGGAACCAAATATATTGTCACCTAGAAAGGCAACAAGAATACCACCGGCAGGGCAGGGCTCTGGCTGTATACGGAGGACAAAATTTACCGGCCGCATGCCCTGGGCTCCGCTTATGTGGGGCGGTATTTTTTCTCAACAAGGCGCGGAGGCGGCCCCTCGGGGGCAATCAGCGCCGAATCTCAATGAAAACTACCGAACACGTCCGAACAACCCTGGTCCAGCTTCACACATTAACCCCCGAGAAAACTGGCCGCAGTACGCACGCGCGTCCTCCACCCCCTTCCCTTGCCGCACCCCCCCCGCCTGTGGGGGGCTTGGGGGGGGGGGGCGTCACCGTAGGCTTGCGGAGCACAAGATGCTCGTATAGTAGCGCCCGTCATACCTTCGCCTCCGAGGAGTTGGCCCGCGCCTCCGCCTCTCTCGCGCTGTTCTCTAGGGCTTTCATCTCCCCCACCAGCGACGTGCTATTAACAGACGCGCGCGAGAGAGGGAATGGCTGAATCAAGGGTCTACAACAGCAATAGCAACAACAACAAAACTGACTCAACAGTCCAAACCAGAGTGCATTTTATAGGTGCTGCGCTATTTTTTTTTTGGGGGGGGGGGGGGGGGGGGTATTTTGTCCCCGCACGCGAGGAAAGCGTTTTTACTTGGTAAGACTGTTTTCGCCGCAGATCCGGCAAAATGTATATCTAGAGGTTTTTTCCCGGCGTATTTTAACGTACGTATCGCAAATTTTGCCCTTCGGGGGCCTGAAATGCGTCCTGGTACAGGAGACTAACACCAGCACCAACAGGACGACCGCCAAAGACGCCCAAACGCTACAAGGGGTTCTACGTCAACACCAACCATAGCGATACCGGTACCGGTACCAAGACGAACCACAAAACAAACACCAACCCAACTCGGATAGAAAACCACACATTCTCCTACAGCTCAACCATTCGCGTCGTCCACCACCTGCCACCGCAAATTTTTCGTTGAAATGCAAAAAAAAAAAATCGAAGCAAAAAGCAAAGCACGAAAAAATATGGTACTTGATACCCCAAGCCCGCACCACTGACGAGGGCAACGACGACAGACCGAGCAGAGAGTGCACGGCGCACATCTGCCAGAATACAGCACCTCTCTCCCAGGCGCCAAGCCAGGCCAGTCACTCGTTGCCCCACCTGTTCGACTGCGCCGCAACCAGTTGTCCCTTGAGCTCCTCCTGCTCCAACCCGAGAGCAACCAGCCACTCCCCTAGCGCGGTTGCGTTATCCTTGGCCTCTTCCGCCTGACGGGCGACCAGCGCCACGGCCTCCACCGCCTTCTCCTCCGCGGCTGCTGCCGACGCTACCGCGGCAGCCTCGGCATCCTCGCGCTTCTTAAGCGCGGTGCTGGTTGTGCGTGCGCATCAATGGTAACCGTCGGAGGCGGGGCGGCGGAAAGGTGGCCGTTTTAGCAACGCTTGCCAGCGTTCAGTTTAGGACAAAATTATATCACGAGGAGGGACGATGGAAGACAAAACATGTCGAGGGCGCAAGCACCTGCAACAAGAAGAAAGTCCTTAAAAAACAAGAAAAAATAATAACAACACGCCCCCGTGCCCTCGTAGAGTTCCGTACAATATGGCGACGGCACGGGCGTTATACGCCTCTTTGTACAGTGCATAAAATAACTTCCTCAGCTGTCACCTCCCATTCCGTTCCCCCAGAACAAAAACTTAACCATGCCGAACCGACACCCATCTCACCGCAGCTCCTCCACCGCCTCGCGAGCCCCCTGCAGCTCTCTCTGCGCTTCCGTCAACGCCACCTCTAACTCCAACTCCTTCGCCCCCCTCGAGACAGCCGCCGCAGCGGCAGCGGCATCATCCGTAGCAGCTGTCCCGGCAAACTCAACGCTCGTATCATGCTTCCCGCTATTGTCAAGCCACCCGTTCCCTCCGGCCGCGACGGGGGGAACCGCCGGCAACCCGAATCCCCTCTCAGGAGGAGCGCTCGGTGGCGGGTGCGCTTTTGCGCCTTGACTCCCCAGCGTCCGGTCCGTCCCCGCTCCCCACGCTTTACTCGCGCCAAACATCGAAAAGGGGGGAAGGGGTAACGCCGAGAGAGGGCGGAAAGGGGGGAGGGGTGGGAATCAGCGAGCGGCGGAAAGCCAAGTACAAGCAAGCGATCGGCACCAGCGACAAGCAGGGATTTCTGACGGGAGAACATCGATTTTCGCCGACCCTGTTTGCTGACTGCGATGCAAAGATGAAGCCCCCCCCCCTTTCCCCCCCGCGCACCCTTGCGCACAGCCAGACATATTGAACTCCGGCTGTAACGAAACGGCTCCGTTTCCGCCTTGTAGCGAGCCGTAAAGCGCAGCTACATATTTTCGTTGACCAGGCGCAAGTTCCTACAGTTGGTCCACGCTACGATCGCGCACATCCAATATCCGTACTGCTGTATTCCGCTTCAAGAAGCGTCCACTTAGGGCGTGTACCTGGTGCTCCCCATGTGTCTCCCTGCCCCCAAGGATCTGCCCAGTCCCACCCTTCAGCCTCGTGCCTAACTCCATCTCCCCCAACCTGCTGCTGTGGCTGTGGCTGTTGTTGCTGTTCTCGCTGTGGTTGCGGTTGAAAATCAAACCCCCACAGCTGTTCCCCCTGTCCTGGCGAACCGTCACCCTCTCCACCAATCGCCGGCGCCTTGACATCTTCCTGCCGAACAGGCAACGTCCCACCGCCCTCAACCTTTGAAGCGTTGTCGTCCGCAGTCTGCATTCTCCCACCAATGCCGCCGACATTTTCCTCCCCCCAGGCTGCGTTTCTCGGGGCTGCCATGGCGTTCTGACTCCTCACATCTTGTGGGGGCGAGAACCACTCAGCCGTCCCGTCATGGCGTTCTGAATCCATCAATTGTCGGGGGCGAGGACCATCAGCCGTACCGTCAGGAGACGGCCCTGCTTCTTCGGCTGTCGCATCCTTTCTCGCCGTGTCTTCTTCGGCTTGTGATGTTACCGTGATTGCTTGAAGCATCTCCTCCTCCCCGTCGCGTCCTTTTTCGGCCAACCGCTGCTCTTGATGATGCGACCGTTTGCTGCTGCTGCTGCTGCTGCCTCCGCCGACTCTCCATGTCGCCTCCCTCGTCGGAAGCACTCTCCGCCGCTGTCTCCGCCTCTTGCGGACTCTGCACCTCGTCTCTCGCATCCGCACTGAGCGCCGCCTTTTCCGCTCCTCTCACGCCTGTTTCTGCGGGCGGCACAAACACATCAGAGATGTCGCTCCCGCCGTTCCAACCACGCAGGTCGTCGCTTTCCCCCGCCGCGCTCCCGCCGGAAGCATCAGAGTGGGGTAAGGGAGAGCCCCCGGTGGCAGCCGGTGCAGCGGTAGCACCCCCAGTGGCGGCGACAGCATCGGCTGGGACAAGTTCATCGCTACCGCCTGGCTGTTCGCACGCGGTACCTCCGGCGTCACCACTCCCCCCGGTACTGTTGTCACTCCCACCCGCGACTGCGGGGTCGTAAGCCGTCGACCCTCGGTGTGAGTCCGGCGCCGCAAGAGACCCGCCGGTTGATGGGTTCCACGGTTCCGCATCTTCAATCTTCCTCCACCCCGACCCCGCGTGCTTCTTCTGAGCTTCAGGTTCATAAGGGTTGACCGCACCCGGCGGGCCTTGCCCCCCAAAGCTACCGGGGCCAAGCACCTCCCCCTCCTTCCGCCCTTGTTGCTCCTGCTGTGACGCCACCACCGCCACATCGCGCCGCTGCCCAGATTGGCTCCACCCCTCGCCACCCTCCCCTACCCACTGTTCTTGGGAGCGCCCATCACGCCTACCACCGCCACCGCCGCCGCCGTCCCCAGTTCGACCTTCATGGTTTGCTGCCTGGCCATACCCTTCTATGCCTTCACCGCCGGCGCCGCGGCTCCGCCACGACTGTCGAGCTTGAAGCGCTGCAGCTGCAGCCGGCTGCGGCTTCGTTGGGGTGGCGCGCCCGCGTCCAAACCAACCCCTCTTGGCGGTGGGTCTGCTACCGGGCCCGCGCTCACCCTGCGCCTGGTGACGCGCCGTGGAGGGTTGTCGCCGAGGATGTTGGTCGACTTGGGTGGAGGTCCGGCCAGGCGCTGAAGTTGGGGGAGGAAGCGCAGGGCGGGGCTGGTCCCACGTAGTCTCTCCTGTCTTTTCGTTGTAGAACTGGGGAAAAAAAAACGCCGCCAATGGGTTTGCAACGGGTTTGCAATTTGCACCAAGTTTGGGTTCAGCGGGGCGTCGAGTACCGCGGCGAGTTTGGAGGGCCTACGGTTGATGCTTGCATGAACCTTACAGCAGTAGCCGTCGTATTGATGTACCGGTAAAAGCTGTATCATATCAGATATCGGTGGTCCTTTGCACGAGAGGCATACTGCTGTTTGTACAACAGAAGTAAAACAGGCCCATCATAGGTACCAGGTAGTGAGCAACACACGGTTGAGGCAGAATCGCGTAGATGCAGAGCAGGCGAGGGGGGTGGGCAAGCTGCTTGATTCGCAACAACCGATCATGTTCGGAGCATGCATTCGAGTTATAGGGCGGAAACGTAGAGGTGAGCACTTGTTCATGTGTTGATGTTGCCTCGAGATTTCCCGGGGTGGTTGTTGTTCAGGATCGACACGGAACACAGGTCGGTGCGACACGCCCAGATGGCTACGTACAGCAGGAGTAGCGAAGAATATCCCCAAGCAAGATAACCTCCTCACCAGCAAGTCGCAAAGCGCACCAGATAAAGCCAACAATCAACTACGAATAGGATGTACAAGTTCAATGTAAAGTCTCAAAGCGTGCATTCGCAACCTGTGCTCTACTCTGTACCAGGTGGGTGTTGGGAGATAACGGCTCTAACTCACGTACGGCGTCTCTTGGTGAAAATATACTGTCCATCCCGGTGGTACATTCGGCGGAGCTGCCGAAAGACACCCCGCAGCAAGAGAAAGCACCACGGCAGTCGCCCTTGTCCAGCGCCTCTTCCCCCTTTTCCCGTGTGCCGTAGCCATCTTAATAGGGTCCTTCATCCCTGTCCGCTCTCACCTCGCTCTGAGAACTCAGAAATACTGCCAGCCCTGTGAATAACGCCATACCATGTATACGAACTCCTTACCGTCATCGAAACGGTGTTTCAAACTGCTGGATCTGCAGCGTCACTGCGTGCCGTCGCGTCCGTACCACTGTAGGACACTCTCGCAAGACAGAGTATAGTACACTTTACCAGCAAACCCAAGGGCAAGGGGCGCGCCATTGCGTAATACAAGAAAGCTAAAACAGCGCCCCAAAAGATCAACATGCGACGCCCGACAAGCATGAGGGTTAGGGCTCCTGCTACAGCAAGGCTGCCCCAGTCGTTGCCGACGCTCCTCTCCCTGGCGTACTTCACCGCGAGCACCACCACGGCCTTCCTCCTCACCCCACGCGCAGCAAGGCTGACACCAATCTCCTCCCCTCTCCACCGAGAACAGTCTGCGGCATGTTGCAGAACATCCGCCTCTAGACAACATCTATCCTCCACGCGTCAAATATCAACCGCGAGACCTTCGTGGTCAAGCGACCGAACTGGCACAACAGCGTCTGCTCGGAGAGGTGGTGCTTCTGCGCTGAAGAGCGTGGCAGCACCTGCGGGGCTTGAGAAGGTATCGGGGCTGAGCGAGCTGCTGTACCCGAGGAATGGCATCACCGAGCGTTTCGTGTTTTTTGGAGGCAAGGGAGGAGTGGGAAAGACGTCTACCGCTGCTGCCGTTGCTATCCAGTGCGCTGACGCTGGGCTCAGGTGAGGAGAGACCCCTGCCTGACGAGAAGCAAAAGGGGAGGGAGGTTGGGCTGGGGGTGGGGGAGGGAGGGATAGAGGGCGCGTTGTTGGGGCAGCTTGTGCTCTAGAGGGTAGTGGCTGTTCCAGAGTCATTCTGTTGGACTGAGCGTTTTCGTTGCAGCTCTACTCGAAGCATTCCTATATATGTGTCGAAACTCCCTGCTGGTAGTTGACGTTGCCATACGGACGACCCCCCCTATCTCGTCACGTGCATACCGGTATCCCATCCTACTACCGCAATACGAGTAGGATCTGGCAAACCTTGACCTTCCTATATCCCTCGTACAGCTCTAGAAGCTCTGTACGCCAGCAGGCCGTCTCTAGCTTCTTTTTACCTGGTACCATGGTATGTAGCACCAGAGGCGTCAACTCGCACGGCCCGTATGCGGTACATGCGAGTCCGCACAAACTGCTGTTTTCGTGTGGTGCATCACGTGCTGCGTATTGCAACCAGAAAAGAGATAGATGAACGGAACTCCCTTTTCCCTTTTCTGTTTCTTAATCTAGAATGACCAGTCTGGACCCTCGGCGAGTATGGTACCAATAGAACTACTTATAGATATCTCACACTCTGAGCGTGCTCGGTTGGTACATCCCTGGCCTCTCAGAGCTCCCACTTGGAAATCGCCTCCTTTTATTACTTGCCGGACCTTTCCAGCGGCTCTTTGTTTTCTCCATTTCTCTTGGCGCTTTCAGTCCTTTTTTATTTTTTCCTTTTTTGTTCTTTCATTTCGTGTGCGTGCGTGTACTCCGACCACGGCATCGCGGGCGAGCGCGGCACCGTCGCGGGTGTCGGCGGATGGTGGCGGGTAGAGGGGAGGTTGCAAGAAGCGCGGTCGCCGTTTTCGTGGCTAGGCGTCGCGTGTGCCTCGAGACACGAGGCATGAACTCTGTCTGGCCTCCTGGGGTGGTTCCGGTTATACTATGTACGAGTATATAAGGGTCGTTTTGATATGCAAAATAAAATCGAAGCGGTGCTTATTTTTGCGACGAAACTAGAAATCACAGAGAGAGCGAAGCAGTCTGAGCACCAACTTTTTCGAGCTGGCGAACGAGGGCCACGGTGAACACCGGGCTCCACGCGAGGCTGGCGACGGGGCTCACTGTGGCAGAGAGGGAGGATATCTTTACCCGGACCGAATCGGTTGCGAGATGGTCGCGAGAGGGGCGGGCGGCGTACGAGGCTGAGAGAGAAGCTCTGGTGTTCGTTTTTTTTTTTCTTTTTTTCTGTTTGACCGGTGTAAGGTGTTCCAATCAGGCAGGAAATTATTACACGAGAGGGGACGGGGATTTTTTTTTCTTCCCGAAAGGTTTCATTTTCATTGTTTTTGCGGTGCTGCTGCTGTGCCATGCTGTACTTTCTCTTTCGTACATAAGACATACAGCATACCAAAAGAAGAAAATAAGTACCCTACCTGGGGTATGTACATACGTACGACATGTGAGCGAGCGTAGCGGGCGGAACCGCAGGCGACGCGAAGCGTATGTGGCGTCCGAGCCGTTTTCTCCTGGAGCATGGCGGCGGGGCTCTTGGCATTATCAAGTCGCCAGTTTGCAACTACAACCGTAAAAAACTATATTCAATCATGGACCTCTGTCCGGTTCGCATAGTTTGATGTACTTTTCCTTCCTGAGCGAGCGTGGCGGGCGGCGTAGGCCGCCCGCGGAGCGAAGTGCCTTGTACATATTATGGCCATCGCCGATCGCTGGGGCAGCTTCGTTGTACGAACGGTGTTATGTTTGCGCGTGAACTTTGAGTTAAGCGTGTATGTGCTCTCGCCGTGTCAGCTCGACCTTACTTTAACTCATGTTGAGAGGCGAAGAGCTTCCGCGAGCGGTACGAGTAGCAGTACCAGCATCCAGGAGCCTCCTTGAAGTAATATGCCATCAACACCGCCAGCCTGTGGACCTCTACGTAGCGCTTTAGTCGGCAGTCACCAGAGCTGTTAAGAATACTCGGTATTTAATAGCATGCATATTCATAGTAGAACGGAGTGAATGGAGGCGTCAACGTTGTGGATTCTGGACCCAACGCTTGCTGGATTCTTCTCTCATCGTATATGGGCGCCTCCTCGACCAATCTCTCGACGTCAATCACCACAAAGTTATAACGTGTACCTATGCAACAATGCTTCCGCATGCCGGTCTGCCATGAGGCTCTTTAGCCCTGAAATCCTACGTGTACTTGTCATCAAATTTCTACCAGATATTTCCTAGTTACAGCTCTGCAGTAGAGGCAGGTTAACGGCGCAACATCAGCACTTTCAACCCGGGGTAAGAAGACTACTGTCTTCATATATGCGACTCCGTGTTAGCTACGACGTTCAACAACAATCAGAGAGAACCTTGCTACTGCTTTGTCGGCGCACACTCTGCTGGCATCCCCTCGTCTGACGACTAGAATATATCCTAGGCAGCTTAAGGCCTTGAAGCCTCAAGGCCAGCCGTTACATCGCGCTGAAATTATGTCTGCCGTTTACCTGACACGCGACAGCACCCGCGCTTTTTTCGCCGGACAGGACGCTGGTCATCAGCACGGACCCGGCCCACTCGCTGGGTGACGCTCTGGACCAGGACGTGTCGGGGGGGGAGCCAGTGAGGGTAGTCGGTTTGGACAATCTCTCTGCGATGGAGGTACGATGCGAGTACGGTACGTGGTAGGTCGTGAAGAGAACGCCTCCCGCGTTTCGTGCGCCTGCCTTCTAGGATGTGGATTGGCTATGATGCGGATTAGTTTGACTTCCTTATTTTCAGGTGCTTGGTTCGTTGGTCGTGCGGTCGGTAGATGGGTCGATCGGCATCATACGGTGGTAGATGGGTCGATCGGCATCATACGGTGGTAGATGGGTCGATCGGCATCATGCGGCGGTAGATGGGTCGATTGGCATCATACGGTGGGGGTCAGTTCGTCGTCTTTTTTTTTTCTGTAGATCACCTTGCGGTTCAATCGATTGCTTCAGCGACGAGGTTTGTTTTGGTGCTGCGTCCCATCCACCGAGCAGCGATTGAAAGACGAAGCAACAGCCCCCCCCCCCCCCCCCTCACACACACGCAATGACGGGTTCCATGGCCAAGTGGGCTTTCTATTGACTCTACGGAGATGAACCCCGCGGATCGAGACGCCCCCCCCCCCCCCCCCCCCCGATCTCCGGTCGAAACACGCTTCCTTTTTCCCAGGTGGACACCGAGGAAGCGGTGAAGGAGTTCGAAGAGGCGTTATCGACATTCGACATTTCTGGGATGGCGGAGGAGATGGGTGTTCCTAAGGACATGGTCGAGGTGTGTACGGTGGCGGCATCGAGAGACGGCACCATGTGGATTGCGAGCGTCTCTTTCTTTTGTCTTTCTTGTCAACCGAATTGAACCCAACCCAACCCATTCGAGTTTAACGAGTATCAAGAGAGGATTCTTCCCCTCGACTGTAAGGGGTGGCGACTGTAAGGGGGTGGGGAGAAGGAGGAGGATCGGCTTCATTTTCACGAAAGAACCATCTACCCCGGCGTCGAATGGGGTAGCACGTATATTTTATAGCAGCGGACGCGCCGTTGCGTACCGCAGGGTAGTATTACCTTCTGCAGGCTGGAACGAGCGTCGTCTACCTGGCGGAAAACGGCAGAAAAAATGAGAGCGCTACTGATAGAAAACGGGGTTGTCGAACAAACGGCGTCACGAGAACACACAGCTATAGCGGCGCGATTGTTCGTATAGCATTTCTTTCTCTTGGTTGTTTTACTCCGGTTACACGGTTGTAAGCGGGGCGGGCGGTAGAGGGTGGCCTCGGTGAGAACCGCCGCAACGAACCGAGGGGCAGTCCCGATCCAAAGCCCAAAATAGATTGTTTCACCAGCCGTGAGATCGACGGCGTAACTGAAGGTGTGTTGGTGTCGACCGCGCTACCGATACAGGTTTGGCTTCGGCGGTATTACCGTTGTAGCAGACGGTGGCGTCGACGGCTCTGCTTATGTAATTGAGGACTGCTGAGGCGTCGATGGCACTATCAGTGTATCTGTGGCGCTGATGTCTCTCCCAATGTATCAGTGAAATCGACAACGCTACTGGTGTTTGCGGAGCGTCGACGACGCCATCGATGTAACTGTTGACGTCGACGGCGTAGCCGGTGTAAACTGTTGGCGTCGACGGCGTTTTATAACGGTGTATATAGAGGTTTGACGTTGACGGCGCTTCCGACGTAGTTGTCGACGTCGACAGCATTACCAATGTAGCTGTTGGGGTCAACAGCGTTACCGATGAAACAGTTGGCGTCGACGGCAAAAATTTTAACTGTTGGCGTCGACGGCGTTACCGATGTAACTGTTGCTGTTGACGTTGACTGCGCTGCCGATGTAAAATTTGGCATCGATGACGCTACCGATGTAACTCCTGGCGCCGACAGCGACACTGATGTACCTGTGGGTATCGACGACGTTTCATACTGGTGTACATGAGGGTCGCATCAACGGTGTTACCTATGCAACTGATGGTGTCGACGACGATACAGATGTAACTGTTAGCATCAACAGCGTAACTGATGTGACTGGAGGTCATTTTCTATGTAGTTGTTGGTGTCGGACGGCAACAGCTACATCTGAAACGACCTTAAGTTACACCAGTTACGCTGTTGATGCCAACAGATATATCTGTATCGCCGTCAACACTGACAGCTACATCGGAAACTACCTTCAATTACATCAGCTGAGCTGTTGATGCCAACAGTGACATCTGTATCGCCGTCGACACCAACAGATACATAGGTAACACCGTTGATGCGACCCTCATGTACACCGGTATGAAACGTCGTCGATGCCAACAGTTACATCAGTAACGCTGATAACGCCGGGAGTTACATCGGTAGCGCCATCGATGCCAAATATACATGGGCAGCGCAGTCGACGTCAAATGCAACAGTTACATCGGTAACGCCGTCGACGCCGACAGTTACGTCGGTATCGCCGTCGATGTCGCACCTATGTACACCGGTATACAACACCATCGACACAAACAGTTACATCGGTTTCACTGTCGACGCCAGCAGGTACGTCGGTAGCACTGTCGACACTAACAATTACGTCGGTAACGCCGTCGACGCCAACAGTTACATCGGTAACGCCGTCGGCGCCAACAGTTGCATTGGTAGCGTCGATGTAAAATTTGGCATCGATGGCGCTATCGATGTAACTGTTGGTGTGGTCGGCGTTACCGATGTAACTGTTGGTATCGACGATGCTTGGTATCGGTGTACATGAGTGTCGCATGGACGGTATGGCCGATGTAGCGGTAGGTGTCGACGGCGTTACCGATGTAGCTGTTGGCTTACCGATACAGCTGTTGGTATCGGCGTTGTGTTATACCGGTGTACATGAGTCTGGCGTCGACGGTGTTGCCTGTGTAAATGTTGGTGTAGACGGCTTTACCGATATAACTGTTGGTGTCGACAGCGTTGCCGATGTAAAGGTTGGTTTCGGCGGCGTTACGGATGTAACTGTGGGCGTCGACAGAGTCACCGATGGAACTGTGGGTATCGGCTGTGTTTTATACCGGTGCACATAGGTGTGGCGTCGACGGTGTTACCGACGTAATTGTTGGTGCCAACATGTTTCCTGATGTAGATGACGGTGTTGCCGATGTAACTGTTGGCGTCGACAGCATTGTTAGCGATGTAAAATGTCATAGTGTTGGCGTCGACGGTTGACGGTGTTACACCGGTACCGGTGCACGTAAGTGTGGCCCCGACGGGCTTCTTGCTTCCCGATGCGGTTACGACAAGTGCAAGACGACCAAGAAAACCGTACGGATCACTTCGCCTCTCCCGGGATAGTCACTGGTGCTGCAATTGGTAACATCGAGTGTGTCTGGCAAACTTATAAACGCACGCACGCATATGCACACACATAGACATGGTTGCAGGCACAGGCAGACGCATGCATGAACGCACACGCCCACAAGAGAAGCACTGGTTCTCCTGATTAAGACCCGCGTTGATGCTGGTTATTGTGGCACGTTGTTCCGTCGGTTGTGCCGACGCCGGTTCCGGTCGGTACCTGACGATTCATGAACAAAAAGAGGCACGACACACCCCGTCCGTCAGTCCCCACGAGGGGCCGATCGGACGAAGTTATTAAAATTTCCCCCATGTTTTTTTGTCTTTGTATTCCCACCGGAGATCTGGTGACGTTTTTGTTGCGGGCGGTCGCCTGAAAAACCTCGACTTATTTTGTTACTGTTACCGCGGTAGTTGGCAGTACGTCGCGGCTGATGGCATGCTTCTGTCATCATACCGGTACCTGGTAATGTTTATGTACGTATCGCCTCAACGGAGCGAAAACGCACCTCAATCAATCGATCGCCACCATCGCGAGGAAATCCCACCCAACACGACCTAGCCCGACCCGAACCTACCCGGCCTCGTCCCCCCCCTGTCGCCAACCGAAACGCCCCCTGCGTGTGTCAGAGCCTCGGCCTGTCCGAGTTTAGCGAGGTGCTGGCGAACCCTCCCCCGGGGATCGACGAGCTCGTAGCCCTGTCGAGAGTGCTCAAGCTGGCCCGTTCGGAAGAGTGAGTGAGAGAGCAGAACACGCGCCTTTTTTTTTTTCTTATGACGTCAATCCAAGACAGTTTAGCTGTCGCTACGTTGAAACTCACGCAACAGGATGTTTTGTGGAATGTGTCGTCAAGTCATGTGCTTCGCTTGCTTTGGTGAATATGGATAATCGTATACACCTGGTGTGCATCTCGGTCGGTGGTCGTAGATCCTCGGTCGTGATCCGGCTTCTGCCAGCTCGAAAAAAGTGCAGGATACATTACCTTTTTTTTGGCGCGGTATAAATTAGAAGTACCTAGGCACGGGGATGTCTATCTTGGAGTGGAGCGTGGCGATGTCGGGTATTGTTACTTGTGCTGTCGTTGGCTCCGTCCGTCCGTCCGTCTTTTGCTTCGTTTTTTTTTCTTTTTTCTTGTGTCTGCTCTTCATGTGTGTACCGGATAGCGGCGTAAGGGATCGCCAGGTCGAGAGTTTGTTAGCCCGTTACTCGTGCTTTCGTGTCAGACATGAAAATATTTACCGTATGCTCTTATGTTTTTTTGTAGAATCGGGACTTCTGATATGGCCGTTTTTAGCAGCAGGCAATGTCTTTTGTTTCCTTTTTTATCTCATACGGGTAGGTATGGATTTATGTGCTAAGTGTAACGCCTTTTTCGTGTTGCGTGAACAGGCAAAACTTCGACCGCATCATCATCGACACGGCACCGACCGGCCACACGCTCCGCCTTTTGGGCTTCCCCGACTTCCTCGACAACTTCTTAGAAAAGGCGAGAAAACGACCGACAAAACAACCGACCGACGGAATGACGGAACGACCGACGGACTTACCGTGCCCTTCTTGTCTTTTTCACGTTGTTTTCTATAGTTCTAAAATCAGGTACGGTATCATTGGATTATTGTGACTGTCAGTAGTACCAGGTATTTACTAGTAGTAGTATTAATAATAGTAGCGGTAGTAGTAGCCGCAGCAGCAATAGTGTTAGTAGGAGAATAGTAGCAGTAGCAGTAGCAGCAGTAGTAATGATATATCCGTTTGGCGTTAAAAGTGCGCCCATCGAGACCAAAGACCGAAACAACATCTAGGATTTGATGGATTTTCCAGAAAAAAAAAATGGCGTTTTTTCGGTGCGGTATTCGGGAAGCCTTTTTTGTCCTATTTCTGTCTCTTATGTTCTGCTCTGGGGTGTGTATATATATGTGAACACACGCGTGGTTTGCTCTCATGTTTGCGCTACAGGTTATTCAGCTGCGCGGACGCCTCGGAGGGGTTTTAAATTTGTTGACAGGCATGTTTGGGGGGGGAGGGGGCTTTGCGGAGAAAGCCGACTTGGCCGTGGAAAAGCTGCAGGGCTACAAGGAGACGATGGTGAGACCTTTCGGTGGTTGTGTAGAAGGAGGCGGTTGGAGGGGCGGGGATGGATTGAGCCGCGACCAGGGGGGGTGTACTCATGTCATATGTAGCCGTAGTCGTATGATCATAGACCTCGCATCCCTACAATGCCGGGGCGGAGCACGTCGGGTTTTTGCCGACCAGGCAGATACTTCCTGCACCAAGCGCGAAGCGCCGTGAGGTGTTGGACGAGTCACATGAAAGGTGACCTGCATCCTACTGTGAAGCGGACTTGCAATGGATGATAGCGTCGAATGCGGGGGGGGGGGGGGGGGGGTCGATCATATGGTCTCGTATTTGTGTGCGTCGATCTCTGAGGCGTAGTTGGCTGCTTTGAACCAGTCGATAAGCGCTGTCATTCCTGGGGCAGCTTGCATAACTCCTTTTGAGCACCCAGAGATGACGAAAAATATAAATCTGGTATGACGTTCTTCGTCTTGACAACCGTCTCTTGATCTTGCGCGCCGCAGCTAGGCTTATGTCAATTATGCTGGCAAAACATTCAGCATTCTGTTTTGTGGTTCATGGACATAACAGTAGCATAGTCGGGTTTTTTTGGCATTCACCGTTTTACAGTTAATTGCACTCACGGTTTTTGGGACGAAATACTCGTGAATAGAGTTGAACCATTTTTGCATCACTTTTAGTATTAAGGTTAAAGTAGCATAGTTGGACGTTTTTAGGTGCGTACCAGGCATAGCTGGGCGGAAATTACGAAAGCAGAAAGCCAAGGAAAAAAAATAGCAGAATGGATGTAAACCTTGCCGCGGCGCAAGTACTAGCATGCTGCCGCCTTCAGTTCCTTGCGTATGTCGTATTACTATTAATACATACTGTAGTACGAAATAGTTCGGTTACTACTGCAACTATGTCACCCCCCCCATTCAGGCAGTGGGCGATGCTAGAATCGTCACGTTTAGTCGTCATTTTTTTCCCTCTTAAGCCCCAAAATGGTTTTAAAACAAGAAAAATGTCGTGCAGTGTGCAATGCACATATGGTACCTGCCCAAAATATTTTAGAAGGGTGGCAAAACAGGTCGCGCAGGGGGCGGGGATATTATCCGGATCGGTATGGCGCATACTTCGTATTTTTATAGATGTATTTATTTGTTTTGCGGCGGGCCGAGGCATTCTGCACTTTTTTGCGGGAGCCGGAAAAGGAACGATAGTAATTTCTTCCCCCCACTTATTTGAGCTTCGAGTACGTATATGAGACTGGTGTTCGATATCGTGGGACATACCGGCACCTGGTAAATGGCTAGGACGGGGATAGCGCGAGGTTTATTGCACGGGGAAACGGGATATAGAGGGGATGGCGGGGGGGGGCGGGGTAGCGGTTTAGCATGAACCCGCCCACCCCCGTATGTCTGAGCGCGGAGACCTGCGGCTCCTGTCGCGTCCTAGCCACCCTTCTTCTCTCCCCCAGACCCCGTCAGCTATGTCTCGCGCTGTCCCAGCCCTCCTGTCGCTTGGCGCACCAACCTCCCCCTACTCCACCCCACCCACCCCCCCGCGTTTTCGTTTTTGTTTTTGTTTTTTTTTTATTTAAGGTGGAGCTGAGGGACCTGTTCAAGAACCAGGACGCGACCGAGTTCTGCATCGTGACCATCCCGACGCAACTGGCGATCGCCGAATCGAAACGCCTTCTCGCCGCGCTGAAGACCCAGGGCGTCGCCGTGCGCAACATAGTCGTCAACCAGGTGTGAGCGCTCTATCGTAGCGCGAGTCCTTCCCGAACGCTGGTGATGATATTTTGTGCACAAAAACAGTTTTTGTTTGGACACAGGGAGGCATCAATCTTTCTGAACGCCGATTAAACCCCCGTGGTAGTCCTTTCCCAGGGTAGGGAGTTGTCTGTGGGCGTAAGTTGGGGAGGTCCGACGCTAGCTTCGGTCCAACTGCATGGAGAACACCAGTCCACACTCTTCTGCGTTCGTTCGCTTGAGAGTTCGGTGGCACTTCAGAAAGGGTGTTACAGGTGCAAGTTTGGGGGGGGGGGGCGAGCGAGCGAGAGGGAGAGAGAGAGTTTTTTTACGAGGAGAGGAAAAAGCCGGAAGAACCAACGTGACGATGACCTCTTACCCCCCCCTCCCCCGATGGCAGGTTGTCGACTCCAGCGTCGGCGCGGACTACGTCTCCCGCCTCCACAAGGGGCAAGCCGCGTGTCTCGAGAGGCTCCGGAAGCTGGCAGACGGGAAAAACGTCGGCGGAGGGGGAGGGAATCTTGACATCAGCCCCGTCCCATTTTTCGACATGGAAGTCGCGGGAGTCTACCCGCTCAGGTCATAATATAGTAGGACATTTTTTTTGTGTTGAACCAGGAGGCGGTAGTTGTGTGGAGGGGTGCTCTAACCGTTTCGCCGCTGTAACATAATCCCACTCTAATTCCTAGTAGATTTTCCCGAAAACGTGGATGCGTGCGAAGGGGTTTTTCCGAAAAAAACAAAAATCAAGTGATCAGTGCCCAAATGCCGTCCTTTGCTTTTTTACTTGGAGTGCACTGTACAGCAGTTACATGCAGAAACCTAAACCTGACTCTATTTGGAAGCGTCTTTTGCCCACAACGGGAGTACAGTCCTAGACTGGTTAATTAACCCCTGTGGGACCCAGGAATAGCTACTATTACGGAGGACCATAGTAAATAAGACCAAATATTGTTGGTAAAAATAGGGAAATATATAGGTTTTTGTGTATACTGCAAGTCCTATTTACTATGGTCCCCCGTAATACCAACCCGAAAACATTGAGGTGTGGTCTTATAGCCGTCTGGTATGGACGGCCACGCAAAACGAATACCATACCGTGCTACCCTCCTTTTGCGGGCTTGAGAGCCGGAAAAACGCGTCGAAAAATGGTGACGATTTTTTGCAGCATTCGGCCGCACGAAGCAGCAGCCGAGGCTGCTCGCTCTTGAGGTGGGGAGGTGCGTCCGAAGTGCATCGGAAGACTCAAGTCCGACTCGCGCGCGCGTAGCATGGCGATACTTGCACGCCTCGGACAGATGAGGATGATCTATCTGATCTGTCTACAATTGATAATCTAGTTCCTCACCTGCAGTTGTGAGAGGTTGTGCAGGATCTGGATGGAACAGACCCATCCCAGAAAACACGTGCCAGAATATGCGGATTCTACAGGTTCAACCCGGCAACATGAGGTACAGTAGACCGTACAATAGTCCATCTGCCTTGATTTAATCTAGATCGTCACGTGGGAATGATCTATAGATGATCTGTTCGAGGTGTGGATACTTAGAAACTGTTACAAGTTCTTCCTACCGTAACAGTAATCAGAACCCAAGATGGACCCAGAAACCAACGTATGGCTGCATGTTCACACACCACATTTGGTTCTTTTTATTGCGGGGGACCATAGTAAATAGGACCTACGATACGCACCAAAACCTATATATTTACCTATTTTTACAAACAATATTTGGTCCTATTTACTATGGTCCCCCGTCATAATAGTATATAGATGGAAGGTTGATACGACCTAATAGAAGGTTGATATGACCGTACTTGTCGCTCTTCAAGCCGATATCACCTGGGTCCCAATATGTGTAGTAGACTTGATAGTACCTTGCTGCGCGCATGTTGATACAACTCCCCGCGTTTTAGATGAGACACTTGACCGAGCTGCGTATCACGTGGCGCCGGTGGTGTAATCGTCATATTTTGGCGAAAGCCAGCAGCTCGAGCTACCACGTGGGGCCGATGCTTCGATCGCCATATGCTTCGGTCACTTTTCCCCTCTCTTAAGCTCAAACAGGGTCAAGGGGTTGTAATGATACTGACTGTGAGGGGTCTACATAGATAAATGTGCGGTAGCGACCGGACCTGGGCGTGTAGCAGCTACACTACGCGATGACTGTTTAGTTTTGTGCTCGCGCCGGAAGTTGTTGAGATGTTTTTTCAAGAAACGCAACATATACCTGGGTTCACTTTTGGTATTTTTTTGCGGGCGAGGGGCTGACTAAAAAAGCTTCCGGTCGTTGGGTTTATGTCGGCCGCTAGTTTTAGATGTACAAGCATTCGTATTAATAGTAGTATGTTCAACCGTTGACGTATGATACTGCTGTATTGTCAACTAAGTGACTACTCGTACAGTAGATTTTCTCCGACGTAATAAGCTTTGAGCTTGCGAAAATGATCCCACTCGAACCCCAAGTAGTTCGTAGTTTGTCCCTAAGAACACGAATGCAGTTGTAAATAGATTAGGGACCCGTTTTCCCGGACAAGCAAAGCACCGACAAATAGGTACGCAAAGGGGAGACGAAAGCGCTTACGAGGGGATTTTGACCGGAATCATGTGAAACGAGGTCGAGATGTGTTTTTGCCGCTGTTGCTGCTACTGCTGCTGGTCGTGGTGGTGGTGCTGCCTTTGCCGCTGCTGCTGGTGGTGCTGCTCCCTCTGCTACTGCTGCTGCTGCTGCTGTTGGTGGTGATGCTGCTGCCGGTGTTGCTCCTGCTACTGCTACCGCTGCTGCTGCTGCGGTTGATGCTGTTGCTGTTAGTGCCATTGCGGCTCCATCCGTCCGGTGTGTTTTTTTGTTTGTCTTGGTTTGCACGAGCGAAGGGCCTCGGTCTCTTTACGTCAGGAAAAGCTGCTTGCTTGTTTTGCACCATGTCATATACACCACTAGGTAACAAGACAAGTTTCCACTAAAACAAGCATACAGTAGTTGAATACGAGGGGGCGACGGCGGACGAAAGCAGCGAGCAAATAACATATTAGTCTGTATGTACAAGGGTAGTAACGACAACAACATCATACACACCGGGCAGGTACATGGGCACTGCGGCGTACGGAGGTGCTAATGAGGACAACTGGAGGCAGCTATCCTCGGACCCGGACCAGCGTTTCATCATCCTTGGTGGCAAGGTATGATGAAGCCAAAAAATACCTGTACAGCAGTGGGGCTTCTTCTTGAAGGGTGTGTGTGTCCACAGTTCGTGTGTGTTTTGTACTTATGTGTGCATGCTTGACTTGTATAAATACGTGGTTGTGCGCTTTGCGTGTTTAGTGTCTGTTTGTCTCGTCCGCGCGTGTATTGCGGGCGCGTTTGTCCTGGTGCGTGTTTGCGTGTGTGTACGTGCGCGTATATGAGCGTGTGGGCGTGTATATATGGTATACATGGCATGCTGACAAGGCACGGCGGGTGTAACGGCCTGCTATTAGAAATGAACACACCGGTGTTGGTACGTACTAGAAGTGACGAGCTTTATTTCAACCGTGTGGGTCGATCTCAATGCCGATTCCACCGAGAGGTGGCGATCGGGCTTGTTAAGGTTGGCGGGGAAAGCAAGCGATCGCCGGCGCTTGAAGACCGCAACCATTGCTTGTTCTGTTCCGACTTCCTGTTACAGGCTCGGGGACCACATCAGTAGACATGAATCCTCTTGAGAAAGGACACGCGGTGGCGGTAGTGGCGTTCTTTCGTCCGCGTCATTCCTCCCCGCTCCGCGGATATACCCAGATTTCTTTTTTGTTTTGAGACGTACGAAGTACCAGGTATAATTTATTTTTGTAGGGTTCTTGTTGTCGTTGTCTAATTGTTTTTTCGCCCGTGTCGTTCCGCGGGCGGTCAGGGAGGCGTTGGCAAGACTACGAGCTCGTCTGCCCTCGCTGTTAGGATGGCGGACGAGGGATACAAGACGGTGGTGGTGTCGACGGCCCCGCGCACTCCCTGGGAGACGCATTGCAGATGGACCTCGGGGGAGGTGGACTGGTGGCGGTGAGATAAATCGATGATGTTACCTGCTCGTACCTCTTCGTTGTATAATACAGTGGAGCAACAGGTACCTCTTTGTTGTATACACTGCAGTAGTTACGTCTAGTTTGTACCTCTTTCGCTGTGCATACCTCTTTGTTGTATATACAGTGGTAGGTACCTCTTTGTGAGTATTTCGTCGTTGTACATACGACAGACACCTCTTTGTTGCACATACAGCAGATACCTGTTTAGGTTTCTCTATATTGTACATACAGTAGATGCCTCTGTATTGTGCCTACACGGAAGGTACGCCTTTGTTGTACATCCAGGGTAGGTACCTCTTTGCTGTACAGTAATGTGTCGGGACTGACACCAGCCGGGAGAACATGGTACCTTGTTGGTGTACGGTCAGGAGCGGCAACTGGCCCTGGTGAGAATAGAAGATACCTTGTTTTCGTGCGCGCAGGCGCAAGCAAGCAAGCAGACACGCGTCGGGCGACTCATGTGCAATGTGGGGGTACCTCTTGACTTACGGCCAATCCTGGAGCATATCGTAGAACACGCGGGTAAAATCCTAGCAGGGCGCGACTTGTCGCAGCGCGCTATCCGATCCTGAAAGCTCGTGAGCATAACGTCGTTTCCCTCCCCCATTCTGTTTGTCTGTCTGTCTGCGTGTTTGTCTGTCTGTCTATGTGTCTGTCTGTCTGCCTGTCGGTCTGACTATCTGTCTGTCTGTCTGTCTGACTGTCTGTCCGTCTGTCTGTCTGTCTGTTTGTCTGCTGTCCGTCTGTCTCTTTGTCTGTCTGTCTGTCTGTCTGCCTGTCTGTCCCTCTGTCTCTCTGTCTCTTGATCTCTATCTCCATCTCCATCTTGTTATGATTCTATATTAATTCTAGGTGGCTGGTATCACGGGCGCGGGTAGTCTGCACGCACTCGAGGTGGACACGGAGGGTGCCGTCGAGGAGTACAAAGAGGTAAAAATGCGCCATGTGTACCAGCTTACAGATGCGGACAGAACACATGAACAGACACTTGTGTAATTTTTAGAGCTGTGAGTTGACCCGACTTCACCAGCTAGTTACTAGTCGGACTAATAGTTGGTCGTTTTTCGGAGGTGCGGGCTATCTGAGTTATTGGTTTTCCACGTTGGTAGGAAATATTGTTGAATGCGGGATACATGTTTTCATGTTTGGGTGGGCCCCCCCCGGTTGATTTTGCTCGCTTCGCTCGCCTGACTTAAGTCGGCAAGTCGGCTGCCCATCAGCTAGCTTCGCCAGTCGACTTTCCAACTTTAGCCAGTTAGTCGGCTAACGGCACCTACCGATTGGTTCTTGGTCGTCAAATCTTGGCGTGATGTTGTTCGAGTGTAGAGCCCCGGGTTCTATACGGCAGGGACAGCAGTACACAACGAGACGGACAAGGGCTCGTTTTTTTTTAAGCGTTCCATTTTATTTCGGAAACCGTGTGCGGCTGGTTCTCCGATGTGTCGCTGGTCCTGGAATGGATGCAGTATGTGGGGTGCGGGTCCGACGGGGATAGTTTTATTTGTTTTGTTACCTTTCTGATTGTGCTGGTGGTCCACACCATGGCCTTCGTATGTATAGGCTGGTGTTCGCTTCGCCCTTTCTCTCACCCGTTCCGCTGCAACACTCACTCCTCAAAAACACCCGCAAAACCCAATCAAGAACAAAGAATGAGGCACCGGGCAAGCAAGTTTTACTGGTGTCCCCACTCCGCCCCCCTTCATCTATTCACCCTCTCGGACACGTAGCCCGTAGCTCGTGAGGTCCTTTCGACACTTGACCCCTGAAACACATATTTCGAGAAAAAATAAACGACGCCTCGCACACGTATATACCAGGTAGCTCACAATTTTTGGACTCTTTCGAAAAATTACCACTAAAACACCACGAGTACAGGTGGTGGACGGTTTCATGAGGAAGACGAAAGCAAAGGCTGAAGAGGGAGACGCGACCGCAAGCCTAGTCAACCAGCTCAACCTTGAAGAGTTCGCGGGCGTCTTGGACAACGCTCCGCCGGGGACTGACGAGCTTGTGGCCCTCTCCAAGGTGTGGGCTTGGTGGTGTTGGTGTTGGTGGTCGTGCTGTTGGCAGGGTGTTGTCGTTGGTGGTGGTGGTGGTGTTGGTGATGTTGGTGATGTTCTTGCTGTTGTTGGTGGGGTTATGTCCGTTCTTCTATTTTCTTTTTTGTGTATGTTATACCGCTTGCTTTGAGATGGATGTACTTGCACCAATTACTCTTTGTGTATTCCATTTTTCGGTGGTAATTCGCCAACTCATGCTCCGTATAAATGTCCAACTTCTGCTCGCCTTCTCGCCTTTGGGAGAAGGAGGTTTCAGTTTGCTTCCCACCTGATTTATGGTGAGAATAAGCTGGACTTTCTCGTCGCCCGAGTATGCTTTTCGCTATGCTCGAAATGCCCAGTCATGCCGTGAGAATTGCAAGCATTGCTGGATATAAGCCTAACATACTGCTCGCTACGGACAAGGTTTTCGCACGATTATGAGTGACTTGTGTCTGTTAATGTTGATATGTTATGTGTATTTCGCATGCTTTTACAGAGCGCCTAAAAGCTGTGGGCGCGTTAAGTAAGTGTAGGGGAGGGAATCATTATTTGCTCAGGATAGGCTTGTTAGGCCTTTGTTATGCTGAAGAGTCAGCGAGAATTGCTCATCGCAAATTTCACTTTTTGCTATGTCCAAAAAGCCCAAATATGCCGAAATTGTTGTCAAGATTGCTGTTGCTGTTGCTGGTATTATGTTGACACGGTTTGGGGTTCCTCTGTTGCTGTTGCTACTGCTATTGCGGTTGTTATCGTCGTTGCTTCCGCTGGTTTGTTTGCTTGCTTTTTGGGTTGCTCGCTCAGTTGCTTGCTTGCTTGTTTCTGTCTTTGACCTGATGACTTTTGTCTTGTTGTCGTTTTTTTTTTTGCGACTGTCGATGAAGGTGCTGAAACTGGTGAAGGGTGACAACGAGCTGGGGATCAAGTTCGATCGCGTCGTCATCGATACGGCCCCAACGGGCCATACACTCCGGATGCTGACATACCCCGAGTTTCTCGACGGGTTCTTCGAGAAACTCATCAAGATAAGGCAAGGGGTACCCCCGGCAGCCGCTGGTTCATCCTTGCATTCCTTCGTCCATCCATCCATCCATCAATCCATCCATCAATAAATTCGTCCACTCACTGATTAATCCATCTATCTATCCATTCACCCACCCCCCCACCCACCCATCCACCCATCCGTACATTTTTTCACTTAGTGAGCCACTTATTAATTCGTTAGTTAAATCACCGTTCATCTATCCATCCACCCATCCACCCATCCACCCATCCATCCATCCATCTGTGCTTAGTTGCATCCATTAGGTCACTCGTTATTTCACTTATCCATTCGTTAGTTGTTTTACCATCCACCCATACATGCAAGTATCCATCTATCCATACATCTATCACATCCATCCATGCATGCATCGTTCATTCATTGATCCATCCGTCTATCCATCCACCCATCCATCCATCCGTCCGTGCATTATTCTCTCATTTTTCCAGTTATCCATTCGTTTGTTAGTTAATAGTGCACTCATCTGTCTATCCATCCTTCCATCCCCCCATATCCATCTGTCGATCCATTCACCCATCCATCCACCCATCTGTCTATCCATCCATCCGTACGCTATCACTTCACTATTCCACTTATTGTTAATTCGTTAATTAATCGTCCATCTATCTAATTGCCTATCAATGCATCAAATCCATCCATCCATGCATCGTTCATTCATTGATCAATCAGTCTATCCATCAACCCACCCATTAACAAATCCGTCTATCCATCCATCCCCCATTCATCAATCCGTCTATCCATCCACCCACCCATTATGCCACCCATCCATCAATCTATCCACCCACCCGTCCATTAGTTAATTAATTATTTCGCTTACTATTCCAGCACTTCACTCACTATTTCAACTATAACTCGGACATCAATTGGATCATGCCTCAATCACGCAGCTGCCATTGGTGAAATCGTCCCTTGTTTTTCGTCAACTTTTCCTCAAGAGGGTTAATACACGATTGTTAAAGACCCCACATCTTTTCGCGTGTCATGTAGCTGGTAGGTCACTATCCCTGGGCCCAACAATACTTTACTCTAGTGTTGTCTCTGTTGCCCACACGTTTCCCCACGCCCCCGCGCACCTCAGAAATAAGCTCAAGGGTGCCACGGCCATGCTCAATATGTTTTCGGGCGGCGGCATCGGCGGCGGCAGCTCCCCCTCGCCAGAGGAAGTGGCCGAGATGGAGGAGGACCGGGACAGGCTGAGAGATTTCCAGTTCAAAATGCTCGAGCTGCAGGTGCGGGTGCCGTGCGCTGAAAGGAGCGCGGGGGGGGGGGGCACTCATTATCATGCGTGGCCGTAGTCGTATGACCATAGACCCCGCCCCGCATCCCTACTATACCGGGACGGAGCACGTCGGGTACTCACCGACCAGGCAGTCATTGCTTGCACCAAGCGCGAAGCGCCGTGAGGTGTTGAGCGAGTGACATGAAGGGTGAGCTGTATCCTACTAAGAACCGCTTTAGAGGCGGATTTTCTTGCATGTGGATGACAGCACCAATGAACTCAATTAATTTCTGGTGTGGCCACTTCCAGAGCTCTGGAGTGGATTTTGCTATGTAACTGCGTCGTGGGTGCCTCACCAAATACACACTACGTGGTACGATCATCCCCCTTGTGCGGAGTAGAGGTTCTCCCCGCACAAAATGATCCACCTTGACCGCCAGCCGTGGTATCCGCCAAAAAAAAACAAAAACGGTACCCTTGTTGTCTAGCTCACGCAGTGAGAAGCGTGTTTTACAGCGTCGTCGCCAACCGACGCCAACCCAACCTATATATACTACTGTAGGTGTATAATATAAGGGGGGGGCAAGGGAGGTGGCTGCTGCTTCTGCTGTGTTGCTGATGCTGCTGCTGCTGTTGTTGCTACTGCTACTGTTGTTGTTGCTGCTGAGACTGCTGTTTCTGCTGCTGTTGCTGACGATGCTGCTACTTCTCCTGCTGCTGCTGCTGCTGCTGATGCTGTGACGTGATACGCCGAACGAAGCGTCGGCTGGCATGAAACCGAGCTTGGGTTTTTGCTGCGTATTTATTTGTTTTTGCGTTCGCGGGTGTTGCCGTAGAAGAAGCAGCAAGGGGTTCCGCCCTCCAGCCCTCGAACTCGACGAACCTGCGTCTACTACCCAGAGTAAATAAACAGTACACCGTCTTATTTATTTTTACTCATTATTTAATCCTCTGACCGATAGATTAATTTATAGCTTGAGCCCACCACACGTCCACATCGATACGTTTACGTCACGACGCCAGCGGGAATTGAACCCCCCCCATACCATGCTCAACTTTCGGCCATGCATGAACATGAGTGCACCCCATGTCATTCTCATTAGCGGACGGTGTACCCACCAAACTACCAATGGTCTCTTTTCTCGGTTGCAGTCCGCTGTTGAAACTCCCAATATACTGTAGAAGGCGTAGGCTTGGGGCCAGGACGTCAGGCGGAGTGCTATGCTCACGCGGTGCGGACTTGGACGTTCACACGCGTGATTGCAACCCAGATGAACACCGTGAAACCGTGGCAAGATGCAGAAGTAGGACCACATTTAGTAGCGGATGTTTACCCGTCGAAAAATCCGGCCGCATCTTCGTTTGCTCTCGGGTGACACCCGCGATGGTGTTTGTTCTGATTGGTTTCCATAAAACTAGTGCCCGGTCAAATTCGTGGGCATTTCCCCAAGGGGGGGAAGCCCCCCCCCCCCCCCCCACCTACCCCGTACCCCATTCCACCCTCCCCTATTATTATAACACCCCCCCTCTCGCGCGCGCAGCCCCTTTCAGCCGTCCACTCCCACCACCACCCGCCCCCTCCCATCCTAACCCGATGTTGCTTGAAAATGTCGTTGCTTCGTGTATTGCCTCGTACTCGCTCGCGCGCTTACAGGATCTCTTCCGGGACGAGGCGAAGACGGAGTTTGTTGTTGTGACCATCCCGTCCATGCTAGCGGTAGCCGAAACGGAACGCCTCGTGCAGCAGCTTCGAGAGCAGGTGCGTCTGTTTGCCGTTGCGTTTAGTTATTTTCTCGTGTTTTTTTTATGTATTTGAAAGGACACGTTAGCTGTGAGATGGAGGGCGTTCGTCGGAACTCACGTTTGCAAGCTTCATGTGATACTTCGATCGCGCTTGTTATGTTACGGGTCGCGTGCGTTTTTGTCCACCGTGTGCTTCCCTTTTTCTCGTACGTATATACGTACATGCGTACGAGGTAGCAGCTTCGTAGTTCACGCATTCTAGCTTGTTCTGTCATCTCCTCCCTATGTAGCAGCTGTGAGCGCGTTAGCTGTCGTCGACTATTTCTTGTAGCGATTGATTTTGCTGGTCGATACGTCTCTGTTCGGACGTATACACTAAGTACAACACGTGTCTGGACCGTTTGGGGGTACTTTTATTGTTGTGATTTCCATCCTCAACAATGAGCAGCAGCATGATCTTCAACGTTGATCAATCGGAAACATTCCCAGAGCATTCCCAAAAAAAGGATACCACCGGTAAATCCCGAAAGGACCCTTGCATGTCCCGTCAGAGTGGTTTCCGGTATAGACACCCCACCCCGTACGGCAGTCAGCAGTAAGTTTTTTGGAATAGGTCGATGCTCAACTTTTGGAAGCTGCGTGCATGTGTTTCTTGTGTGTGTCATGATCTGGCCTCTGCGTTTTCTGAGGTAGCTCAACAGCTCAATTGTTGTTTTTCTTGTCATGTTTGATTTTTCTGTTCGTTCATCCTTTGGTATTTTATGCTCAGTTTCGACGGCCTGAAAAATAACATGTACCTTTATTGTGATTATTGTGACAGGAGGTACCGGTAAAGCACGTGGTAGTAAACAAGGTGGTAGAGGAGTCCGTTCAGAAGGGGTACGTGGAGCGGCTCTCGAAGGGACAGGCAATGGGAGTCGAGCAGCTAGAACAGGTACGGGCTGCGTCCCAACGCGTGCAAAAACGACGCCGGCTGGGTCAGTGGCGTTTCCTACGCTCGTGGGGGGGGGGGGGGGGGCGTGTTTCGGGCTTTGCCTGGCTGTAGATTGCACCCACACACCCCGTAAACGATACCGGTACCCCTTTGCACGCTGTAAGCTACACCCGCGCCCCCTTGCACCCCGTCGCCAACACTTCCACCAGTATGAAGGAAACATGCCCAAAGTCTGTGTGAAACCCTTGCTTGACTCCGAACGGTCTGCTCTCTTGATCCCAAAGTCACGACTTTAGGCCAAAGAGTCCCCCCCCCCCAGTCGGCCTCACAAGCGGTCCTTAGTAGGATGCAGCTCACCCTTCATGCGACTCGCCGAACACCTCACTGAGCTGCACGCTTGGTGCAAGCAATGTCCGCCTGGTTGGTGAAAACTCGACGTGATCCGTCCTGGCATTGTACAAATACGAGTGTCCATGGTCATACGTCGACGGCTAGCATGACATGAGTACCCCCTCCACTGGCCCCTCCGCTCCTGCCCGCGTTATCTCTGATGGGGAATCGACCATCCGCCCGCCAGCGGGAATACATGTTGACCTTGATACTCTGTAGGGAACGCGCCAGAGGCGCTCTTCCATAGCACCAGGCAAGCAAGCATGCAAACGTAGCTGAGCAGATTTACCTACCGCACCTACATACGTAAGACGAGTGAATTTCCTTCAAGCTTAAAAGCACCGAACCCAATATTGAAAAAATATATAGTAAACGATGAAAGTTGGGGGGCTAAAGCGAAAACAGTCGTCAAGAAACGATTTTGAGTCGGAGCGTATCGGTACAGACAGTATATTGAAAATAATAGCGGGACGAGTGTCCCCCCGAATCCACTTTTATTTATATTGTGCTCTGGTATTCGTACCCGCTATCAATACTTGGAGGTATTGTGTACCGTACCTCTTTTGTTTTAAACGGGGTGAGAAAATGCAGTCTTCACGGGAACCTCTCAATGACACAGAGATGCACTCCCACTCCACCCCCGCCCTCCAACGCTACCTTCCTCCGGAATCGCCCCCCCCCCCCCCCCCCCCCAATTCCGGCGTGCTCCGTCCTGGCATTGTCTACCATGGTCTATGGTCATCCGACTGCGGCCATGCATGGCATGAGTACACCCTCCACCCCATCGTTGCTCCCGCCGAAATTAAGCCCGCAGTTCCGCCCCGCCCCCCATCACTCCCTCCTCCGAAGTCGAAATCCCCTTTCCCCTCACCGCTGCCTCTCCGACATTGAACTCCCGTTGCCTCAGGTGGCGAAGGGGGCACCCGGGGTGTCCCTAACTAAGGTCCCGTACTTCGACGTGGAGGTTCGAAACGTGTACGGGCTGCGGTTCATGGCGCAGACTCTTTTTTCTCCGAAAGGATCGAGTGATTGAGATTTCGGGTTGTCATTGTGTTTGATTTGTAGTGTGTGCGCCGAGTGTGCGCGTGTGTTGGGTTGTATAGCTCACCCTGCGCGATTAAAAAGGAGGGAAAAGTGTTTCACCTCGGAAGGCTAGTGCTGCTAGTGGTGTTGTCCTCCATGTCTCCTACGGTTGGAGTGAGGGGAGGGGGGGGAATAGGAGACACAGCGAGCTGTATGCTGGCAAACGTGCTCATCCCCGACTAGGGCACCCTGTTGGCGCTTTTTTTCTACGAGTATGAATTTTCGTTTCTTCACGTTTTTCTTGTTGTGTCGGATCACGTTCAGACCATTGCCACCACCACCACCACCACCACCACCACACACACGAATGTGTCGAGGCCGCAGCTTCCTTTGTGATAGCGTTGCAGAGCACGCTGAAAATAACTCGAAAAAAACTGCCGCCGCGGACACGATTTGGGCAAAGGCGAAGCGGTGTTCGGAGCTGGCACGCATTTTTTGTACTGCGGTACTAAAACTGCAGAATACACCCATCCATGCCGTGCAACATTAACATTGGTGACTCTTCCCTTTGAGTGGATGAAGGACGATGAGCACGCATGACACTCCTTTACACGTCGGATAGATCATGATCTATCTGTCTACTGTAGATCATCGAGATCCTAACCTGCCATTACGAGATGTTGTGCAGGATCTGTATAATGTAACAGATCCAACCAAGGAAACATGTATCAGGCACTATATCATGCAGATTATGCGATCCCCTACCGGCAACATGAGCTAGATCATACAGATCAGGGATCTGTCTGTCCTGAAATATGTACATGAAGTGGGAATGATCTGTAGAAGATTTGATCTATTCGAGGTGTGCATTCCTTGGCGCGACCGGAAGAGACACGGCAGCTAACAGAAGAAGAGATAAATGACACACTACAGGCAGCAGAAGAAAAGCGAAATTTACACTACTACAACAGTACAGGTAATAATAGAAGAGGGAAGCCACAGGGCACAAACGATCGTCCTTTCTTGTGATGATGGACATGGAAAGAGCAACGACGGGACCTCGACTGCTGCTACTACAGCAGCAGTAGTTTCAACGAGATGTCATGTTACCCATGTTGATTGAGTAACACGAACGAGTCACAGGCTGAGTAAAACGCGTCAACCGATCGATTGTCAGTAGTGTTACCGTATGAACCACAATTCTCCGCACAAAATACCGCACGTGAGAATTGTTCGCTAACATACGTATGATACGTACTGTAGAGAGGAAGAACGACTATTTTCGTTGTCGGCCACAACGATACACCTAACACGCCGGACGTTCGTACGAGTCTAAACTGGTCGTCGATGAACCAATCAACTTCGGATCCTACGAGTAGCTGCTTCGGACCGTTGGTATCTCTCACAGTCCATGTCGATGTATGTATGCGCTCATACAACTCATACACTTCATACACCAAGGGCCCCATCGTGTCGTGTATTCCGACTTTTCACTTACTTGTGTAAATACTTGTTCCTGCACCTCCACAGCAAACAAAACAATGTAGACGACGACCGCAAGGAACTTTTGGTATCCTAGACAAGATACCCTCACGCAACTCTCGTAGGTACTACGTAGTCGCACGCAGACCTAACCCCACCTCGCCCGATGGCATGTTACTCTGCGCCCGGCTGTCGCACCTACTACTACCTTCAAGCGCCCAACTCCTCGTCGCATCCACACGACGGTGGTAGTGCTATTCACAGCAGTCTTCTCCTCTGACCTACTCGGCTGCGGCGAAGACTGCAGCAGCATGTTTTCGTTGTCGTTGATGATGTGCAGCGCTGTCGACTATAATGAGCACCTCGGCCTCGGGGTCCTCGCTGACCAAGGTATGTATGCTTGACACCTCGTAACAGTATTGCTGTTGTACAGTGTAATTATTTAGTTCCAGTATTAATACAGTAATAATAGTGATGTCATCAAGCTTGTGCGTGTGCTGTAGTAATAGTGTGTAATGTGCTGCAAATTGTATCATTACCACAGCCTTGGCTTTACCACAGCAAGCAGTAGACTTGCAGCAGGATGATACCGTACGTATAATACTGCTGTTGTACGCAAAACTCGACGCACTGATCGTGATGCTGCAGTATAATAACAGTAGTACACGTCTGGTTTCTCCAGCGCTTGATTGCGGTTACGGCCTGTCGTGCAGCCCCTACATCTGTACCCACGAGGTCGATATCTTTGAAAAACTGTACAGACAGTACCTGGCAGGTCGTACGACTGACTGGTAGGCGGCGGCAGTTGGGATTCGGATCGGCACAAGAGAATAGCCAGATCTTTCTGCCGAGAATACAAGCAAGACCAAATAATATTGAACCAACTTTCAGAACCGGCCGGTTTGGTTCTACTTTTTTTCTCTTCGTCGAACTTGGTACTGTACACGGAGCAATAAAGAATTGGCGTGCACACGTACCAGATACAGAGTACGCATGATCTATCACACGTCGTAAAACGTACCTGCGCGTCGTAAAACGTGCCATACTGACTATACTGGGTGTTAGTTGCTCCCGTTCCTTGTTTATTGAAGGTGCGTGTTGGTGCAACGACAGACAGCAAGCAGTATTAATGGTAGTGCTTCGTAAAGTACTCGTACGGACATATAACCGCTTCCCCAAACTTACAGCCCTGCAGAGAGATCAGACACGCGTTAGATCCAGTAGCCACCGTGCACTTCCTTCCACCAAAAAATAGAAGGCAGCCCGCGTCAGTCAAAGAATGAGCAATGACAATACAAATACCAGTAGTCTACCACTGGCTACTACTACTCTGGAATACGACATACTGCAATGAAGGGACAACCTCGACGTGAAGGTCCCGTTCGCGCGCGTGCCCTTGCCCAGAAAGGCGGCGCCGCCCAGGGGCCCGAAAGCGCTACTGCTTGGCTCGACGGTTGTCACGAGGCTATCGCGCTTCACCCCGAGTGGCAACAGGTAGGTAATATCCGCTCTCTGTCCCCCTCTATTGACGGTATACGTATAGTGCGGTACTATTGTGATGATGGCCGTGTTGACGTTAGCTACACCTCACGGGTGGCGTACACTGGCACGTATCTACCGTATGCTGATATGCTGGTATGTAGTACCTGGTAAATACCTGCTAGGGTGAATCATACGATACGTAAATGTACAGTACTGCTGTGGACGTCAGCATAAGGAACGCTTGGTATTCATATTAATGTTTAAACGTATCTTACATTTCCGTCTATTAAACAGAGTGATTCAGAACTTGGAATTATTGTTCGTGTAAACAGTACATATATGCATGCACGTCATGTATGTATGTGTAGATATGCAGTCATGATTTCGTAACTATTAATAGAAAGTTATCCTTCCGGGTGATACGAATAGTACAAGTCTTAGAGTTCGTAATACGTACGTAGTCGCCTCCCATTCCATCGTGATCGCTGCTACTGCAGCAGTAGTGTCGTTGCATGATGCCGCTTCCCTGCTGCCCATGTACAGTAGTTCTTCAGCTTTTTTTGTTTATTCGTTACACATACATGCAAAAAAAAAAAAACAGCAGTCAGTCGGTATGATAGATGCTCATCATCGTGGTAGACTTGTCATGCGTGATTGATGTGTGCTATATTTAATGCCTTAAAGGAATCTATTTTATTTCATTCATGGCTACTCGTTCGCTTCTTGCGAGGGTCCCAGTTGACCAAGGGATCCGACTTCCGTGTTCTTGTGTGAGAACAGGGTACTACTCTATCATACGCAAACATCATACGCGACAACGTTCATGTACCGATGAAGGGTGCTCGGGTGGCAGTGCAAAGAGTCATGGTTCTCCCTCTCCTGGACCTCTCCACGTTCATCTTCGTCTACAGCCACCTCTTTTCCTCCCATATTCCGAAAAAATACCCATGCGACCATCGGGGCTCATTCACATGCGTGGGACTCAATACAACTGCTCACGGCTTCAAATCCACTGTTTAATTTGCACCAATTATCTCAAGACGTTATAATCGTCTCCTACGGTACTTATATTAAGCCATTCACACGCTGGTTCAAGTGTTATTTCCATATATCTGTGATGTCCTAAAAGACAAAACCATACCAATTACGAAGCTCAAAACATTAAACATTGCGGCACGACCAATGACCAATCTAGGAATGCAGCAGTAGCGGAGTAGGGAAAACAACATCGTCCTCACTATGAACAATGCAGAGCTTTTTTACAGCTGCAGATTATTGGACTCGAATCGCTTTTATCATTCTCCCTCGACGAAGTTTCTTAAAAAAAAAATGTATAGCCACCCATTCGCACCCCCACGCGCCTCCAGACATACTCGCAAACAGATCTGTGTATCACACCAATAACAGTGTCACGCACGGGTAGGTCGCGACTAATTTACGTTTTTTCTTCGTCGCAGCTCCAAGCACACCTCCAGGATCTTACCGCTGCCGCCGTGAGGGCACACTTCGACGGCTGCGCACACGTACACCCCCACGCCGTCGAGGCCGCGCGACAGGTGACGGGAGAGCTCGTCCGGCAGGGCGATGAAGTCGACCTCTTCCCGGGGCCGGCGCAACCGCAGCTCCTCCACGAGCCTTACATGTCGGCGTCGGGCGCGGCGGGCCTGCTGAGCCAAACGCTAACCGACGTGGCCGCGAAGCTGGATCGGGAAGCGGAAGCCCGAGGCACGCTTGAATCGCCCGAGTTCAGAGCGTTTCACTCCCTCGTGAGCTCCGTGTATGTAGGGAGCCTCCAAAAGCGTGCTGAATTTGTTGAAACGCTTAACAAGCCTAGAGCCGCGAGGGCACAAGCGCAGTCGCAGCCGCAAGCACAGGCGCAAGGCGACGCAACAGGAAGCCATCAACGCGTGGATGGGCGAATTGCGTTAGCTGGGGCCCAGCAGTTCGGTGGAAGTGGCAGCATTGACATCCCTAGGAGCCGTGCCGACAAGCCGGGGGTTGCTCCGGCGAGCCATCAGGCCTGCAGCGGTGACATCGCCCAGGCGCTCGTGGCCATCGCCATGGGAGATGGGTTCGAACGTTTCTCGAGGACGGCGGACGTTGATGGTGGTGGTGGAGGAGGAGGAGGTGCACAAGCGCGGGGGGCAGTCCAGGGCGGCGGCAAAGGGGCACCTGGGACTGGCTACGATAGTTACCGCGGCGGTATCAGGGCCGCGGGAGGGGGAGGCGGGTCGATGGATGTCACCGAGACACCCGATGCAAAGAGCACACTGCAGAACAGCGCGAAGAGTGCGCGTTCCGCGGCTGCTGCGCTCCAACATATCTGCGAAGACGCTACGGCAGCAGTCGGGGTGCCTTCTAACGGAGAAGGATGCCCCGGAATACAGTCAGCAGGCACGGAAGCCCGGTTTCCGGGCCTGGAATGGCTGGCCCCGCACATCGTCGGGCGCTCAATTCCGATGCCTCTCAGGTATCTACCTACTCTTTCTACATAGCGATATCCGTACTTCTTGGTCAATGTTTTGGACATAGTGCCATATTGCGGGTAGAGTGAAGGCGGTGGTGACTGCGGACTGGGCTATTAGCAGATGTGCCTCGAAGCCAATCTGTCAGCAAAGCGAACACAATCAACCAACGGCTCACTACAGCAAGAAGCCCCGGAAACTTTCCACTCCACCCAGCCGCATCCCACCTCACCCTACGACACCCCACCCCACCCCACTCCACCCCCCATACCGACAAAACGGTAAAAAAAGGAGGGAGCTGTGGCAACGAACTCTGCTGCTCGGTGAGGCCGGCGGGCCGTCTCCGGTGGAAGTGGAGCGACTGATCAGCCGTTACGCCGGGGAGAAGGGCATCGTAGACCCGACGAACACGCCGATCGCGGGAATGGTGGCCACCGGAGTGCGGCACCGGGCCGCGGAGGCGTTTCCATGGCTGGCGCGCGGCGGGTGAGATTTTTCATGTGTTCTGGGCGAACCAAAATAAAGGGAGGGATAAGGGGGGTATGAGGGGAGGGAGGCACGGAGGGAAGGATGGGAGGGAGGGGTGGGAGGAAGGGGAGGAAGGAGGAAGGGAGGGAGGGAGGGGAATGAGAGAGGGAGGGAGGGAGGGAGGGGGCGGGAGGGAGGGAGGGAGGGAGGGAGGGAGAGAGATAGGGAGGGAGGGAGGGAAGGAGGGAGGGAGGGAGGAGGGAGGGAGGGAGGGAGGGAGGGAGGGAGGGGGGGGGGGGGGGAGGGAGGGAGGGAGGGAGGGAGGGGGGGAGGGGAGGGGGGAGTGAGGAAAGCATTACGTGTCCACCACGAAGCGCGGGAACCTCTACATCTTGTACGGAGACTCTACAACCGCTCGTATTGCCTACATACAAAAGACCAAGACTGACAGCAGTGAGCTCAGGCCTGCTATGTGCGCACCACGGCAAGCGTTATCACCGGATGTGTCGCACGCCACTCCTCGCGCTCCCCCCCCCCCCCCGCCTTCTCCAGCTGAACTAGATGCCCTCTAATTTCTTTCAGTAGCAATTCTGGCGAGATTAATCACCGCACTCACCTCTACGCCTCAGCTGTTCTTCCGCTTGTGCTTTGACGGCGGCGTTCCTCTCAAAACCTTTTACGTACGGAACAAAAGGGCAGCGGAGCTGGATCAAAGGAATCGAGCCTGTCGCGAGGCGGAACGACTGCTCAACCAATACTTCGTATTTGTCGGGCGGCACAAGGCTAGGCACGTCGCATCCTCCCTCGTGCTTGCTTACGTCTTCGGTCGAGAAGGTGATGGGACCGTTGGGGTGCTAATAAAACCGTTGGGGTGCTAATGGGACCGTTGGGGTGCTAATGAAACCGTTGGGATGATAATTATGAAACGGTTGGGGTGCTGATGGGACCGTCGGGTGTTAATGAAACCGTTAGAGTGCTGATGAGACCGTTGGGGTGTTGATGAGAACATTGGCGAGCCAGCCTACCGACTTCGGTTTCATTCCTTCGGGGGAGTAATAGGGGGACGTGAGGGGCAGCACAGGAGATGATTTGACAAAGCGGGCGTAACCATACCATCACAACCCGAACTCGAGGACGTCGCAATACGTATCCCCTTCCGCTTTCTCACTTCGCGAAACGCCCAGGTGCGGCCTCCGGAGGCAGAAGGGGGGGGGGGGGGGGGGGGGGGGGGGGGGGGGGGGGGGAGCGGGGGCAAGAGGGAAAGGCTTCGCTGGTGGTGGTGGTGGTGGCGGCGGCGGCAGTGGTATGCTACCGGAGGGCCCGGGCGGAGCCGGTAAGGGTGCCGTTCTCGTAGCCATGCTGCACAGCTTGTCTACCCGCTTTGCCCCAGGGATGGAGGAGTTGCGCCTGGGCGTCAGGATGCGAGCGTACGAGGAGATACGGAAGCGGGACGCTCCCTTGTTCGCCCATCTCAGTGCTTTATTTCCCGGTGAGGAAGTATTGATGTCGTTATGACCAGCACCAAAGCACAAAGAAGGATAATGCAACGTGATATGGCAGGGGTTTGGGAATGTGGTGGGGGTTGGCGGTTGTGCTATAAAATATACACCGGCGAATTTTCCCACCCCGAAAGATTGCGGGGCGTTGCGCATGCCCCGCCTTTCCGTCGGTTGTGCTCAATATTATATTTTCGGCTGTCCGCATGATATACCAAACGTATTTAACTCAACGACTGTCTGTGGTTATCAATAGCACCCAAAAACAGCGGAGACGTTAAGGCGCTGCCACCCACACCCGCCTTCAATGCAGGACACCGTTAACAATCTACCTCACCACGACGCGTCGTAGTCGCGGACCTACGTTTACACGCGCGGGGCTTTGCGCTCCCTGATTGTGGGGCGCGACACCGTTCAAATGTTCTTGCTCCACACGACACCACTGAAAATTATCAAGACGCGGAAAATGTGAGTAAATTCAATCTCCCTCTTTCTAAAATCGGTGGTGACCGGCCGCGATGCCCCCCTTCCGACGCAGGTTACAAGTACGGAATCGACGGCGAGGAAGACGACGATGTCGCGAAAGTCACAACCGGGGACGAGATCAAGAATCCCGGGGTTTGATAGAGGCGTGGTTGGAGGATGCGTTTGTGGGGTATCTCCGGGAGGACGCCTTGCTCTTCGTCTGGGATCACCTTTTCCTTCTCGGGTGAGGGATTGGCGGAGGGAGGGAGACGGGGGTTTTACAGTGACAGCAAAAAAGAGGGAGATTGCTACCATGAAAAGCCTCCATAAAAATGACACCATGAACATGAAATCTACTTTAAAATGAGGAGATTGCCACCCCTCGAAATGCTACCGTGAAAATGAAATCTACCGTAGGAAAAGTGAAGAAGTTGCTACCCTCAAAATGCCACCATAAAAATGAAACTTACAGCAGCAAAAAAGAAGAGGTTACCACAATCAAACTTGAACCTCAACCTACTGCAGCAAGGTGGTGAGCGACGGCGAGAGGGCCGCTGGCGATAAGTAGATCTAGAGTGCAGCGTGGAGGCGAACGAGCACATACATGCTGTTGGACCCCTTGTTGCTCACTCATCGTTCGTCTCGGAACCTCAAGTCTCGCCAATCGTTTCAGTACAGTATTCGCCTCAGGAACTCAAGTGCATGTAGTCAGACCCAGAGCGGGCCTCTGCACACAGCCAGCCTTGTCGTACAGGTTGCACATCAAGTCGAACCCGTGCCCTGACCCTGGCCCTGACGCTGACCTTGACCCCGGCCTTCACACGTCGCCTTCGTTGACCCTCGGCAAACTATTCCAGGTGGAGAGAGCAGCTGCCGCTTTTCGTTGCGGACATCGCGGTACACCTCCGGGCGACCTTGATCAGAGGCACCGTGCCCCTCACGTTGCTGAGCCTGGCTCGAGATGCCTGCCGTAGGATATGCACGCGGGATGTTCGCGAGGCGTTTCGTAGAAGGAGAGAGCCTGCCAACCATCGGATGGTAGAGCAGGTAGACATTCCGCCTTAAGTCTAAGGGCGTCATCGTCATCTTCGGACTTCTTCACTCGTTGTTGATGGCACCGGTACGCCGAGAAGGTCCGCAGACCAACACCGCAATGCATCGGACGAACCTCCTAATCGGCTGCTGTCGCTGTTGTTGCTGCTGCTGTTTGTGTTGACCGAAATGCTCCTGTTGCTGTGGCCGTCGCCAGCCTGTGTATTTCACAACGGCTTTGGTGAAGTGATCAACGCGTCTTGACTTTTTTTTTTTTTATGATCCGTGTTTCGTTATCATGAGCTCGGCGCGTCGACAGTAGTTTAGGCTACCGCACGAGCGTCAGGAGGGGACACCCTTTGATGTGCGTGCGCATCGAGTCTCGCCGGTGCACAACGAAAGAAGTGTCACACCACGAGGTTCGACGATGGGCAACTGTAGTATTATTTCAGACGCCGAGCAACGACGGAACGATCTCGCAACCGCGACAGCTGACCACGCGGAGAATAGTTGATCAGGCCTTGTGTTACCGTACCTCTGCGTCAAGCATTACGGGTGAATGCCAAGCCCTACGATCCCCACTTCGTCTCTCATCTCTCCTCGAATCAGGGGCGACTGTCAAGGGATATGTTTCCGAATTGTGCTTTCGTTAGATGAACACCATAACCACTGAGCAAAACAATCAGCGCTAGCTTTTAGCTCTTTGGTGATGGTATCTCTAACAGCACACGAGCCCTTGCATAGTTTTTGCCTCTTCTCGAATCCAGGGTATCACAGGCACTCAAAGCGCGGACATCCACCCCCCCTCGGCGGATTCGAAAGGAACTCGTGATTCCCTGTCGTTTTTTCGGTCTCTCTCATGGAACCAGTTGGCCGCTCAAGGCCACGCCATGCTGATTATTATTCTACTAGCGTGTGGCCTTCCTTTTGCCGCGCGCGGATCGTTTCTTCTTCGCTGCCACCGTCTCTGTGAGGGGCTTTTCCTCCTGGCTGACGGTATACGCCGTCCACCCATCCAATCGTAGAAGCGCTTGCCCAGCAGGACGTAAGGCCCCGCTGGTTGTTGTTGACGACGACCACGTAGGGTTTGATATCAGCCACACCGCACCCCCCGTGCACCCCTCCCCCAACCCTTCGCAGCACAGCGCATCGGTCACACGAACGTGCCCTTTTCGTCCATTCTTGTCGGACCCCCCGCAGTATTTTGCCAATCTTCCCCAAGTATGATACACTATTCGCATCGCACGGACGCCTCGTCCCGCCTCGTGTTTACTGTAGTCTTTCAAGTATCCTCAGGCGAAAAGAGGGAGCGGGGGGGGGGGGGGGGGGGGGGGGGGGGGGGGGGGAGTTGTTCCGTCCATAGTTTTTTCTAGTAACCGGTTGACATGCCTTCACTGGCCGTAGATAGCTCTATCCCCTGTCTTTGCCCCTACGAGAGAGAGGGCAGTGCGGACATAACAAAACGGAAAGGGCCGAATCGACCACCTTCTAGCTTCCTCCCTTGGCGGCGCTATCGTGGGGGCGCCCAGTCTCCTCTTCGCATCAGAGAGGCAATTCTCAGCTATCACGGGAGGGCATATTTGTAGTGGTCAGGACCTATTATATGAACACAAACTTACATGTTCCAGTATTTTTTGCCAAGCATATTTAGTCCTGATTGCCATGTTCTTCCGCAATAGGAGAATCGAGGGTTTGCTGGTTGACCCCTGATAATAGAACAAAATGCCTTGGGGTGCGGGTCTTCAGCCGACTCGAGGTGGTGTTGTAAGGATTGCCCTGGGCTGGGTAATCGATCGACATTTTACCCCTATAGCTCAGTACCTGGTAGGTAATACCTTCACATTTGACGTCGTCCAGGTCGCGGGTTCGAACCTTACTTCGAACGTTTCTTTTGCAGAAACGCTTGCGCGTGCCTATAAAAAAAAGAACACATCTCCCTGGTTCCCAGGTGATGAAACGAAGCGGGTAGGTCAGCGTACAGACGTATACGGTTCTGACGCCCCCAAAATATCCTGCCGTTCAGAAAGGGGGGGAGTGATATAAGGATTACCCTGGGCTGGGTAATCGTTCGATCTTTTACCCCTATAGCTCAGTAGGTAACACCTTCGCAGTGGTCAACACACGACACCCCGAAAGGTGTGAATTTGTGCGTGCCGACCGTCTGTGTTCCTGCTATCGGTGATAGTGGCCGTACCGGGACAACTTTCCGGGACTAGTTATAAGACGCAAAAAAATACTGAAGCTTGGGCAGTCATGTCTGAGAGGGCTTGCGACTAAGAAAAACGTCCTCAGACAGACTAGAAAACGCCCGTCAGCAGGGCCGCACACGCTTGGGGGGTTGTTGTTGTTGCCGTTATAAATCTAGATGCCACAGATACCAGGCACCAGGGCTATCAAAGCGAGGAGACTCATCAGCGAGTCCCCTCAACCACCAGTCAGATTTAACCCACCTTTTTTAAGAATGATCCCATGCTAATTCCAAGTTTGGGGCTGAATCGCACGTCGACTTGTTCAGTCACCGTGCATGCACGCTTGTCCTTTATCATTCTTTTCGGGGGCTGAAGATGGAATGTCCGACCAGATTTGTTGTCGATGCAACGGAGAACAGCAAGGAAGGAGGCGTCGTGGCCGAAGTGTGCAGGCGGCGCCCAGACTGGGTTCCGAATGCAACCACAACAGGAACATGAGCATCGCCGCATGTTTTTATCGCCTGCTTAATGTCTCTGATGACAGCGGTGCCCGTACCGCCATGATCTCCTCCAAACCTCCCCCCCCTCCCCCCGGGACATAAAAAGGGAACTTATTTACAATAGAAGACACGAAGAAGTTGCCCGCATTACTTGTGATAGGACCTGCCAGACTATAGTGGGATACTGTGTAATAGCTTGCCGAAAACCAACACCAAACGTATGGGCGTCCCCGTTACGATACAAAACTATCAATAACATAAATTTCTTCGGCCAGCGAGCCAGACAACTTGCAAGGAGAGGGAAAATATACCCACCACAAGAATTAAATTGAGTGAATCCAAACAAAAGCAAGACAAAAACGATAGACCGAAACACAGCAGATTACAACCAAACGGCGTCGGGACAGCATCCAAACTGGCTTCAGAAATAAACTACGCAGGTACTACCGTACGACCTACAGGAATAGGAAGGAGCATTACCGCATGGTCTGTCACCTGTTTGTCGTCTCTGACGATAGCGGTGCCCATACCATCATCACCTCCACACACCCCCGAAACATACAAAAGGGGCCATAATAGGAGGGGAGGGACGGAGAGAGGAAATCAGGGAGGGTCGGCCACTTGAGAGGAGCCGAGGGGTACATAGTGCGCACAATGCCATGCCATCGCATTGGATACGACACGCACAACATACACACGCCAGCGACCCAGATACACTGAAAGGTAGAAAACGTAAAAGACAAACCGACACAATATGCCAGGGCGTCCACGTCACGGCACACAGCCAGCCGAAGAAGTTCTTCGGTCAGCAAACCAGGCAGCTTGCAGAGGGAGGGAAGCGGATCCCAGAAAAACAAAATTGGTGAAAAATTGAGTGAAACAAAACAAGGCAAGACAAAAGGCCGAAATCACAACCGAAAACGGCGTCGAGGCAGCACCCAGACCGTTCTTTTTACCCGTCGACATAGAGCATACCCAGTGTTCGTGCTGGGTCTCCAGCCTAGAGAATTACAAGCTCTGTAGTCTCGAAATCAACACAGAACGTACTCGGTGAACGATATGATATATACGCCCAAAATGACTTGGACGAGAGAGTAGGGCAACAGCACACCTCATCACAGCGAGGCGGTGCCGAACGAGCCGAAACGTGGGCGAGGGTGGGTAAGAATATGAGCGATGGGAAACGGTTACTTAAGCTGTATGTGGTAGGTGGTGGCGCCGGGAACTGATCGTCAGGCATCGGTTTGGGGGAACCAAAATTCGTAGGTTTGGAGCTTCCGTCAGCAATAATAATACTGCGGTCGATCAAGTTTTGGGCACCAACCATCCAGAGCAAAAAAAAAAAAAAAAAAAGTATGAGGACCAACGCCCCAACGGGTAGGGTGGACCGTAACTGGTCCGAGTCCGGCGAGAAGGCCTCATAGCCTTGGTTTTTGTTAGTGGGTGAGCTCGCGCAAGTCCCACACTACCCGGGAGAGATGACTCTCCCGGGTGGCTATCTCCACCGCACCTGCTCCTCTCGGGGGTCAGGTCGGGTCAACATGCCCGACTGGGCTAAATTGACACACGACACGAAATCGCGAACGTGGAAGTGTGGTGAGCTTAAGCTTTATTTTTACCAATCCGCCGGAGGATAAAATAAAAAAAAATAAAAAAGTAGTTTGATCCGAAACAGGAATGCGATCCTACAAGGGTTGAAACACTTTTCGAATAAATAACCGGCGTGGGAAGCCTCTAAAAAAGCCAAGCTGGTGCTGCTGCTGTGATTTGCCCTCAAAAAGGTGGGTGGAGTGCGGTTTTAACGGAGTTCAGGAGGCTTTCGTCAGAGTGACCGAGAGGGGAGTGGGCACGGGGTCGCCTCAACCCCCGAGGTATCGGGTTTCCTCCTGAAACCATAATTCCTGACATGTTGCCCGGCGTGACGGCTGCGATGACCATGACAAATTTTTGACCAAAGCTGGGCCAGCACGCGGGTACAAATTTGCCGGCGCATCTACTGTAGACGTGACGAAGACATTTCACTCGTCACTTTCATGTCCTTCCTACGACGGCAAAATAAACAAAACCAGAACGATGGTACAAACTCATGACGACTCTGTATTCGATGAATATTACCAGGTACCAGGTATGATACAGAGAGCGACCTTCAAGCGCGACAAGGCTGCCGCAATAGAAAAAAGGCAAACAAAAAACAAGTGGGGTGGGCAAGACGAACCCCTTTTCTGTTTTGGGACCCCAGACTTGACTAAACTATGACGGTAGAAGAAGAGTCCATGGCCCAACCACGGCCACCAAGACGACTGAACACAGGGGGGGGGGGGTGGGGGGTGAGGAGAGGGGCAAGTGACGACCACCTTGAAATCTAATCAATTTCAAGCTCGTGAATCCACACATCCATTCTCCACCCCTCTCATGTAAAACAGCGAACAAGTTCATTTGTGTGGGGTCGGGGTCTTTCGGAACAAAAACATCCGTGCCATGCTCCCTCCCGCAGCATCTACCAAACATCGACTGCTGCTGCTGCTGCTGCTGACTGCCACCTGCATTCATTTAGAGTTCGTCTAGACCATTGCATACCGGGTATCGACAGCGGTCCGCCTGGTCTGTGCAAGTGCACCCGTGGGAAGCACCGCCATGAATGGTAGACAAGGCCAAGTGCGTGGTCAACGGAACGGACTATCGTACACCAAGCAGCTGTACCGGCTAACCTCTCCCCTAAAATCCTTTCCTACGAGCACGCCGTCCTTTTCCAGGCAGGCGGGACTTGCGCGCGACGCTTTTCTCCTCCTGATATTTTTTTTTCCTCTTCTTGTGAGTATTTCATTAACCACAAGGACTATGACCGCCCACTATACCCCCTTTATACCGGCCCAAACACGTTGGTGCCGATACGTGGAGGCTTCATACTTGTACCGATTTTTCTTTCTCAAACACAACGGACAACACGCACAAAAAAAAACGAACTCAAGTGGGTGGTGGTGTTCAAGCAAAGAACCACAGCAGATACCACATGTCAGAAGCCCCCTTCCGCTGCTCATAAGGGGATATGCGTACAACGCTCTTGTGCCCCGCTAACCAACTGAAACGGGACGGCGACCAGTAACGCGGTGGTGGGCTCGAAACTAACTGCTGCTCAGCGACCAACCCACGAAAAAACTGATTCGGCGAATTCCTCCAAAACACGTTACGCCTGGAGAACAAACTGCGGTCACCAGTGAATCCACCACATCGAATCTAACTCCTTACCCACGCACGAGTGGACACAAGAAAGAGCAAGCAGGAGACGGCGGAACATGAACCACGAAGAAAAACCAGGAGACGAAAAATGAACTACGAGAAAAAAAAGAAGACAGCGATAACATGAAGACTATACCCCCCCCCCCCACCCCCTATGAAACAAAGCCCATTCCTACCGCTGGGCAAAGGACGGCTACGTACCGCCTCCAGCAACTTGCTCCCGATAATTCGCGCGTCCCTCCAAACCCTGCCGACTCCGTCGCCACACAGCGAACGGCCACAACCGAACAACACACTTTCTGCTCTGGAACCAAGCTCATGCCCCCCGTTTGTGCTCCGCGCGATCGTCAATCTTCATCATAGCCACCACCACCCCGCCCGCCCCCACCGCCACCTCCATCGTGCTGTCCCCCGCTCCTTTCCTCGTCCTCCCTTCCACCACGCCCGCCATGCTCGTCCTCGTCGTCCGCCCTCCTACCGGCGTCGTGCTTGCGGTCATCTTCATCGTCGTCGTCGCGGTAGTCACCCTTTCTACCGGCCGGCCTTTCCTCGCTGTCCTTGCGCCTGTCCTGCGGCGAGGGAGACCTGCCACGGCGAGGGGAGGGGCTGCGAGAGTCTCTTCCCCTGCTTCTCCCGCCTCCGCGGCTGCGGCTACGGGAGCGGCTGCGCGAGCGGCTCCTGCGGGTGTCACGCCCCCTGGAGTAGCTGCGTTCCCTCTGCGGGGGGGGTGACCTAAAAAAGCGGGGGATGGGGGGGATGGACAAACACACGCACAGGCAACAAATTAAGACGAGATGGTGAGTTTTTGTGGCTCGGGTGGGGGAAAAAAAAAAAAAGAGGCGTTTTCACGATGGGCACCGTGGCGTTGGCACTTCAGGGTACCGGGGATTACGCTTCAGCCCGAGAGGACGTCGGTCGCGTGACACCGTCGACGGGAATGAGGGGCTCTGCGGTGAACTACAGGGGTGAAGCGGCGAAAATTATGACAATCGCACGACACACGAAGTCCTGGCAAATATATGTCTACTGTAGGACAATACCGGTACGAAGGTGCCGTGTCACACCATCACACGAGTGATAAGAAAACACGCCTCCTCGGACGAGCTTCAACGCTGATTTTCTCTTCACAACGGGGAGATAAGTGTAAACAAACGCGGGGCGACGCGCCTACTACGGCAAGTGGAGGTCGTCCCAAAGCCGCCATTTTCGTTGCGTGCGCCACCCCCCCTGTTCTAAACAAAAAAAAACGCCCCTGAAATCGTCTCAGGGGGTTTGCATTCTTACCACCTGTGTGACACGGTATTGCATGGGCCCATACGGGACACGACTTTCGACGTTTGCTCGAGTGACAGCAATGTGTGCAACAAACTCGGAGGTGACGCCGGCTGCCTGCGGTCATCGCAGAGGATACACACCCACGGTTCACTACCAGCACCACTACTACTGCTGTAAGTTGTTCTACAAGAGTAGTGCATCTCGACCCCGAGAAGAAATAACAAGCAAAAACCGGGTACAAAAATGCTGACACATATGCAACCAGCGTCCCGTAGCGCATGAAACGAGAATCACAACCGAACAAGACACAAGACCAACGATCGAAACAAACAACTAGCTGCGAAAAATACGAGTACTGTACGACTATGATATGTACGGTACGCACGTACAGCAAAGGAAAGGCACTCGTGAGTATATACCGTCACGAGAAACAAACACGTCATTTCGGCAACAGACATGCAAAACCCACGATTAGCACACACGAACGCAACACACGGCCACACCATCGACATTTCACCGCAAAGCGAGCGGCGGGTCAACGTCACAACAAGCGCAAACAAAAAAGAGCCCAGGAAACACGCACGCGCACCTGGAGTAAGACCTGGAGCGGCGGCGCGGGGGGGGAGCGCGACCGGCGAGCCGCGTAACCGCTGTACCCACGCGAGCGCGAGCGGGAGCGCCTGCCGCCGCGCCCTTCCAAGCGCTCCTTGTGGACCATGTCCTCGGGCCGCTTGCGCTTCTCCTGTCATTCGAAAGGAGGTCAGATCGATCGTTCATCAGGTGGTAAGGAAAAAAGTGTCAAAACGTTCGGAGCGCCGAAAAGCACCTTGCACCGTATAGCGACACACCACAGCAGTACAGCGACACGCCGTGACGTACAGCGCGACACACCGCCAACGACTGCTTGATACATCAGCATACCGGGGGCACCCACGCGCGCACGCACGCACGCACGCACGCACGCACGCACGCACGCGGTCGACAAGACTAACATCATGGGTGAGAGATCCCGCAACCGTGATTCTGACAAAACCAAAGCTCCAGGCACTTCATCACTCCCCCCCCCCCTCCCCCCTGCGAAAAACGCACAAAAAGCCTACACTGATCCCTCCCGTATTCTCCGCGCGGGTGTGCTGACCTACCCAACCGAGTCGAATTCGGGAAAAAAAACACAGCAGACGCAAACAGAGCAAAAAGGGCACGTAGTAGCGACAGCGCCAAAAACCAACACACACCTGAGCGTAAAGGACGGAGATGTTGCGTCCGTCCAGGTTGTAGCCATCGAGACGGTCCTTAGCATGAGCGGCGTCTCCGGGCTCGTAAAACTGTTGCAACAAAACACCGCCAGATGACAAGACAAGACGAGACAAGACATGACAAAAGGCGGTAGGCAAGGTCAGAATGGTCCGGAAGTCTGGCACGACCACGGCAACGACAGCAAGACGATCGAGCTCGCTTTCGCAGTTGAGATACGGACGCGGCAGGAGAGGGTGAAAGGCGACGCGAGAGAAAGCACTATCCGGCCACAAATCGATACCGCTGACCGGTAGTCATATATTCCACTGTCTGATGAGGCTGCTGACAACATCAAAAGGCTTGCTTTTCTCCAGCAAGGTCCATATCGAGATTTAACCAAGCTCAAGATCAATATCAAGATCAACGTCAAGATCAATATCGATGTTGTGATCCCAAGATCAAGATCCAACGTCAAGATCCAAGATCAAGATCGACGTCGACATCAGCTTCATTTCGATTGAGATCAAGACTGTCGAGATCGAGCGAGCAACAAATATATTCAGATCAAAATCGAGATCGAAACCAACATCAAGATCGAGCCAGCAACATCGACCCTACGACAACCACAACAGACCCCAGACCAAACAAGTGGAGATCAGAATCAAGACGAAGATGAAGATCGAGCCAGCAACACCGACATCAAGATCAAGACCAAGAACATCAAGATCCAGATCGAAATCAAGATCAAGATCGAGTCAGCAACACCCACGTAACACATGCAAGATATTCAATCGATGTCGACATGAAGATACAGGACAAGATCAAGATCGAGCCAGAGACGCCAACTCCCATCACCACCGCAACAGATCCATACAAACCCAGATCAACACCAAGATCGCGACCAATCGACGACCGTAGCAGCGGCGTGCAAACCGAACCAAAAACAGAACCAACTTCTCGCGAAATAACAACGACCACACCAGAAACTAGAAACACGAGAAAAATAAACATGATATTCTATCCTCACCTCGACGAAGGCGAAGCCGCGAGGTTTCCTGCGCACGAAAAAGTTCGCCGCGATGCAGCAAGCAGAGCATAACGGGCCAAGAAAGCAAGGGGGGGGGGGGGGGGGAGCGGGTGCGCGGAGGTAGCAGCAGCATTAGTGCCATCAAAAGGTTGCAAACTCGTGGGGGGAATGAGGGGTAGGGTCAGTAACTGGCGACACCAGGCCCGCTCCATGTTGTCACAGTTTAACCGAAGGCGGAAAATCTAGGATCTTTCTAGCTGATCGCGGCTACTGCCTCTGCTGCCATTAGGCAACACAGGGCCCGCCGTCAACTACCTCAAGTTCCACGGAGGAGGCACCGCGAGCGCTTCAACACCAACAGAGAGAGATCACTACTGAAAACAATACGGGTTACCTGACAAGAGCTACTAGCGAACGAAAAAAAACGACAGCCAATGCGCGAAACAACGCCTGACGAAAAGCGAAGCGGGCAATAAAATAAGACAGACGCAGTCCGAAAACGCAACGCAATGCTCATGTTTTAAGCCGTGCGATCGCCTCACCCCCGACGCGCCCCCTCTACCCTCCCCCGGACACATCCTAGTGACGCGCCAGCAGGCACCAATCGCACACCGATCGACAACGCCATTAAAAAATAAGTTACGTGACACGTCTCAAGACCCCAATCACCGTTCCGTCTTGACACTTGACAATTCTTCAGCCAGCGACAGAGGGGAGATCACGAACGCACGGGGGAGGGGACTGGCTAGCTTTCACCCCGCCGATGCCCCCTCTCCCCACCCCCCCCCCCACCAGGACTCTTGTCAATCTTGCCCGATTTGCGTGCTTCAGCTCTTGCGTATCGTACTCGAGGAAACCGCAAACCAAACTCGGCAGGAGGAGGGGGGGGGGGCTTGCGTCCCCTCCCTCCTCGGCCACCCCTTGCCCTCGGGTGGTCTTCTTTTAAGGCTTTTCTTGGTTTCTTGAATGCGTTTCACGGCGAAGAACGCTCAGCCCTCTCTCTCTCTTTCTCTTTCTCTCCCCTTCCCTCATCTGGTCTTGAAAAAAAAAAACTGCCGTTCTTCAATAGGCGCATGAGGGTGTGAACGCCCTTTCCTGATCGCGCAAGCTCTTTGTTCTTCCACATTTTTTGCGGCATGCGTAGGTAGCTGAGCGCATCGGTTCGAAGAGCGAGATCGCTCGAAGCAGTCTCGACGACGGACGCGGTTTGAACCGAAAAACGTCAACGAGGGAGTTCCAGGTAATACAACAACCCGCACACGATTTATGGCGGCGCCGTGTGCCATCACAGCAGTTTCAAAATTTAGGCGCAGTGGAGCTCAGAACAGGGCATTTTCCGAGCGAGCGGCGAACCGTATTGTTTTGCCAAAGGGTGCCTAACGGGGCAGCTCATTCTATTGGTCAAGGGCTGTAGCGGCCAGACCTTGTGAGGGTAGCTGGGGGCCTTGAAAAAGCAGAGGACCGACCCAGAAAGGCCCAAAGGGTGAATATTGGTGGTGCTTTCATGCTCAATACTCGCTTGACGGCTCAAGTTTGTTTCGACCCCAAATTATTACAGTAGCTACTACCAGTAGCAGCTGTGGGAAAATGCACGTACGTTAGTAAAGCTGGCTTTAGAAGGAACGCAACAAACGCCGCATCTAACCCTTGGGATATAGGTGCCATCGCAGGCTACGCGGACACTCTTAACCCCGTTAGTACCGCAGTCCCGATTTGGGGACAAACCAGTCTAATTCCAAGTGATTTGTCCCCAAAAAAGGACTGCGGTACTAAAAGGGTTAACAGTATTGCTTGCGCAGCGCGGATGTGAAACGGGCTAAATCCGACACATTGTGGTCGGACGAAAACGGAATGGGTGGAACTGCGATCAGGATGCCGGTATCCAATCTGGCCATACGTAACGCGTTTAGTACTCTCGTGTCTGCGTCGCACTGCTGTGCCCGGCACCCCCGTCTCTCTAGCCATGAGCGTGCCGTCTCCTGCGTTTTGCGTGTACCCAGTATCACCTCCTGTCCCACCGAGTAATTGCTACAAACGGTTTTTGTACTCGTACGAAGACATTGCGGTATGCCAACGTAACGTACATAGATGCCTATAGAACCTACCTACTCCACCTACAATACGTTTCGGGGAGAAAATGCTTGGAACTAGATTTCGTAGCAGAGTCAGGGTGTTGAAGGGTTACTTGCTGCCGTGTATTGCGCTAACGTAGGAATGCTTTCCGACTCCGACTTCCGTGCGTAGACCTGCGCTCGACGCTGCAACTGCTGCTTTATTTTTATTTGCAGACGGAGCTTTGAGGTCACGCCGCCGAGCACCGAGCAGGGTCGCTATCCGTTGCGTACACCAGGCATAACATAGAGCCTGTAGAAGTCTAAGTTGTCAGGAGAAAACACACGGAACGAAACAAAGCCGCCGTAGTAACACGAGTCCTCTACTTACGTGTTATCAGTGGTGCTGGTGTACATGCCACACATGTCAATGGACATCAGTTTCGTACGCTTACCCGAGAGTACGTACGTACATGCCACATCGAAGGACACTTGATTCGTACCAGACGGTACACCTTTCGCCGCACACCGCAAATATCATCCGATCGGCCTCAACAATAATGTGATAAAATTATCGTACACAGAATAGATTAAAAAAATAGGGGTCATGCATGCGCCAGGCAACGGATCGGATCCTATGAAACATTCCAGATGTAAACCTCGGGGATGTGTGGAACGGGGTGGTGAGTGGTGGTGTGATCTGGTCACTGCTGCTGTTGTGGTGGGGAAGTTGGACGGAAACCCGAGAGACGGAATATCTGCAGGTGGTCTATGTACCAGGAATGTTAGTTTTTCGTTCCGTGAAACAAAGCAACTGCAGCACAATATTCGCCTTAATTGAATAACTTTTTGTATTGGGCCAGATTGGACTGCAATGCTGGATGCTCGTGACACACTTGATGTTTGAGGTACTACAGTAGTAGGCGGCAGCAGTTAAGAATCTCCTATTTTCGCCGAGGCTCGCGGCTTATTGTGATGTTATTGCTGAGCATAGTCTCTGAAAGCCTGTTGAATATTTGGTAGGATTTAGAGTGGCGTTCTTCGCCGAGCACAAATGCAAATGCTTAGTTGTGATACCATAAATTACACAAAATCCCAGCCTGAAATTCTAAACTTCCACACTATCAACAGATGTCGCTAACTGCTGAACTGCTGTTGCAGTTGAAAACGCCTGTTTTCCGATATATTTGCGATGCTTTGAGAGTCAGGCGTTTCCTTGGTTCAAACCTATTACACTGCGCGGCAGGCAGTAGTTAACAATCCGCTATTTGGGCTAAGGCTCGCGGCTTGTTGTGACGTCAACATTTTTGAGCATAGGCTCTTAAAAGTTATTATATACCTGGTACAGGAGATTTTCACAAATGCCAAGGCGTCATTATCCACGAAAACGCTGACCGCTTGCTCGAAATCGACCGACGGATCCGTCTCATGCGGGCATGCCTCAAACGGTTCGGCCCGGAGTTGTATGATAGGACGACCGCTCCGCTTGAGCCTGAAAGTCCGAATGCTGAAAGCCGAGGTGATTGAGACCCTGCTTTACGGGGTGTGTGACATGGACCTTCAGAGCGGAACACTTTGCCCAGCTTCGAACGGCTTACCACCAAGTCCTCTTGCGAGTCACTACCTTCCGGCGTCGACTTCCGACCGACCATGCCACCCTCTCGTACGTTAAGGCCCTCAAGAAGACACGTTGCAAGAGCATCGAAACGACCATCCGTAAACGGCGGTTCTTTTTTGCGGGGGGCCGCGCGCGGCACGGCAAAGCAAGGAGCGATTACCCAGTCGGGAAATATTCGGGACGATGGCTGGCGGGGAGAGCCCGAGACCTGGCGGACAGTTTTAAGACTTGGCATAGATGCATAGTCGACGACCTTAGGGAGTTCCGAGCCTTCAACGGAACACTCCCCCTTGGTGTTTGGAGTTGAGACCGCGCTGTGATCCACTGCAGCAAAAAAGGCGGGGAAGTTGGTACCGGCCGGTCCTTGAAGCAGCCGAACGGTTCATGCGACGTGGCACGAGGATGAGGCACAGCCGAGTAGGCAGCCCCGCGCATCCGCCGTGGGTGGTGCCCAAGGGAACGGAGGGAGTGGGGAGAACAGGAGGAGTGGAAGGAAACCCGACCAAGGGAATGAGGGGAGAGGGGGCAACAGGAGTAGAAGGGAAACCGCGGTGGACGAAAAGTAGGAAGGAGACGACAGAAAGGGTAGCAAGGCACCAGGCCGACTAGTAAGTGGAGCATGCCTATGCTACTCGTGCCGCCAACAGGTGCAGCTGGTTCGAACGCGGTCTTCATTCGTTTTCTTTTTCTTTCCGCGCTTTGATCCTCCGTGATTTTCTTATTGTTACTTTACTTTTTGTATCTTTACTCCTATTGTCCTAATAAGGGAGTCTTGTGGCGTGGGTGGATGACGCGCCTGTTTTGCTTGTTTCGTATTGTCTGACGCGTCCTCTCCGGGGGTGGAGCGTAGTTGACGAAGAAGGACAGAGACGCCAGACAAGGTACGACTATCAATAGGTAGAACCTGGCGACGCTTCTCGCACCACAAACTGTTGCGGCTACCTAAGGGCGTGTTGTGCTTCGGTTTGCCTGCTATTCCCCTTGGTTCTTGGTCTCTTACTCTGTTTACATGTATTATTCAGCATTGTTTTTTGGCTCGTTCTTGTGTCTGCCACATCCCCACAGTTTTTTTGTTTTCGTTTTTTCCTTCGATTCGTTCTTGTATCTTTGTGTCATCTTGTTTTTTTGTTTTCTCTTGTTTATATAATTTGTACCAGGTACATCGTACCCAATATGTTATGGAAGTGCATCATATTACTCTGCTGAAGTGCACAACAACATACCTGGTAGCACGTATCTCAAGTCTTGTGGCCATAGAAATTGTATCTCTCCTTGAAGAAGCGGCACCGACACTGATTGTGCTGGGTGTCGACGGGTAGAAAGAACGGTTTCAACCCTCGTACTTATTGCAGTCCCGTTCTGGGGACAAACCACTTGGAATTAGAGTGGTTCGTCCCCAAATCGGGACTGCAGTAGAAAAGGGGATAATGTAAAGAACACACACAAATACTTACTTCAAGCTGTAAATTCTTAATTTTCAAACAATCTCAGTCTGAAATTCTCAACCCCAAAAATTATTGCGACAAGTTGCGTACTGCTGTTTACCAGTGTATACACCATAGTATATCGCTCGTGGTGTAGAGGGTGAGGAGCGGGGGGGGGGCAGCTGGGTGCGCGGTGCGAGGCCGGCCCTTGATTTCATGTGGACAGGGAACAAAACGTGGCGTTGTCGGCGGCAGATCGAACAGCAGTAGTTGTGGAAGCTTGAACGACTGGATTGCTTGGCTTGACTTGACTCGACTTGACTTGACACTTGACTTGACACTTGACTTGACACTTGACTTGGCAACCTGAGCTTGGGCCAGCCTGGGCTCGATTCTTCTTGATGCAAGCACTTGGTTCGTTCGATCTCACACGAACTCTGTCAACACATTATCCTCTCTGGGAGGCCAAAGACCAACACACAAGCGAAAAAAGCGGTACAGATAGAGGCGCGGCATTTCAGTTTCGGAGACGGCGATATCCGATATCCCTCACCAAGTATGTTCCGAGGTCTATCTGTAGAGTAATCGATCAATCGCCTCCCTGCCTCGGTCGTAAATACTGGGTGGGGGGTTGGGAACGTGAAAGATGACGCGCGGCAAATGTGCGTGCAATGGACCATGCTTGAAAAAAGACAAGCGAAATACGAAAAAAAAAAAAAAAGCGCGGGGCTTTCTGCCGACCTGTCAAGTTTCAAGTCAAATCATATATAGCTTCAGGTATATGTGTACCCACAAACAGATTCAACACTAAAAGTCAATGTAAAAAACCTCTCACTTGAGCCTAATGAATTGGATCTGAGCGAGGCACGCACGCGCGCCCATGATTGAACCCAGCGAAAGTAACCGCACAGGACCACGGACATGTAGATCAGCTCGATTGCGCTAATTACCGTACTGATCAACTGGTTACTGGTTATTACGTAACACAGGTACCACTCATACTGTGGTTGGGGCAATGGGATCATACTGACTGGTGTACTGGTACCCAGGTACGCCCAGCCGCCGGGGTAAATCTAAAGTGATTTGACAACAGCATTCGTGTTCCAAATCAAAGCACTCTATTAATAGTGATTAGAAATGCAAGATGAAAGCGGCAGACCAAACGAAGGCAGCGTAAATACCCACCGAACGAGAGCCCCCCCAACCACAACAACGCACGAAAATAAGAGCGCTCTTGGGCGATTCAAACCCAGCTCTGCGAGGAGGGCGGTCAAAGGTCCAGATGCATGAAAGAATGCGCGGCGACCGTACGCCGACCGAACAGCAAGATGGAATGATCGATGCATTTTTACGAGAGGCAAAGGGAGTATAATTCGAAGATCGGCAACAGATACCCAAATATGGCAAACACAAACACCAACCAGTACGATGCCAGTATTTCCTCCCGATGAACTCACTGTGTGCCGAAGTCGAGCGGGAGGTACACGTCGCGCACATCCCCAAAGTCTCCGAACATGTGCTTGACGTCCTCCGTTCTAGTGCGAAAGGTAAGGTTGCGGACAAGGAGGGATACCTTGCCCCCCGATTCCCGGCCACCACCGCCACCGCCACCGCCACCGCCACCGCCACCGCCACCGCCGTAGCGATCGCGACTCTCGTCCCGCCCATAACCTCCCCTTCCCCTGTCACGATCACGGCTCATGGTGGCAACGTTGATGCGAACCTTTTACGGGCGGTGGTTCTAGGGGACTTGAGCCAGTTGTCGGGTACTCTGATGTCTGATCAGTGATGTAAAACCAGCCACCCTCTCCCAGCTCTCCCTCATACTTGGGACAATTATATCGAAACCCGGGGATATACCGCAAACATCCCCGTGCTTTGATGTCTCACCAAAGTTCAAGAAACGGCCCGCGTGAACGTGAAGCACCACCGCCAGGACGTCTCAGCAACGGCTGCTAGTGTTGACTCAGCTACCCTTGCGCGGAGCACACTATTTTTTGTGACAATCAGGGGGCGTCAATTTCAATTCCGACGCACAGCAGGCTCTAAGCTCTCCACCTTCTGGGACGACAAGAGTCCTCTTGGTGACCCGGGGCGTTTTTTCTATCACCACAACACGTCACAAACACGATGGTAGGGATAATCAGGAGCGCCTCTTTTGTGGGGGGGTGCGTTGCAGCGACATGCGCGCTCCAGGCATCCCCGGCGACCGCTTTTTCGTGCCGCCCTCCTTCTCCCCCTTCAACCCAGCGGCCCTTTCATCTTCTGGCGCATGCTGCTCGAAGTCATCGTTTCAGACTCCCCCCTCGGCGGGCAGAGCGTGGACCTCGTCTAGAGGGAGGGCCATGCGTATGTCGTCGACGGACATCGAATCGCCTTTCGCTACCCCCGGCATGGCGGACATGGACGACGACGAGGACAAAGACGCGTTGCTGACACTGACGCTCGAAAACGTTGAGACGGTGCTGGACGAGATGCGACCGTATCTCATGTCGGATGGGTGAGCTCGACCTGTACACTGCTCATATTGCGCACTAAGAGTATGAATACTGATTGTACCAGTATACCAGGCGCATGGACACGTATTCATAGTGCTGCCCTACAGATTTACACACTGGTGCGAGGTTACCTCGTACCGGGTGCGAGCGTATACATACCCTAATAGTTGTGCAGCTCATGAGTAGTTACAGCAGTAGCACCTTCAGCCCTCGACCCAAGGTTCGAAGGTTTTGTCATTGTCAAGTGTCAAGCGATTGGCTGTTGGCTGGCTTGTTGAGGTACATGGATGCTCTGCTCACTGCCCAGATTGAGTCTGCTTGCGCCCATGCGGTCGTCGTTGCCTGTAGACCAGCATACTTGATGACTTGAGATCAGTATACACGAGTTCGCACTGCTGTACGACGTACTTGGTGTGCTACAATGCCGTAACCTCGCCCCACTCGTATTCCCATCATATGTATCATACTTGGTGTCCTACTGCTGTCATCTCAGCAATCAAGTTACTGCAACTTCCGCCGCCGTCGTACCAGGTACCTGGTAACTATTTTTGTCGGCACGAGCCTGTGCCACAACAGCAGTAACCAACATATTTCAATCTTTGTTTCGTTCCCGTCTTTTTGTGGCCGTTCTGGTGGAAACCCCGAATCTCGATTAAACAAATGGCGGATCTAGATTCTAATCAAATCCAAATATCGCGCGTGGAGGGTGTTTGGTGGGCCCAGGGTCAGGTTGGAGGGCTCAGATCCGTGTGGGATCAGGTCGGCGTGGGATCAGGGTGCAAAGTGCGGGCAGGTGTCGGTAAGACTGTCTGTGGACCTGTGAAATTTCTTTGATAGGCTCATCATGTCTACAAAATAGTTCCTATTCCCCCGACCCTCTACTAGCTACCCTCTACTCCCTACTATTCATACCACAGGTATTTGAGTCTCGTGCCATCTCGAGTCACCAAAGTACTGGAACCTGTTAATTGCACTGGTACATGTATGTTTACATACCGGGTATCAGTAGCACGGGTCATTATCTCATCCTACTTCGAAGCTACGGGTATATATTATTGCTCGTACCTGTTGTCAACTCTCTTATGAATAGTGAATTTCTTCATGTCCATAGGTGGCCGTGTGACAATTCGTTGCAACTGTGGATAGCTTCGCAGGCCTTAAGCTGTTTCTTATGCGGTTCGATTTCGAGCTTCAGATTTGTATTTTTCGATCCCAAAAATGAATGCCCCTGCTTATACAGTCTGAATACGCAAATCCGACAGGAATTTTTTCGATTTGAGAAATCCCATGACCCAGGTCGCCGAAATCCGACGACTTGGGTCATCAGATTTTCAAATCGAAAAATGGCTTGATCTCTAAATTCAAGATATTATCCACGACAGCAAACATGAGCAGAACGATCGATGAGTTGGATGGTGACACAGCTGTATAGCGACGTTGCTTCGCGCCCGACGCGCGGTCCGCGGGCGGCGCGTCTCTCCGTGGCCAGAGAACAGTCGGCTCGCGCGGGCTCGGGCCTAGAGACCAAGAGAAGCGCACTCGGCGCGCACCTCTCCGTGGATACATACTTACTCGTAGACTACACTGCTGTACAGCAGCAGCAGCAGCAGCAGCAGTCAGTCACACTGTTGTGGAACACGAAATACCAAGACAGCTTGACTCTAGCGCACTCGCCACGTCTCTTCGCCGCTAGACCAAAGGCGGTCACCCTTGGCTCGGACGCTTGGGTCCTGCGCGCAGTGCAGCGCACCCAGCGCGTCTCTTCTCGGCGCCAGACCACAATAACAGCAGTTGGTCTTGGTCTCTGCACCCACAATATATCTGATTTTTCCACATTGGAAGACTGTTTCAATTTGCGCGAACTGCACATCTGAAAATGCGATCGGGTCAAAATCTTAATAAGCTCGAAAATCGAACCGCATAGGAAACAGCCTTTCAGACCGGGTTCCTGTACATACGATGTACGCACATTACGTAGGCACAGCACTCTTCATTTTTCCGTTCCTCCCGCCATGCTACTCAAGTAATAGCTTTAATAGAGTACGTTGAAGAATTTCGGGACCCTCCCGCCGTGATATACTTTTGCGCCGTGCTTCCCTTTCTTACTGCATGCACGATGGGAGGTACCGCACGCTTTCCTCTCTCGCTTTAGAATAGGAGATAATTGCGCTTGCACAGTCCTGTGTCCTGTATGTATTCCATCCCCTTCCACTCAAACCTCGAGCAGCGCCTAGAACTTCTCTCGTTGGTCGAGTATAGGCCAGCGGCCGACTCTGTCTGCTTCATACTTCATATTACTACAGTTCGTAGCGTATATATGTTGGAATTTTTGGGGGCCCCTCCGCGGTGGATGTTTTAGGAATCTCCTGTACCGTACCGTACGCTTTCCTTTTTTTATTGGAATGTGGGTTTTTGGCGGCTTGGATGGACGCACAACGTGTTACATTCTCTACCGATACAATATTGTGCTTTTGACGCGCTGTCTTCGTGGAGAGTCATCGGGTTCTTCGATGTCGAGTTTCTTTTCGGCGTTGATCGATTTTTTCGAGATTTTTCAATCGAACCACTATTAGTCGTAGTGAATTTAGGATCTTGATGCAAACAAAAGTTGTTGTAAGTCCTCCCGTACGGCGCTGTCACCTATCAGCCACTATGAATATCATCGCTGTCAAGGTCTTGGACTCGCTTCAGTAGCGAGGGGCGTCAGTCGCAGAACCTTGTATATATACGTGTCGCGTGTGGTTCAGTGGTACGTGTTTGTCGTGGCGTGCCTTGCGTGACCCGACTTGTGCGTGTCGCAGTAATCGACCCCTTCTGGGCTCTCACAGCGAACAGCGATTTATCGTTCGAAGTAGTCCCTCGGAGGCAAGCAGGCAAATTAATCAGGACATTCCTCGGGACGCTTTTTCGACTCCGGGACGATATCCCGCGGGACTCAGTTACCCCCGGACTAAACGGTACTATTTGTGTGGGATGTGGCCACCGCGGGACGTGTTTGTCCGGGAACGGGATTCACCTTTTTCCACGGCGCGGGAGCGGGGGATAGTAGAATTTGTGCGGGACGCGATTGTGCTGGCACGGGATTTCGCATTTATCACAGGACGGCGAGATTTGTGGCTGGCTTGGACTGCTGTATTAAGGTGCATCCGACGCTAACACACCACATCAGAAACGTGACCCAATTTTCTTTTTTTTCGGGTTTTCGTGGGGAGCTGTAGCTGTCCGCAAGTGAGGTGCAGACGTTCAGTTGGAGGTTGTGTTTTTTGTCTCTTTTTGTGCGGAAACGGAATATTGTAATTCGGGGCGGACGTTTTTTGTGCTGGAACGGGATTTACATTTTTCCGTGGCGCAGGAGCGGAATATTAGAAATTGTGCGGGACGCGTTTGTGCGGGCACGGTAGTTCACATTTTTCACGGGATTATCCCGATTATCCCGAATCCCGCACATAGCCACGGGAACAATCCCGAGGGATACCCTGAAATTAACTGTACTTGTAGTGTGGATTACAGTGGTTAAGTTGACAGAAGAGGGAGACGAGATGACAAGATTACCGACAGGATTAGAAAGCAAGATCGGTATCACTGTCACAATAACCCTGTTCTAATTCCACGTGTTTTTGCTCCTAAACGGGGGGGACACTGGGAAATTTGTGTTGTATGCTGAAGCGAGCGAGAAAAAGTTTATCAGCAGTGTATGTCAACCCACAAAGATGACCGACTCGTAGGCAAAGCATGGTACGTGCATACCCTGCACATCAGGAGTGCTAAATGGATAGCCTAGACTTACGACTGCGGCCACGTTTTGAGTATAAACTAAAGTACTTGAAATTTTGAGTTTGGTCATTTTTTTTTCCGTGGTAGCGAGCAACACGAGCGTCAACCCCCCTAAATGCTGAACCGCATTCCTACGGAGATAGCCATTAATAGTCGAATGAAGTTCGAGGGATTACCATCAACGCTCGCATGAAAAACTCGAATGACGAAGGGTATTCGACGTAAGTGGGGGGTCCGAGACCTGCCTCCGTCTTCCGGCCGGGAAAGAAAGAAAACCCGAGCTTGAACTTTACCGTGCCCCCTCCCCCCCCCCCCCACTCTCCATCCGTTTTCCCGACGTCTTGACCACCACGCCCCAGCGGGAACGTTCGGGTTGTGGAGATAGACGGGCCGGTCGTTCGCCTGGAGCTGGAAGGGGCGTGCGGCAGCTGCCCGAGCAGCACGATGACGATGAAGATGGGGTTGGAGAGGCGGTTGGTGCAGCGCATCCCGGAGATCAGCGAGGTCGTCCAGTCCATCCCTAACGGCCCTGAACTTTCCGTGAGTCGTGGCGGTAGTAGTAGTTGTAGTACTAGTAGTAGTAGTAGTAATAGTAGCGGTTATAGCGATAGTGGTGGTGATAATAGTAATTGTAGTAGTAGTAATAGTAGTAGTAGTAGTAGTATTACGGGGGGTCCATAGTTAATAGGACCTATGGTGCACATAAAAACCTATATATTTGCCTATTTTTACTAACAAAATTTGGTCCCGTTAACTATGGACCCCCGTAATAGTAGTAGTAGTAGTAGTAGTAGTTAGTAGTAGTAGTAGTAGTAGTAGTAGTAGTAGTATAGTAGTAGTAGTAGTAGTAGTAGTAGTAGTAGTAGTAGTAGTAGTAGTAGTAGTAGTAGTAGTAGTAGTAGTAGTAGTAGTAGTAGTAGTAGCAGTAGTAGTAGTAGCAGCAATAGTATTAGCAGTAGCAGTAGCAGCAGTAGCAGCAATAGTATTAGTACGTAGTGGTAGTAAAGCTGTAGAAGTCTAGACCGCATGGCGCTATTACCGTTTCGGCCTGGTGTTGTTGTTGCTGCTGCTGCTGCTGCTGCTGCTACGTATGAACTCTCCGCTGTTTTGGGCTTCCTGTGAGGCGTACGCGGGGTCGTCTACCGTAGTAGTACTGGCTCGGCCGACCCGATTTGTTTTTATGCCCTTTTCCCCTTCTCGTTGTTCTGTCAGACTCGTGTAGTAGTGTGTGTCTGGCATGTATATGGCGTCCTCAGGAAGACGGGAGCGGGATGGTATTTTTCTTGCGCTGTCTTTGTCCCTACATGTCGTCTCGTCGCTAGGAAGGTGTCCGTAGCTCGTACCGCTGCACTGCTGCCTGATACACCGACCGCTTGTAAACGCGCGCGACGGTTGGCCGCTTTTGTTGCCGTCGCTTGCCGGGATTATTGCTGGTAACGCGACGTGCCCCTCGTTGCCGCCGAGAGTGTCCCGTCGCCTGCCACCCTGAGAGAGCGCCCTCAGTACCGACGGTCCTTCGGTACCGACGGCCACGTGAACGTACCACTACCGGTACTGGTTTGGTAGCTGGGGAAGGATGGGCGCATAACGAGGGGGATCATGGAGCCGTGTGGAACGTTCTCGCCCTTTTTGTTTTGATATGGAGTGGATTGCACCCAACCGATTTAGAACTCCGCCAACATGTGGGGGGAAAATAACTTGGAATTAGTGTGGGATATTTTTTGCGGAGGAAACAGGGCTTCGTAGGCATCGCTTGGATGGCGATTGGGTGTATGTACCTCGGTTTGTTTGCTTCGTGCTTCGTCTTTTTTTTTATGGTGCATGTGTTGTGTTATTTTGTTTTGATTGTTTCGAATGCCTTATTCCACCACCGTGCCTTCTCCGCGACGCCACCCGCAAAAAATCAGGTGGAGAACATCGAGAAGGTCTTGGACGGAGTACGACCATTCCTCAGCGTGGCGGGCGGAAGCATCACGATACAGTCCCTCACGGGAGTATCTTCAATCCAGGCAAGACACGCAGTATTATATTCTTGCAGCCAGTCAGATATGGCAACGGTGTCACCCAAAGCTGAGGGCAAAATGAGGCATCCACGCACCGAGAGAGCTTTGCTGTACCCGCCTAAAATGCGTCTTTGAGGGTGCTGATCTGGTCGGCGTTTGACGTTTCTGCAGCACTGGGAGTTAACAGGATTTCCCGAATACCAGGGTGCCAACTAATCTGTGGGTGCAGGTAGCCAACTATCTGACTTTAGTCGGCAAGTCGTTTGGCGATGCCAGCTGATGGCCAGCCGACTGACCGACTTGAGTCAGGCGACCAAAACCAACCCTCCCCGACCGAGGTCACCCCGAAAATGAAAACTGTATCCCGTATTCAACAATCCTTCCTACAAGTATGGAAACCCAAGAAAGCGGATAGTCGGCAACTCCGGAAACAACTATTCATAACTATTGTTAATAGTACGACTAATGACTAGTTGGTGACTACAGTCTTGCCGTCTCACACCTCTTGGTTTCCGAGTACCAGTATGAGGGTTGGCCAATCGGTAGATGGACGATTGACAGTAACGGCCTCTGTCGGGTGAGACTCGGCCGAATTCTTGGGGTCCGTGAAGACACTTGCCCTTTTAGCCCTCGCGAAACGGTCGGGTATCTTATCTCCTTCGCCACCTCTCTTGTTGTCTGGTCGGTTCGTTGGCCAGACCTGCAAGATTAGAGCTACTGTTGTACTTGAGGTTCCACGAACATTTGCCGGCGACCTGTCTTTTTGGGCTTGTGAAGGCTTTTCTGGTGTTTTTTCGGTCTGTGCAAGCCTGTTTGGACCTTATTATACTGGCTTTAGTTCACGAGCGAGGAGGCGGTCGGTCAACGAAGGGGTCAAACCACGGCCTCCTACTTTTTCGGGGGGCAAAATATTAATAGTAATCAAAACCCAACGGTGGACGCCAAAACCATGTAAATACCCCGTTATGATACGTCTACACAACTTTTTTTTGGTTCTCATTGCTACTGTATGTTCCGCCGCAAGAGTAGCATCGGCACTGCTGTCGTGTATCTGGTAAGGTCAGTTAGGTTTAGCCATTCGTTGGTGAGGTTACTATTAGGTTAAATTAATTAACTCATCGGTGAGGTGTGATGACTGCTTTTTTTTTTTCGTTGACAAAAGGTGGTTTTAGGTTCTCGTTGTCGACAGAGAGAGAAACCCACCAAGCACGTCCCGCGGTGGCTCATTTTCCCGCGGCGGACGGCACGAAGTTGTCGAACGGCAACGGTTGCGTTCAATACCTCCGTCCACGTTTTTTGTGTGCTGCTGTATGACAAGCAGGAAAAAAAGGAGGGGGGGGGGTGTGTACTCGATAGGAGAGGTGTACTCGATCTCATGCATGGCCGTAGTCGTATGACCATAGACCCTCGCATCCCTACAATGCCGGGACGGAGCATGTCGGGTTTTCACCGACCAGGCGGACATTGCTTGCACCAAGCGCGAAGCGCCGTGAGGTGTCCGGCGAGTCGCATGAAGGGTGAGCTGCATCCTACTAAAAACCGCTTGTGAGGCGGACTTGCATATGGATGACAGCCTCAATGAGTTAGTTTAATTTCCGGTGTAGCCACTTCCAGAGACAGCAATGGGAGTACTATGTATCTGCCTCTTGGGTGCCTTACCTTGAACATTACGTGATACGATCAATTCCCTTGTGCAGAGTAAAGGTTCTTTACTTCGCACAAATGATCTCACTCGACAACCAGCTGTGGGCGACCGCCAAAAAAAAAAAAAAAAAAAAAAACGGTACCCTGGATGTCTAGCTCACGTAGTGCACGGCATGTTTTACAGTGTCCTTGCCAACCGACGCCAACCCAACCCATATATAATATATATATAATGGGGGGGGGGGGGGGAAGGGACGTTATACACGAAAAAAGGATATCGTAGCGGTCATGCATGTCTTGTTCATGTCTTGTTAAAACTAACCCCGAGGTGGACAACTATTTTTCCTGTCAATGCCTCTCCAACTGACCGTGATTGCCGTCCCACCCCCCCCTCTTTCCGCCCTGCTCTATCGCCTACTCGCAGCCGGTGATCATGTTGAAGATGACGGGTTCGAGCGCCAGCCTGAAATCCATCAGGATGGAGATCATGCAGCGCATACAGCGCGAGTTCATGATGTCTTCGTTGAGAGTGGACTTCGCCGCTTGATTTTTTTTTTTTCTTGTCTTGATCCTTTTTTCGGTATTTTTCGCGTCCGTCCCACCTCTTCTATTTTGTTTGCCTTCCGTTTTTTGCGCTACGATTTTACAAGCAGCAAGGAGTGCTGTCTAAAAGTAACCCCTTGCTGTGCTTTTCGAGCTGTGCGTTGGTTTGTCGTGTTTTAGCCCCCTTTCGCTGTGAACGACACGTGCCGCCTGCTCATCGACAGGCACAGGATATGTGGATACTTGAAAAACTGCGGAAGCGGTTCTCTTGTCGCTGTAGTTATAAGTCGTCAGCTCATGTCGACTCGATTGACCGAGACACGCCCCTGGGAAACTTGCGGCAATAGTAGTAATACTGCATTTCACTTGTTTGGCTGTTGCTGGACTCTTTTTTGTAAGGGTCGGGACGGGGAGGAGTGGGGGAGGAGTGGGCTACGGGGGGGGGGGGGGGGAGGGGGGCAGACCACGACCAACACACGGCAGCTCCTCGGCTCGGTGTGTATTTATGGAGTGCGGTCGAGTTTCAGAGCGCCGATGATCGGGACCTGCCCCCTCCTGTGTGGAGGCCGGTCGATAAACAACACATGGAGGGTGCAGCAGCACAGCAGCAGCAGCAGCAGCAGCAGCAGCAACGCTTTCCTGTATGTAGCTGACGGCAATTTTGCTCTCTTTTGTATCGGGTTGAATGACGCGATTTCGAAGTTCTTACTGTTGTCGCTGGTGGAGAGCGGTTTGTTTTTTTACTCGCGCAACGTCCCGTGTCTTAGCTGAGACCGGATTCCCCAACACTAATACAGTTCCAAGAAGTACGAGAATGTCCCTCAATGTGGGTGTAACAGTGCCCAAGGGGTTGTTGGTGACGGCATACTTGTGGCTGATTTTGGCTGCCTCGGATTGAAGAGGGTGTGGGGGAACGGGAAAAAGTGTAGAGGGGGGGATGTAGTTCGTCTGTAATGATACTCTGGTATGTAGAGGGCGGCGGCGGTGCGATGGAGCGGATGCTGTGCCTATAGAGGGTGCTCGGCATCTGGCACCCGTCGACCCGAACGGAAAACGATACCCACACGTGACATTCACGGCAACCCTGGTGACTTTGAGACGAGGTACTTGTACAGGCACACCAAGAACGTCCCAACGCCCTCGCGCGAGAAATATTATCGAAAGATCGCCATCATGATTCATACGCACCGTGCGCAGTTCTTAGTTTTATGTATTTTCTCTTAAACGTAGGTTGTCTCTTTTTTTTTTACGCCGCACGTACAAAAGCAGTACGAAAGTGCGCTTTTGTTTTGGTTGTCGTTTCTGCCTCTCACTACTACTTGTCGTTAGAGCTCTGTACTTGACACTTATGCATGTGATAACATCAAGTAGTGCTTGCTCTGGCTGATGAATTCGAATGAGGGATGAGAGGGGGGGGGTGTGGTGATGGACGAAGTGGGCACAAATATACCGCGCATCTTTGTGTTGTACCCAGAGAGAGGGGGGGGTGGGGAGAGAGGCAAATGCAAGCGACGGCAAACTTCGATGCTGTGACCAACTACAACCGACGTTTTTATCTTATCAAATCAGGTGATTGCTCCGGCTGATGAATTTGAACGAGCGGGATAAGGGGGGGGGTGGGGGGGGGGGGAAATGGACGAAGTGGACACAAATATACCGGGCATCTGTTTGTACCATGAGAGAGGGGGGAGGGGGGGGGAGGGCTTCAGCGACGGAGGCCTTCGGTGCTGTGACCAACTGTGACATTAATTAATTATCTGACAGCGGTAAGGAATACTTGTTCTCGCGGCCTCTGGGAAAAGACGAGCGCTTATAATTGTTGGTTGTTTTTGCACTTTTAACTGCTACTACGAAAGTGCATCCCAATCAGTTTTATATTACCGCTATATATAGCTTACTGATTGTTGTCAAATATGGGTCCTAGCCTTCAGCGGCCAGCTTCTGCTACGCTCTCTGCTCGGACGTATGTGTCGAGGAGTGTACTGTAAATTACAGTGTAACACAGTTCGTATGTGGCATGGAAGTGGGGATCGCAGTGTGTGTGTTGTTTGCCGACGTGCGCCCCGGTTTAACAATCAATGTATCGTCGCTACAACAATCAGTCGAACTCACAGCTCACGTATTTCAAAATTTATACGAAAAACAAGTCTAAATTTGAGCCCACGCTCGTACGATCGAGGTACCTGGTATGTGCAAACTAACGCTCGCCCCAAGCTTCTTCTACGTATTTGTGTAAATACCTGCTACGTACTTTATACGTTTACTTTGTCTTTCACCCTGCACGTCTGCTTAGAGTATACTTATTATTCAATTATTACTATTATGCTTGCCTTCCGACAATATACTCGTAGCGTAGATGCCATTCCTATATAAACCGAATATCCGTCCGTAAATCAGTAGTATTCCTCATACGCTTCTCTGCCAGCCGTTTCCCAATCTCCACTCGATTAGACAGGAAGCAATTTTGGCATTATTATTAGGTATCAAACACTCACCACCAGCTTTCTCGTGAATAATTTTAAATCATCTGTTAATAATAATTAGTTTTTTATTATTGTCCAATAGTGATAAAAACAGTGAAAAAAAAACAAACTGATGACAGTGAAAAATCTAGATAGGACATCTACGAGTAGTAGCATCTACTACTGCATAGATAGGGCAGGTCTGAATTCATTCGATACCTCTGCTTCCGGCTTGACATGAACCTGCCTCTACGTGTTGCCCTATCTCCACGATCGATTTTTCTTCTCTTGCCTCTACGTACTGCATAATATTATCATCTGTCTTGCCTATGGCGTGTACCAGGTACAGGAAGAGGAGGAGTATTGCTGTACGGTATTAATAGTACGAAGTGTATGCGCGGCGACCCTCTTTCTTCTTCCCCAGCAGACTTTCCGGCCCGCCCAAGCCCCCTGAAGAGCCGAAAAAGAGAAACGCTTTTATTTTTAATCCCATAACCCATCTATATCGTACACCAATCAAATCTACCTATATTTAGTCAAAATGAAACCGTCGCCCTTGCTTAATCTGCCGCACTCACTTTTTCGTCGACAAACTACTTGAAATTAATGTGCGAGCGTTTTCGCCGTAGGTACGTGCAAGGTCGAGCGCGGCGTGCGGGTAGAAACAATTGCACCGATTGGCGTCGGGGCGTCGAGACCTCCGCTCGACACATCAGATTGGGCGCCAGATTGAGCCGTGCGGGGCGTACACGGACGGCGATAATTCCCGCGGGACGTCAAGAAGTAAGTACTGGTGAGTAATCATGCATCATCATCAGCAGCAGGCAGTCAGCATGGCCGCCGCCGCCACCAATGCCGCGCGAAGCATCACACAACATACTCTTTACACCCCCACCCTATACGCGTACCCTCCCTCCCTGTCAGTGAGTGAGAAAGAACGATGGCATCGTCTCGGTGCTCCCTCGACGATGGAGCTGCCGCGGTGTCAGCACGTACAACAACACCTCCACCAGGTCCTGCTTCGGATGATCTGTGCCGAAGCTCGTGTATTGCACGAGTAGAGGGAAAAGGAGAAGACGGAGCCGTTTTTGACCTAGCGGCGGCCGCTGCTGCTACTGCTACCACTACTGCTGCTGCCGCAGACTCTTCTGACCAGCAGAAGCAGCAGCATCATCAGCAATCACCGTCGCTTGATGGTTCTGCATCGGAAGTAGAGGACGATAACGACGACGACTGCGATGATTCTTCGGTGTACTCTCCTGCCTCTATCGAGTCAGACCGCAAACATTCGACAGCACCAGCAGCAGCAACAGAAGAAGCAGAAGCGGAAGCTGTGGTAATGGACGATGACGAGATGGACGATGCTTTCGATGAGATGGGCGACGCTTCAGATGATGGCAGACCTAAGAAGACCAAGCCAGCACCCGTTTCAGCGTTCAATTTCTCGTTTGCCCTGGGGGGCTGGCTGATGATCTACAACTTCGGGGTGGCGAAGTGCTTGCTCGACCACGGTCTGCACAAGGTGGACCCAGAGAGGCAGAGCATAATCGGGAGCTCCGCAGGCTCTCTGTCCGCGGCTGCCTTGGTACTGGAGGCTGACATCGACAAGGTGTGGACGCTACTGCTGTCCACTATGATACGCGCCGAACTCGTACTCCTGTACCCTGGTGCCTCGTGCAGTAGATGGCGTCGAGCTTGCAAGTGTGACATGGTTTCAACCAAATAATCTTGGTAGATGGTCCGCGTGCCTATCAAGATCAATTTCGTGGGTTCGAGTCTCGCCGAGTGCATGCTGGTATTAATAGGGACTTTTTCTTGCATAAAAATTGATTAGCGGAAACCGCGAGAGCGTGAGTTAGCTACATTCGATCATAATTGACGAGCAGTGGGAATGGTGAACCCTATGCGCGACAAAAAATAAAGGCATGTAGGGAGAAGGGAGGACACCTGTGACCACGGCTTGTCCAGAAGATCGCTGAAGGTAAAAAAAAAAACCTCCTAAAAAAGAGTTACAGTAGCAGACTGGAAAGTAAAAGTGATGATCTACAAAAAAAAAAAAAAAAAAAAAAAAAAAAAAGTCAGCTGATGTGACGACAGTCCGTTATTATTTGTGTTTGTGCGTTTTTTTTATCCGATCCGCCTCCTAAAATAATGCGCTCGCTCGTGGTTGTGGGTGTACAACAGTGCCGTAGGAAAGGCGCAGTACTGCTGTACCCCGTACGTAGTGTGTGTTTTTTTTCTGTTTTCGGATCATACAACTCATGTTTCTCCCTGAAGGTGGGAGGAATCACGCATGTTTTTCAGGGTAATCATTCACTATCTATCTTCCAGTGCTTGCTGTGGACGACACATGCTGGTCTGATCCGACTGGGTACTGCTACCTGTAGACGTACAGTAATTCAGCTCTCGCCCCAATGCCATCAACCCTTTTGGAACTGCAGTCCCGTTTTTTTTTTTTACAAACCACTCTAATTCCAAGTACTTTGGCCCCCAAATGGGGCTGCGGTCCTAGAAGGTATAAGGCGGTGCCCTCCCAGGAAGGGGATGAGATCAGTAAAGGTTTCTGTTACTACTACTCGTGTGTAATGTGCGGAAAAAACGTAATGAGCGCCCAAAAGTTGGAGGTGTCTCTATAAGGCGTAGGGACGGTGTTCCGCCTCGAAAGGGATGCGTGGTTAAATGGTCAAATGACTACGGCAAGAAAAAATCAGTACGCCTCCCTCCCCCCCCCTCCCCGCCCCCGCCGTCATCCCACCGCCTCAACGCTACCGCCGCGGTCGCGACTAAAAAATCAAACAGATTGTGGATCAAGCGAAGACGAGCTTCATCCCCAGAGCGCACAACGCCAAAATCCTCGGCTTCGTGTACGGCATGTTCTTTATCGGCACTTTCCTTAAAGAGTCCATGCTCGAGTGCCTCCCCGTCGACAGGGTGCCCGGCATGACGTCGATCCCCGGGAGGCTGATCGTGGTCATGTCCTCCCTCCTTGGCTGGGGGGTCCATCCGCGCGAAGGAGTTCGACAACGGGCAGGAGCTGATTGACGCGCTGCGCTGTTCCTGCGCGATATTTCCTCTGGTGATGCCCCACAGGTTTCGCGGGAAGCGCTGCTTTGACGGGTTCTTCTCGGAGGGGACGAGCGCTCCCACCCTCGATGACGAGGAGGCTGGGGTAAGAAAAACGATGCATCTCATGTATCAGATAGATCAGACAGATCAAATAGATCAGATAGATTTGATAGATCAGACAGATCGGACAATATATATCAGATAGTCCAGACAATTCAGATAGTTCAGATGATTCAAATAGTTCAGAGAACTCAGATAATCCAGAGAGTTCAGATAGTTCAGGTAGACCAGACAGATTAGACAGATCAGATTAATCAGAGAGATCAGATAAATCCTTCATCAGAGAGATCAGATAAATCCTTGTGTCATGACCCAGATATTTCGAGGCAGATACAGTAGACATATCTCTAATTTTTATTTTCTGCGCGATCTAGATCATTTTTTTCTTGATGGGATATGTATGACGCGACCGCTAGACAGCACAAGATTTCCGTCCCATTATCTAAATATGTCCAGCCTTTTCTTTTTGTGATCCACGCGATCTACTGTTTTTAGGTCATGCATGCTCATTAGAGATCTAATATGACACGGTTCTTGCGCACGTGGTTGCCGGGTTCGATCGGTATGATACCGCTCTTGCACGCCATCTCACAGCGAGAACTAGAGGATCTAGAGGATCTAGAGGATCTAGATGATCTAGACGATCTAGAGGATCTAGAGGATCTAGAGGATCTAAAGGACCTAGATCATATATTATTTAGATGATTTAGATTACCCAAATAAACTAGATGATCTAGATGATCTGGAGGATCTAGATGATCTGGAGGATCTAGAGGATCTAGATGATCTAGATGGTCTAGATTGTTTAAATCGTGATGTAGATCGTGATTTGTTCGATGTGTGAAACCTCTGCCAGCAAGCCGTGCCACGGTGGAGGGGGGGGGGGGGGGGTACTCATTGCCATGCATGGCCAGAGTCGTATGACCATGGACCCTCGCGATCCTACGTACAATGCCTGGACGGAGCACGTCGGGTTTCCACCGACAAGGCAGACGTTACTTGGACCAAGCTCGAAGCGTCGTGGGATGTTCCGGCGAGTCGCATGAAGGGTGGTCTGCATCCCACTTGCTAAGAACCGCTTGTGAGTCGGAAATTCTTGCGTATATGGATGACAGCGTCAATGTAATTGGCTTGTTTTAGTAGGGGGGTGGGGAGGTAGTTTTAATCCCCCGCCTTCCAGCTGACCGGGCTCCTCCGTCCCTGAGAAACTACTGTACGTACCCAATATATTTACGATCCCTTAGGGTTTCACTACTAGTCCTACCAATTGAACTAGTAATAGACGCGTGCTACGGAATATAGGGGTACAAGCACCTACTTCTGCTTTCTGAGGCTCCTCACTTGAGCTCTACTGCTGCAGGGCCGTCAGGGTATGAGCGAACGTTGTGAAACAGAGTGAATGGGCACCCCACAGCACAGGCGCGTCGAAACTACCCGCACTGACGGTCTCGCATCCAAGCAAACCGCCACACCACACAGCGCAAAACACAATATCCTCTTGAGTCGTTCTTGCACTATGAATATCCTGACGCTCGATACCTCAATACCCGCAGTAGCTGATTTGGATAGAAGCTAGAAAGTGCAATCTTGGATGAACAGCCCCAAAGCCTTGGTATCATCACGAACACTGTCGCACAAAAAAAATGGTATTCCAATGATATTGGATCATGGAGCCCGCCCGGTCCGTCGGAAAGATTTTTGGGTAAAAAAAGTGCTATTTTTCCCGATCGTGGCACGCGTCGCTGCGTTCACTCGTTTGATGCCTTCGTATGAAGTCTAATGGTATCCCCGTTTCCCGTGTATCGTTGTGGAAGCGTTACGATGTATTCCTCTTTTCAAGAAATCCGCACTTCCTTTGCATCGAAAGCCCACGTACAGCCCTTGAGAGTTTTCATCGAGTTGCGTGCGCGATTTTTATGAACATGCCTGATGCATTTTTTGTTGTTGTGTGAAGCTTCTTATTTTTTTTTTACTTGACCAAAAAAAAATGCTTCACCCTGTACACCTTTCATCGTGGCATGGCGGCGACATTACGGTATGGAAGCGGAGGAGGGCGGGGAAATGCAGGCCAGGGAGGGGAGGGCGGGGCTAAGCGAGGGGGGCTTGTGTGTTATCTTTGCTGCTTATTGTTATGGATCGAATCTCAGGCCGCTGTCTATCCTCCCCTCATCCTTCCAGAAACGAGAGTCTGTATCTAGTTTCGGAGACGCTATCCCGCCGGGTGGTCTCTTACTGCGTCTCCCCCTTATCTAGAAGAACAACAGAGCAGATTTGTGTATGTCTACTGGCTATCTGAAGGCCAAATCACCCCCCCCCCCCCCCCCCCCCCCCCCCCCCCCCCCCTAAAAAAAACAAACTCTCGCAGAACCACCCTCCCCCTATTGTAGGGGTGCGAGGGTGTATGGTCATACGACTACGGCCATGCATGACACGAGTACCTTCCCGCCCCTCCCCAGATTGTTGTATTACGGGGGTCCATAGTTTACAGGACCTATGGTATACATAAATACCTATATATTTACCTATTCTTAGTAACAATATTTGGTCCTATTTACTATGGTTCCCCGTCTGCCCCACCCCCCCCGCTCGCGCCCTCCTCCCCCCCCCCCCCCTCCCTTCACAGCCACCCCATTCCCGACCACCCAGCGCCCCCCCCCCGCCCCCGCCCCCGCCCCCACCCTCCGCTCACACAAACCACGTTCAGGGGCTCGAAACCGTGAGCATCAGTCCGTTCTACGCCAGCAGCGCGTCGATCCGGCCATCCAGGTACGTGCCACTGTCCTGGATAGTCCTCGCGCCGAGGGACCCTGCCGCGATCGACTGGCTCTACGACCTCGGCTATCGCGACGCCCTCTTCTGGATGGCCAAGAGGGGGATCGAGCACACTTGCACACACCACCCCCGGCGGTCCAAGGAGAACCAGGAATCACCCGAGGACTCGGCCACGGCGGGAAGCAGAGGAGGTGGATGCGCCCACGGAGAGCACAGCGAAAGTGGCTGCCATAGTGGTGTCAGGGTTGGTGTCAGTGGTAGCGGGAAGGGTAGCGGTGGTACCATGCTTGGAGCAGAGAAGTTGGCATGCGGGGAGGAAGAGAGGGGGGGGGCGATGATGACGATGGCTGTAGCGTAGGTGACGCCTGGACCTCCGCAAAGGACCTTCCTTCTCCCTCTAAGAGCAGTCGGGGCATCGGCGGTGGTGGTGGTGGCGACGGTGACAGCTTAAAGGCGGGATTGAGTGAACAGTATGTAGAGCAGAAGGGTACGTCGGCCGCTATGATGGCAGGACGAATTGAAGGCAGCTGTGTTGGCGGAGGAGGAGGCGGAGATGGAGGTGGGGGGGGGGGCAGCCAAAAAGGGGATAGGGGGCGGCTACCTCCGCAAGTCTTTCGTGCTCTCGGGGTGCCACATGCGCCCCCAGCGGGAGCGACACCCCCAGCTCGACGAGCCGGCGTTCGTGCCATCCCTGGAGCAGTTCGTCGGACACGGCAGCTACAACGCGGTGGCCGATTTCCTCTTCGTGGTGTTCTTCAACATCGCCTGGCGCCCCGCCACCGCCCTCCTGCTGTACGCGGACCTCATCGCAAGGCTCTCCCTGGCTACTACCCGCGGCCTCTGGAAGGAGCTCCGTGAGCTCCTGGGGTGGATCATTCCCGCCCTGGTGTTGGCGGCTTTTTGCCTTGAGAGGGGGCCAACAAAGCACGAGTGTGTGGCGATGCTCGCTGCAACGGGAGGGCTCGTGGCGATAGCGTGCAGCCGGGAAGGCTGTGAGAGTGCGGGGGAGTGGCGTACGGCCAGGCGCTGCGTTCGCGGCATATTTGACCGACGCATCCTGCTCAGCTGCCTGCCCTGGGGACACCGCGGCAACGTTCGCTCGGAGGCCCTCGAGAACAGCTTCCTGTATAGGGCGGTCTCATTCTTCATGTGACGCTGTTAGGGCGGAAGCGGCCCCTGTTCAGGGCGGTCTCGTTATTTTCTGTTTAAGCGTAAAATCGGCCCCTTGATACGGCTGTCTCATTATTGATGTGACCGTTCTTTGGACGAAAGCGCCACCGCGCCTCCCTATATTGGGCGGTTTCGTTCTTTATGTGACGCCGTTTAGGCGAACATCGGCCTCTTTTCAGGGCGGTCTTGCTCTTTCTGTGACGCTTCCCTGGCTGGTTTCGGAGTTTCGCTTTAAGCATGGCAATATCATGATGATGGTGATGATACCATCAGGTGCGACCCGCCGGTAAGGGCGGCGTTTTTCGATCTCTCGGTGGACCGCAGGGGTATCGGTAGACGCTCGAGGCGCAGACCCCTCTACAGCGCGGTGCCTTTTTTTTTTTTTATGTGACGCTTGTTTGGATGAAAAGCAGCCCCTTTGTAAGGCGGTCTCGTTCTTTTAAGTTGCGCTGCTTGGGCGAAGCGGCCCCTCTATGGGGCGGTCTCGTTTTGACACGGTCTGCGCGGAAGTACCCCGTGTAGTCGGCCGGTTCGTCACTTATGCGATTATGTTGGGGCGAAAGCCGCACGTATAGAAGACGGTCTGGGTGACGCTGGTTTTCGGCGAAAAGCAGAGCCTTGAGATTTTGACATTGGGGTGGGGAGTGGTCGGGGGGGGGTGGTAGGAGGGTGCAGGGGTGATAGGAGGGGGGGGGGGGGGGGGGGGTCGGGATGGTGGGGGTAGTGAGGGCGGTGGGACTGGTGGAGGTGGTGAGAGTGGTGGGCAAGGTGGTGGAGGCGGTGAGGCGGGCGGGGATAGTGTGAGTGGGATAGAGGAGGAGTGCGCTCGTACCATGCATGGCCGTAGTCGTATGACCATAGACCCTCGCATCCCTACAACGCCGGGACGGAGCACTCCGGGTTTTCGTCGACCAGGCAGGGGAGATGCATTGCCAGCGGAGGAGACGGGCTCCCGGACCTCGTTCGGTGCTGTTCTGTGCGTGCCAACGGTTGGTGCGGACCAGACTCCAGGGGGGAATCGCGAAGGTTGCGAGGGTCCTGGGCGCGGTAGACGTGTTAGTTGTTGCACCTCGGGAAGTGTGTGCGCTATGTTCGTTTTTTTAGTGATTTCGAGCCGTCCATTGTTGACATAAAGTTAAGGTTGTATGCAAGCAGCAGAGTGCTCCCTTCTAGTCTCCTCGTCGCTGGCACTGCAGTGGCCTGCAAAGTGTGCGGGTCGGTTTCCCCTCCGAAAGCGAGGTTGGATGGAGTTTCGATAACATGGGCAGGCGGAAGTTTTGGGAGATGGGGCCGGTCGTGGTCCCACAGACAGCGAATAGCCCGTCTCAATGCTCGTGTAATGTACTATATTTCGTGTTGCGTTTGTTTCGTTTCATTTTGTTTTGCTTTGTTCTCTTTCTTGTTTTTTGTCTTTTATCCTCCGGCGGGTGGGCGGGTGGGTAGGAACAAAGGTTGAGCTCTGCGCGTTTGTTTGCAGACGAGTCCGTTTTAATAGTTGATGGATTAACTGCCTGGTGACTGGCATGTAAATTAATTTCACACGTACGACCGTTTTGTTGTTGTGGTGTTCTCCAACGGGGGTGGTGTATTCTAATATTTGTTCCCTCTCTTATCCTGTGGAGGCGTTGTTACTAGTTTCAAGATAGGGCCCACTCCCCCTTGCCGTCAGAAGGGCGAAGAAGGAGGGAGGTAGATGCTGCTGCCTTCTTTCGTGATGGATTTTCGATTTTGCCGTCGCCGCCGCCGTCGCCGCCGCTCCCCGGTGCGTGCGTGGCTCTGTGCTTCGACGTCTGGCGTCCTGTGTCACTGTAGATAACAGGCTGTTTTTTGTGTAGGTGTGCTCCTAGTCCTCGATGCCTTGTGGCCTGTGTTGTAGCGTTTTGGCTGATTTTGGTGTGTGAGCCCCGCTGTAGTTCGAGGTATTGTGACCTGTGTTGCAGCGTTCAAGCTGATTGTGGTGTTGGCGTAATCCGTAGTAGTTCGACGCTTTGTTGTGTCCTGTGTTGCAACGTACAGGCTGCCTTTGGTATGTGAGCCCTGCAGTAGTTTCGTGTCTTGTCCCCTGTGTTACAACGTTCGGGCTGCTTGGTGTTGTGATGTTTGGTGCGAACTTTAATAGTTCTACGTCTTATTGTGTCCTGCGTTATAGGGCACAGGCTGCTATAGGTGCAGGCTTGGCCCCCGTACGTATCAGCACTGCAACACAGTACAGGAGTACCTGGTACTAGATACAGTAGTAGTAACGTAACAGTGAGCGGATTTTGTGCCGTAATCAACTTTTCCCGGCATTCTCTGTTCAAGATTGTCCAGGATGACTGTGCTGGACAAGTATCTTGGGCGGGATGGGGGGTGGGCGGGGGAGGACGTATTCATTTGTCGCTTTGCTGAGTCATTTGACTATGGCCCACGTATGCCTTTTCCGAGACGGAGCAGAGCGGGGGGGGTGGGGGGTGGGGGGGAGGACTCCCGGGATTGGGAGGCAGGCAGGGGCTGCGTTTCGTTTCCGGCAAACAAATCGGCATAAATGAGCACGCCCAATAGCACCCAAACCAACTTTCCTGCCATGTTGCTGGCGGAGCAAACGAAACCCGGCGTACTGCTTGCTGTATCGGGTTCGGAGAAGATATGGTGGCCGTGTTCGTGTTAATTTGACCAGTAAGCTAATACGACGTAGCTGATTCTGATGTACTGAATATACAAAAAATGACCGGAGGAATGTGAACGAAGCGCTGGCGGGTACGTATATATATAGCGCCGCCTGAAGTAATACTGCAACCCAACCCTGATGCTGTGCTCTGCGCATGCGCGTGGCGTGTACGCAGACGTGATAGTGGCGCGCTTGATATTGGACTATTGGAAATGGTACATACAACGGGCAAGAATTTCAGACAATGCTTCGATGGCGAAGCGTTTTTTTAATCTGAGTTCTTCTCGGATGGCAGGGGAAGAAGAGCAGGACTGCTTTTCTCTCCTTCCGGGTCCAAGAGATCAATAATAACTGCTCGAAACGAACGTGTCGAACTGAAGTGTATCGGACTGACGTAAGAAACAGACTACAGGGGGGTTATTTTCTTGACCGGGGCGGCGGTGTAAGCATCCGATAGTAAGTATATGTCGTGTCGTATCATCTGTTTATTCGTGGTTGCCTAGGTCTTAGAGGGAAAACCGGCCGTATTTTTACTTACCCTGGTTTCAGAGTGAAAATCGATCGGACATTGAAGTTGGTTTGAGAGGCAAAATCGACCGGACATTCACCCTGGCACTAGAGTAAAAATTGATCGGACATTAAACTTGGTTCTAGAGGGAAACTCGATCGGACGTTTACCCTGCTTGCAGAGTGAAAATCGATAAACCTGTTTTTAGATCGCATGTTTACCTTGGTTTTAGAGGGAAAACCAATCGGACATTTACCTTGGTTTTAGAATGAAATCGATCGTACATTTAAAACCTGGTTTTCGAGGGAAAGTCGATCAGACATAAAACCTGGTTCAGCATTACCTTGGTTTTAGAGGGAAAACCGATCGGACATTACACCTGATTTAAGAGGGAAAATCGATCGGATATTGCACCTGGTTCTAGAGGGAAAATCGATGGCACATTTACCTTGGAGTGAAAATCGACCGGATTTATATACCTTGGTTTTAGAGGGAAAATTGATCGGACATTAAAAACCTGAAATAAGAGTGGAAATCTGTCCGACGATCACCTCGTTGGTTTTCAGAGTGAAACTCGATCGGACACTACAACCTGAATGAAAATCGATCGAACAAGAGCACTGCTTCCAAATTGGAAACTCCGCAGTCGTACACCCACCACGAAATGTGCACAGCTATAAGCTTGAAGAAACAGAAAGTCTCGTAAAAAAATGAATTTCCAGGTCCGACCGTATTGCTAGTGTCTCGCGAACCGAACCAAACTTCAAAGCCAAGCAAGCTGAATCCACAATCATCCAGTCGATCAAAGCCGGTTTCGAGCTTCGAGCGAAAGTTCCGTTCATGGTGGTTCCTTAACCCCTTTCGTAGGACCATTGCACTACAGGGCCAACGATATGCGTTGCTCTGCTGCTCTTTAGGTGTTGCCCAAATACGCGTGTGTGGGGTGAGCGGGATGGTGGTGGTGGTGGTGGTCGGTGTTAGGGTTAAGGTTCAAGGTTAGAGTTCGCTTGGGAACTGCCAATCCGAACAGCAGCGACAACCAACCTATTTTTTTGGATTAATGACAGGAACGCTAGTAAGTGGCACCCTGGAAAAACATCCCGCATAAGAGACGGCGACGCCCATCGGCGCAGAGGCTTGCAGCCTGAAGCTATAGCTTGCGCGGTTCCTTGCAAGCGGCGGGCACCGACCTTGCCGACGCCGTGAAACACTGCCAGTCGCTGGGTGACAGAAGCCTCTACTGACAGCGATCACATTTAACAGCCTGAACTAGAAGTTTAGGGCGAACGTTAATGTTTTCCTTGGGATGATACTTTGTTTTTTTTTCGCGGATGAGTATCGCCAAAACCATTGCGTATCCGAATGATTTCGCCCACTGCAGTCATAATGGGATTGGACCCGCTATGCTTTAACCAATCATTTGTTGTGATTGATGACCTATGCTTGATCTACGAACGATACTCGTAACGATTATTTATCACGTGATTTTCTTGTACGTTCGAGGGGTTTTACGAGGGGTGTTCGGGTGAGTCGCCTACCTCAAAGCACCGGGCATCGGAGAAGCCGAAGTTGGGGCGGGACCCTTGGGCGTGTGTCAGCTATGGGTTTCCACTGCGCACGTTGTGGGCGTCGATGTTACGGCGAGGCTGACTGGACACGGCAACTACGGTGATGTGTCGTAGCTATTTGTTGCTGTTGTTGTTGTTCTTACATTAACTCATGTCCAAACTACTGCGTCCGTGGCCACAGGAGAGGCTCCAATAACTGGAACGGAAGAATACCTTGGGGAAAAATATAATAGTCGAATCTCACAATACAAAAAAGTACTGGCCATGCACGGAGGGCTTGGGGCATGAGTGGGGGTCAAGTTTCCCCCTGCACTCTGGTGGAAAGGGGGCGGCTGTCCTCGATCACCTTAGATTACCAGGGTTCTGATGGCGTACAGACGCAGGACCAGATTCTAAGGGATCGGACATCACCCCTCGTGTCTACACGATACCGCCTCGAAGAACGGAATATAGAGGAACCAATGTCACGTACGTATCACGGATGATGTGCTCGTATATCACACGGAGCACACGCATGTTGTATACTATCGAATAGTGCATGCTCAAATACTCGATTTGTACTTGCCTGGTTCTCGGAATGGCCGCATTTCCAAGAAGCGGAGAGGTTCTAGCCTCCCGATCACTTCAGGACACGGATAGCGAGGAAGGAAAGACCTGTGAGTATCAAATCAAACTTGCAACGAACGCAGACTTGGTTGGAAAAGAGTGATGGGTATTTATAGACCTTAGGTCAGCCATGATATGGTGAACCCAGGGAGACTAGAAGGCTCAGACCTTAGATCAGCCATTATATGGTGAACCGATGGTGAACCCAGGCAGGCTAGAAGGTTCAAGATCGTCCGTACGGGAACCGTTAGCTGAAACGGTGGGTCGATTGAGGCGGGTGAAGGAGTGTATACGGAGTCATAGTGGTGCGGACACCTCAACAAGCACTCTCGTCTCGTTGGCGATATGTTGGGAGGTGTGATATGATAGTAGTATCGGGCTATAGGAGTATGTGGTTATGAGATAGCCTACGGTATCAAAGCCCTGAATACCCTGGGGGCTCTGAAGTTTCCAATGGAAACAAAAATCAAAGCCCCGAATGCCCTGAGAGTATTCCTGGGACTCTGAAGTTTCTCTCTCGAGACAGCCAGCAGTATTGAGGCTTTCGAAAGGACGCAAGGAAAATCCCTAAGACAGACCCCCCGTAAAGACAGGACGACCCGTAGAATTGGGTTTTAGTAGACTACAGAAGTATCCAAGGGTTTAACGCCACTCTTTCTTTTGGTCAGGGTCACCGATAGGAGAAGAGAAGAGTAGACCAGCGCCCGAGGAAAGTTCCTCGGGCAAGTGTATTTACCTGTCTAGCGGATGAATGGAACGGAGCAGAGTGGGCCAGATACATCAATCAAGCCCCAATCGAATCTCGCTCAAACTGCCCCCTTTTCTCGCATCATACAACGGGAGTAACACGACAACAACTAAAGAAATAAGTCTCCTGAACAAGAGAAGCTTCCTTCTGAACCAGTTCCTGCACCCCACTTTCTTGACCTCTATCCTCGGGCTCTACTACAGAGGGGTGTTACGGCGAGGTTGGCCGGATACGGCAAATACACAGAGGGCCTAGAGTATGAGTGGGGGTCAAGCGGTTTTGTGCATTCCCCGCTGTATTCCAATGAGAAGGGAAGATTTTCAAGGGAAGGTCCCCAAGATATAAGGCCGCTTGAAGACGGAGTCATAATCTTGGGGCTCGTATGGTGAGCCTATCTTCCATACCACAAGGATCACACGCATGTTGCACGCTATCATATAGTGCATGCTCGAATACTCGCTTTATACTTGCCTGGATCTTGAAATGGCCACATTTCCCAGAAGAGGAGAGGTCCAAGCCTCCCGACACACGACTTCAGGAGACGGATAGCGAGAAAGGAAGGACTTACGAGTACGAAACCAAACCTGCAACGAATGCAGTCAGGAGTGAAGGCGTGTGATGAGGGACTAGACCTTTGACCAGCCATAACATCGACGATCAGAGGGACGGTTTAGAAGACAGATGCGTTGGGTCTGACCTTCTCAATTGGGGGGGCAACAAGACGGAAAAATAGTTTTGCTTGTTATAAAAGACCGTATGTAAACCTAGAAAATACGACAGAAAATGGTATCTCGTATACATCTCCCTGTTTCGGTTGTACATAGCGCCTGAACTTGTTTCATTCCCTACATGCGTCAGCTGGCGGAAAATCCACCGGGGTATCGTTTTATTGTGGCTTTTCGCGAGGTATGGCGGACGGACGAACATTTTTGGACTTTCCGTTATAGAAGGTCCTTATTGGTTCGCCGAGTCTTGGGAAAAACTACTTGGAATTAGTGGAATGATTTTTTCGCACTGTAAAAGTAAAACGTGTAAGGTGCCAGCTATGCATAGAGTGGGCGCCCGGTGCTAATAAACGTCAACTTGGTGTCGATGTGTTAAGATCAAGATCGGGACAGGTCAGCCTATTAAACCCGTATTCGTTGGTACTCAGGTGTGTTGTTTGCTTAGAGATATAGGTAGAGAAGCTTTATTCCTTTCGTGCACGCGGAGACAGAGACCAAAGCTCGTGCCTTGCTGGGGAAAGCCCCTGGTTTTTTCTATCTAAGATGCCTGAACCAAGGTAATTACCGGGCTTTCAGCCTCATTCAAAGAGGTACCATGACAAAGTGTCATTTTTTCCGACCTTGATCTACTACTGTATGCAGCTCTAGTGTATAGGATTTAGAGTCGGTCCCACTGTTGAGCTAGCTGTGTTTCTTGACCCAATTTTCTTGTTGTTCTTGCCGATCTGAGCCTATTTTCTTAACGTTTATAGTTTCTTAGCTGCGGCCGCCCGCTGTATATACGTACTACTCTGTACGCAAATGAAGGATCGTTTGGTCTCCATATTTTCAACCGAGCGTTTTTGTTCCAAGGAGGACCCACGTATAGTATATACGGTGTGTGGTATTCAGGGGACATACGGGGTGCATCCCCGGGTTTCATATGTGGATATGGATCTTGCGGCGGGTATTTAATAATAGGATACTGCTGTTTATAGAAGCCACTATTAATACTACAGTACTACACACAGTTGTCTGCGGTGTGGTCGGTATGGCACAAACTAATTAATTAATGTCTTTCATTTGTGTCGCGAGGGTGAGAGATAGGGTGATAATCTCACGCAGGTGATTCAGCGATGCTGGCCCTGGGTTGAGCGTGGTCATCCGGCTACGCCCCATAGTTCTGCAGAATTCGCGAGAAGGGGGTGGCAGCGATGTGCGACTGCCGACGGGCGCGGTAAGCGCTTTTCACCACGAAAAAAATATCGTCCGATTATTTCTTCAACGTTTTCGCCTTCTTCCTACCCGCTCTCTTCTCTGCGATCGCCCTGCCCCTCCTTGGCTCAGGAACACCGACTGTCTGCCCTACCCCGGTCATACGACTACACCCAAGCATGACAATGAGTACAACACCCCCCCCCCCCCCCCCCCCCCCCCCCTCGCCCCCCCCCCGGTCGGTCAAAGAATTTCTCCACCAAGCAACTCACCAAGCAAGAAGCCAGCAATGTTTTAGGAAACCTCACTCAAAGAAACACACCACCACCACCACCGCCAACGGCGAGCCAACCAATCTTCCAATCAACCATATTCATTTAATTTTTCAGGCTTTTTTCAGGAGCGAGCAGCAGCAGCGGCGGCAGCTAGTTTTTCTCGAACGAACGATCCAAAGACAACAACAAAAAAAAGACTATTTACTGCGTTCATGGGTAAATAAGAAATATAATAATTATTGCGGATCGCACCTCCTGGTACTTACTATACCGTACATAAGACTCTCTTTTTGTTTTAGAAACAAAAAAAAAACACTACTTTTTAGTTCCTCGACAAAAAACCACACGCGCACACAACAAGAAGATCACAACCACCACCAGTCGCAGCAACAACAACAACCCAACCGTGTGCTCCTACTACTATTCCTCCTACTGTATGTCTTTACTATATATTAATACGTGGAATGCCCCGGGAATTTTCTTTTGCATCCCCGGAAAGGGGGTTTCCAACAATGCAGGAGGGTCTCCACGCTACACGTACGTGCCGGTGTAAAGCAAGCGGCCATGGAGCAAGGCAAAGGGGGTGAACGGCTTTACTACAGATGCATGAATAAAAAATCGTCTTCTGCGTACCCCGCCTGTGCCCTCACCAATTACCACCTCAAGCGCAGCGAGCGAATGTGCCATGAGTCTTCGCAATGTTTCTTCCGTCGAGAACGCACCACCAGAACAAACAACAAAAAACAAAAAATCAAAATGAAAACAAAGCAAAAGGCAGCACAAACTATAACAAAATAATAAAAAAAAAAAACGAAAAAGCAACGCAAGAAAAGCAAAACGAAAAAAGCTAAGCACAGCAAACGCTAAGCACAGCTAAGCAAAAAAGGCAAAGCAAAAGCTAAGCGAAGCCAAAAGCAAAGCAAAGCAAAGCAAAGCAATGCAAAATAGCAAAAAACAAAAAAAACATAAAAAACAAGGGGAAAAAAGGAGGGGGGGGGGGGGGGGGGGGGGGGGGGGGGGGGGGGGGGGGGGGGGGGGGGGGGGGGGGGGGGGGGGGGGGGGGGGGGGGGGGGGGGGGGGGGGGGGGGGGGGGGGGGGGGGGGGGGGGGGAAAGAAGCACCACACGCGAACGCGCAAAACGCGGTAAAATATGGCGCGGTGGGGGAAAGAAAGCCGCAGCAAAGAAAGCACAAAAAAAAGCAAAAAAACGAGAGAGAGAGAAACAGGGAAAAAAAGGAACCAAACACATCATAATAATAGTAGATAGAGCTGATATCAGATGGACGCAGAATAACGAAAAGAACGGGACAGCCCTCCAACCCAACCACCGACCAGCGGACGGTAAAAAGACAGGAGGCAGGCAAGACAGCAGAGACAGGTAAAAAAAAAGTAAAGCAGGGACCCCCGCAGGGTCAGACTGGAGAATATATAATAACTGGTCACTCCCCGCTCGCGCTGCTTCTGCGCTGCCTGCGCCCTAGGCGAGTGAAAAACACCTCCCCCATACATCCACCCACCCGCCCAAAACTACGAAAAGCGTGTGAACTACAATCCGGGCACAAAATGCTATTCTCTCTCGCCACTCTCTCCGGAAAACAGAGAGAGGGAACCAACGAAAAAGAACGGGAGGGAGGTTTCAAATGTCACCTTAAATAGAAGAGCTAAAGAGAGACGTAACCCCCCCCCCCCTACGCCCTTCCCTCCCACCCCCCCCACCTCCTCCCCGCCCGTTTCCCCCCTACGTCGTTATGCCCCTATTTATTTTCCTCGCAACGCCATCGGTGTGGCTAGACTTGTAGCGCGGTGTCGATACCGTTCTCACCCCCCTTCCCCTCACCCCCCTTCCCCTTTTATCCAAACGACGAGATGACTTGTGACTGACGGTCCTGATGCCGTGCAAGTATGATTACCGTAAAAAAAGGAAATAGAACCTTACCGTAAAAAAAGAAACAGAACCTTAATTGCCGGACCGGGGGGGGCGATCAGACCGCCCACCACGCGCCACCAGCCAAGACAGACAGCAAACCGGAGGAAGCCCAAACCCAAGCACAAGCCCGGCCTAGCCTAGTCTAGCTCAGTCCAGCTCAGCCCACACGCCCACCCCCCCCCCCCCCCCCCCCCCCGCCCCCCCGCGTAAACCACACGGCAAGAGGCGAAGGCATCACCTACGTATACACGAGATGCAAAAGAACACCGTGTTCGTGTTGCACCCCACCATAATATTGTGAGTGGCAGGCGTTACGTACGTACGTACTGGTACGGCAGAGTTATCACTTCACACGCAAAGGCCAAAGAAATTATGAGACGAATCCACCCAAAAGTATGCTGTACACGTGCAGCACTCCAAGCGAGCGAGCGATCGAGAGACAGAGAGAAGGAGAGCTTCGTACACCAGTAGCAGTGCGTGTGCAACAAACAGGATTAGCATAAAAGAAAAGGGACAGAATCTCTCAAAAAGAAAAGACGAAATTCTCCGCCCACTTGCATGGGTTGCATCCGCTTGTCCCCCTTCCTCCTGCCCCCCCCTCCCCTTCAACTCCTAGCTCTCTTTCGTCCTGCGTTTTTCCTATGCTCCAATACTCATCATTCCTCGGCCAAGTCTTTAAAAAAAAAAACTACCCTCTCGCCGAGGGCTCATAATCTTTGTCTCGCGTGAGAGAAAAATCGGCTCACTCTCCTGGGGGGGTAACAAAAAAAATCGGCTCGCTTTTATTGGTCAACGTTTGTACGGCTCGCTCGCATTGGCCAACCAAACATGCAGGGGGGGGGGGGTTATGCCCACCCCCCCGGTACATATATAGGCCGATTCGGGCACACCAACAAAACCATACAACACCAGACCGGGAGACCAAGAAGCATCTACTGCTGTATCTATGAGAAAGTTAACAAGCCCATGTGCATGATTGAAGCTTGTAAGGACGCTCACCGCACGGTCGTTTATTTCCGCAAGACGAGCAAAACAGAAACCCATGCGCCCCCCCCCCCCCCTCCCCTTCCCCCCCTCCCGCTACACTCGCCTTCCTCATTTCTCTCTCCCCTCCCTCTCTGCGCCTTTGGGGTCTCTTCGCCAACCTTTTCCCCCTACCCCCCTACTCACCTCCCCTACACCGCTTTCCTCTCGCAGGTCAAAACCATGCGCGACTACTGACCCACACAAAAAGACGGCCAGGCATCCATCTACCCCACCCACCCATCCCGCCCGAATACATATTATAGTACCCCTCCCGCTCGCCCCTCGCCCCTCTCACACCTCTTTCACGAGCCCCCCCCCCCCCCCCCACTCCCCATTCCCAACCCTGCCATCATTACTTCTAATTAAGGAACAAAACAAAGCAACAACCCAACCCAACCGAACCGAACCCAACCGAGTTGGAGCGGAACAATAAAAATACTTCTGCGAACAAACAAAAAAAGAAGGCGGGGGCGGGGGGGAGGGGACAATCACACCGTTTACCCGGACGAACGCACTTTCCGTATCGTCCCCCCCAACTCCCCCCCAACCCCCCCCCCCTCCCTTCTCCTAAATCTCCAACATAAGACGGCGGCGGAAGGGTAGACAAGCAGCAAAACGCCGATCGAAACTTCCGGAACTTCATGGGTGGGGGTGGGGGGGGGGGGGGAAGCCACAAGAGATTAAAAAAAAAAAAACGTGCAGATAGTGCTGGGGGGGGGGGGGGACACATTCCCCCAAAAGCGTACGCCAACAACGAGCAATAAGATACAGCAGCGGCTGTTGTGGACTTTCTGCAAGGGCATACGCTCCGTACCGTATGTATATTCAACAAATAGCCCAAGAAAAAGCTACTTTTTTTCCCTGCCCGCCATTTCCTTTTGGTCATTTTTTCTCGCGTCGTTCCAAGAAAATACGCGTCAATTAATTAGCCGTCGCAGGCAGTACGGAAAGTAGAGAGAAGCAAACAAACGGATTTTCCGACCGGTCAGAATTTTCTCACCAGTCGGAAAATTCCCACCAATCAGACGTCTTCTCAAAAAAAAAATCGACCAGCCAATCACCAAACCCAGGGGTTACGAAATCCGTCGTATTTCTCTCTAAACAACAAGAAATGAAAGTAGTAGAGGTCGTGGGGTGGGTGGGGAGTGGGCAGGGGGCGAAAGCAGTCAACGACAACTGGAAACTTTACGTTTTCCTCTCGATCCCAACAGTCTATGTGGATCGTACACAGGGACTGGAAACCTCAAAAGGCATCCACAAAACCTTGGGGAGAGAAAACAAAAAAAAGCCTGCTTCGAAGCGCGGCGTAACTGAAAGCCAAAAAAAAAAAAAAGACGCGAAATCAGAATAAGCCCCCCCCCCCCCCCCCCCCCCCCCCCCCCCCCCCCCCCCCCCCCCCGCCCCCCCGCCCCCTTCTCCCGAAAACGCCTGCTCGAGTAATCTTGAGAGAGGGTCTTGACTCATCACAATCAAGTCGAGCTCACTCAGTGGAAAACATAAACGGCGCATATAGTCTCACTCGAATGCGAGAGATAAAAACGCGCAAGTATGTATACGAACCATTATGTCCGGAAATGTAAGGACCTCTTCGGGCACTATTACCAATACCCAAACGGTTATATTTTCGGACATAGAGAGCGGTGCAACGCAACACGGACACAACACGCCCACACGCATTGGGTCGGAGATTATCAAGAACCGTCGACAACATGCAAGAAACGTCGGCGACAAAAGCTACAGCCGGAAAAGAAAAAAAACGATACAAACCACGAGCTGTAAATAGCATTAGTAGTAGTAGCAGTGGTGGCAGTAGTAGTGGGTAGTAACAGAAGAAGAAACAAAACTTACGAGTCCGTACGAATCGATTTTCGGGTCTCGGTTCTTGGGTTGCGTGGAAAGGGGGGGGGAGGGTCTCAGCGCTCCCCCCCGGGGGTCCCTGAGGCCCCGGAGGTCCCCCCCCGACGAAGAAAAAGAAGAAACCCTCACGAGCACATACACATACACATATACACACACGACAAATATACGTACGCACATACAAACCATCCACATCAAATACACTCGGGCCTCTCTCTGCCCACCCACCCACTCCCCCCCCCCGCCTCCCCCTGGTCACCCGTCCGTCTCTGCGACGACTGACTGTCAAGACACTGTCAGACCGATCATATACCGACGACGACAAGGCACCGACGGCCGCGTGAAAGACCTGGACGGAGCAACCCAACGCGAACAACACAAATAACAAAAACAACACGACAGAGGGGGGGGGGGGGGGGGGGGGTGTACTCGGGGCGGGGGGGGGGGGGGGGGGGAGAGAAACCAAACACAAAAATCCAGGGTATTCACAGATCATGACCCGACCCGAGGGTCAAGTCGGGTCAGCGCCAGCAAGATTTGAAATCTCACGGGTTGGATCGGGTCGCCCTTGCCCAACCCAACCCGACCCGACCCGACACTCGTAAACAGCCCTGGAAACAACAGGTTGCGCAATAAAAAAGTGAACCAAAAAAAAAAGGGGGGAAAAAATCACGAGGGAAAGCCCATCGACCACAACCTGATGCTTGCTACTGACTGCTGTAGCGTCTTAATGCCCCCCCCGCCCCCCTTCCCTTCCTCCCCCCCCCCCCCCCCCCTCCGTCGACTCGACGCGAAAAAACCACGCTTGTCTAATGCCTCCCCTCCAGTAGAAACCCGCTCCAGATTAACACTACACGCCAAAAGCCTGCACCTGCTCCCTCCCTACCTCTCTCTTCCACGGCTCTTCACGCCCACCGCCCGAATAGAGTCCGAAAAAAAAACTCGTGAGAGAGAGAGTGGCCCTCAGAACACATCGACGTCATAAATAGTCCGAAGCACATGCATCACAAGCAGGCAACGAAAAAGACAGCAAACACGAGAGCTGGAGAAGGGGGTGAGGGGGAGCAAAACACCCCCCACCCCCCCACCCCAACTATTTTTCCCTTCTATCCCAGCCCGTTTGCCTATGTTATTGAGATCCGTACTTGTCACGTGTATTCTTCTCCGCCAAGATAACCACCTTCCCAACCATCACCACCACGCGAACTCGGGGGGGGGGGGGGGGGGGGGGGGAAGTAGTAAACGCCCCCTCTAAAACGAAGCAGGCTCAGAGGCGTTCCAATTCCTTAGACTGGCCAACACACGTTCGTGCTCCGCTTCGTCTTCACGTGCCAGCAGGCGGAATCCATCTTTGAACTCCTGGGAGGGGACGCGAGGGGGGGGGGGGGGGGGGGGGGGGGGGGGGGGGGGGGGGGGGGGGGGGGGGGGACATGGCGGGGATCGGGCAGGGTCTTCAACATACAGGGCATTCGTGCAATGTCTTGTGCTCAATTACGAATGCAAATGTATGCGTATACTGTATTTCGAAAGAATACGACGTGCAAGATACCTCGAGTATTCTGTGTCAACAATAACAGTGAACAAGCACTGCTGGATGGACGAACTACAGATACTGGTACTAATCGTAGACAAAAAAAAAAACACTGAAATAAACTACAAAAATGAACGAAAACACTGCTGTATGACAGATCTGTATGGTCCATCTGGCAGAATTCATTGATTAATAGTGTCTTACCACTGTAATACTTCCAAGTACAGTATTTAGTAGTCATAACTGACGAAAAACACACTTTTTCAGGTGAAACAAACATATTCATGGCCGCGAAGACAAAGAGGGATCGATCGGTGCTGAAGAAGAGAAGAAAAAAAAAAAATCCACACTAAAATAAGGTAAACAAGGGACAATCCACCCCCAATTGAGACCGAAAAAAATCGAATCCTGGCCAAAATCGCTTTGAAACACACGCCAGTTCAGACTAAATGCACTGCTGCATCTCCATACCAGGAATATGTAATATATATACAAGTATGTATATATGTTTGTAAGATAAATAGCCACCCCCCTGAACATATCGACCAGATACATACATCGTTTGCTGTCACCTATTGGGTATCTTGAACTACAGCACAAGCGAAAAGAACGACCTTAAACCCTTTTAGTACCGCAGTCCCGTTTTGGGGACAAATCACTTGGAAATAGACTGGTTTCTCCCCAAATCGGGACTGCGATACTGAAGGGGTTAAAATCCGTTTTTTTTGCCCATGGTTCCATCAATTTGTCGTACATTTTTTTTTTTAATCATTGTTACCTGGTATTATTTACCTATAGCCCCGCTCGGACTTCCAAGGGCCGCTCGAATTCGTTCACTGATTTCCTTTTCTGAAAAGTACGCAACACATTCCAAAGCGGAGAGAGATGAACTACTACTGTTTCAAGAAAATCTAACGAGGCGAGGAACATAAAATACAAAAACGAAAAAAAGAAAAACACACACACACACACAAACACTCCGTACAAGGAGGGTCGTGGATACTGCCGTCATAAGTTGACAGCATAGTCAGATGTCGTAAGAACATACCTGGTAGTCCGCCCTGAGGAAGATGCACCTGAGTGCTGGGGAAAGGTTTGGACCTTATCGGGCTCATGGCCTACCAGGTACACATTAATAGTAGTATTACGGGGGTCCGTAGTTAACGGGACCAAATATTGTTAGTAAAAATAGGTAAATATATAGGTTTTTACGTATACCATAGGTCCTATTAACTATGGACCCCCGTGATAGCATATGCACAGACATTACCTGACCCCTTTTATAACCGCTGTCTCGTTTAGGGGACAAAGCACTCAAAATTCAAGTAGTTTGTCCCGAAAACGGGACTGCACCACGACGGAGACGATACTGACACTACTAGTAGATGCAAAAACATACTTGGTACCTGGTATACACTACGTGCAGTACGTTTAGAGGCCACTGCGGTGTACTTGGTTACAAACAGGGCTGCAGAGAACACGAAGACGCACAAAGCACACACAAAACGTCTCGCGGGATGTCCCATGCAACTACACTATCACAGGGGACCACATGTTGACCATGGAGTAAATAGGACCAAATATTAATATTACGGGGGTCCATAGTAAATAGGACCTATGGTATACATAAAAACCTATATAACTACCTATTTTTTACTAACAATATTTGGTCCTATTTACTATGGTACACATAAAATATACCAGGTATATATTAGGTTTTTATGTATACCATAGGTCCTACCATGTCAATAACTATGGACCCCCCGCGAAATATTACGGGGGTGCGTAGTTAATAGGACCTATGCTATACATAAAAACCTATACATTCACCTCTTATTACTACAATTTCTGGTCCTATTTACTATGGTCCCCCGTAATAGTAAAAATAGGTAAATATAGAAGTTTTTGCGTGTACCGTAGGTCCTATTTACTACGGCCCCCCGTAATATTATTAACCGCCCACGGGACATCATATATCATGGGTTCTCCACAGACAACAACAGGCAGTAGTAGTGTGTGTACGCTCAACCCTTTCGGGACCGCAGTTTTTGCCCAAAAAATGCCCTCAATCTAGGGCACAAAACTGCAGTAGTCCAGTCTCACTACGGGGGGACCATACGTAGTAAATAGGACCAAATATAGTTAGTAAAAATAGGTCAATATATAGGTTTTAGTGTGTACCGTAGGTCCTATTTACTACGGTCCCCCGTAATAGGAACAAACGACTCGAATTCTACTGCAGGTAGGCTGGTCCCCGGATCGGGACTGCAGTTTGCCTCGTATATCGTATAAGGGATTCATTCGTACACAACCCTTTCACTGCTGCACTGCCAGTAAAACTCTAATTGCAGCATCCAGGGGAGCCACTGGCCAACACCAGGTATCTTCGACAAGGAATTACATATAGAATACGCGCGTTCGGTTCATTATTACAACACTGACTTGTAAAATTCCGTAAAAAAAGGAATATAGACGAGACGTATTACGCAGCTTGCAAAGTCGATCATCAACCACCATCAATAATCCGTCGAACTCACAGCTGAAAGTATTAATATTTCAAAAATTTATAAAATTAGGACAAGAGCGGCATGTCACTCTAATTCCAAGTAGTTTGTCCCCAACTGTCTCAACGAGCGCAAGCGGTCTTGAAGGGGCTTCAAGCAACAACCGACCTCGAAGTTGACGACGCTGTTTCCGGAAGTGTTGAACTTGTGGAACATCTTCATTTCGGTGAAGAGGTTCTGCTGTCCGCCCGAGAGCGATCGCCAGAGGGAGGAGAACTGGAGTGGGGACAGCCCCCCCGACTGGGACGCCGCCTCAATGGAGTCGTATGCCTTCGCCAGCACGTCGTCCTGGCAGGGATAAATCACGGAGGGGCGTGGATTGTTGGGTTTGTTGGATCAATGGATGCATTGAGATATTTGGTATTAATAGCAGTATATTATTGATCGGATAGATGGATGTATCATTTTTTGGATAGATGGATGGATTCATGGATGGATTCATGGATGGGTGCATATAGATGGATGCATCACACCGAAAAGCAAATTATTGGACGGGTGGATAGATGGGTGGGTTCGTCGGACGGAGAGCAATGGACGGAGATATCGTACTACTCTGTCGTATATTATTGGATGGATGCATCCATAGATACATGGATGGATGAATAGACAGATAGATACAGATAGATTGATAGATCATACCAGGTATAGCAAGATTCTTGCATGGGCGAAGAGATGGGTGGATTCGTGGATGCGTGGAGATATCATGGCAAACTACAGCAGCAGTATCTAACATTAATATTCGATGGATACACGGATGGCTTCATGGACGGATGGAGATATCCCAAAGGATTGGTGGACGGATACATGGATGGATGCATGCCAGGTATACATGAACTGACGGATGTATGGAGATGTTTTGCAGCAACTTGAATTAGATTGCGCAATGCTGCCGTAGCTTTCGGACGTTGACTGCCGTAATTTTTTTTCAATTTTTTTTTATCTTTTTTGCCGCACAAGGCTGTATTGTATGAACACAACGGCAAATCACTCTGTCCCAAAAAATACGTACAGTTTGTACTACCAGGTATATAATACTATGCAAAGGTTCTTTTTTTACCTGACAGATTGGAGATATATTATTGGATGAACAGATGAATAGATGTGCGCGTGTCTCATTGAAACCGTCTTTTCTACCCGTCGACATCAAGCACATCCCGTATCCGTTCCGATTCTTCAATCCTAGAGAGTTCTCAATCAGGGTCAGGGATATTATACATGGACGCAATAATTTACACGCTGGACAACTCACGATCTATCTGTCTACAGCAGATCACCTATATCCTACTACGGGGGATCAATAGTAAATAGGGCCTACGGTACACACAAAAACCTATATATTCATCTATTTTTACTGACACTATTTGGTCCTATTTGCTATGGTCCACCGTAATAACATGCCGTTGTGAAGTGTCGTGCAGCATATGTGTTAGTACAACAGATCATCTAGATCCTAACATGCCCTGGAGTGTCGTGCAGGATGTGTGCTAGTACAGATCCAATCCAGGAAACATGTGCTATTAGCAGATCATACGGCTCCCACCCGGCAACATGAGCTAGATTATACCGACCATACAGATCAAAATCACGCATATATCGATCTATCTGCCCCGAAACACCTGTAGATCATGCAGTGGAAAAATTATCTGCAGATGATCTGTGCGACATACGGACCATTTGAAAAAATAAATCGACGGATGGTACACCCTCCCGCATGCTCACTTACCGTCAACTCCTTGCCAGCCGCCGCGCCACGAGCCGCCCCCGCCCCCGCCGCCACGCCTCCACCTACACGTGTACTCCTCAGCACCACCCCGGCCACCCCGCCCTCTCCTTCCTCCTCCTCCTCCTCCTGCTCCTCGCCGTCATCGTCCTCGCTGCTATCCTCCTCCTCCCCGCTGCTGGCCAGCTGCTCATCCCCCAACCCCCTCTTCCAAGCCCCTCCTCCTGCCCCAGCTCGCACACCATTGCCCGCGTTACCGCCGGGGCGAGGCCATGTCCCCACATCCACGCCCACCTCTCCGCCCACCCCCGATGGCTTATTCGAAACGACTACTCCGGCACCCGCCGTCGACCCAAAGCTTCGCCGGGGACCCCCCCTCTGCTGAGCGGAGGCGGTGGCAGCGGAGGCAGGGGCGGCGGCGGGTGCGACGACCGTTGTCGTCCAGGCGAACCTGGACGTGTTGAGCTGCGGTCCCTTGAAGGCAAGGCAGGTGCGAGGGACGGACTCGCCCAGGGCTACGAGGGTTTTGACGACGTTGGGGATGTTTTTTTCTTCGTAGAGGTCCGCCTGAGCGCAGAGAGTTCAGCCGCGGGGAGCAAGCGCCAACGCGCGCAAGCGAAGCAAGCAAGCGGGGACACGCGGGCGGTTGAGAGGGATGGAGGGAGGGAGGGTGGCAGGGAGATGGAGGGAGGGAGGATGGGAGGGAGGGAAGGAGGGGAAAAAAAAAGCGTCAAAATACATTATCAACCCCTACCGGGGTCCCTATGAGGTATATCGACCAAACCAATAGTAGTATTGGCGTTATCAACCGTCTATAGTAGGTAACTCGGACACCAGTTTGTATCATTCTCCAATCACGAAATGGTCGTTGCTGCTGCTGTGGTCGTCGCTTTTTTTGTCGGCAAATTTCCCCCTCCTCAAGTTTCAAGGGGGTTGTAACTCTTTCAGTACCGCAGTCCCGTCTTGGGGACAAGCCAGTCTAATTTCAAGTATTTAGTCCCCAACACGGGATTGCGCTCCTAAGGGCCAAGAGAGAAATACACTAAGAGAGAGAAGTACCTAAAGCTACACACCATACCGGGTGTCTACAGAGAAATAGAGGAACTATTACGGGGGACCATAGTAAATAGGACCAAATATTGTTAGTAAAAATAGTCAAATATATAGGTTTTCGTGAGTACCGTAGGTCCTATTAACTATGGACCCCCGTAACAATAAAACATGAAAATAAAAATAAAAAAAAGCGTTGATAGAGCAACTAATAAAACAAGAAAAAAAGAAAAGCGTGAAGGGGTAGACTAATCGGCAACATTATACCTAGTACGAAAAATAATGACAAAAAAGATCGATTCACATGTCGTACCACACGTCAGCCCGAATTTTTGTCAGCGTGCTGTTGAACCGGGGACCGGTCGCGGTGACCTCGCCGCACCCACTCAACCCCGCGCGGACACAACACACGCTTGCACGATATTCACACGTGGCACAGATCATCTACAGATAGATCATCTGCAGATAGATCATCTACATCCTACCCTGCCGTGATGAGATCTTGTGCAGGATCTGCCTTGCAGGGCAGATCCAACCCAGGAAGTCATGTCCTAGGCCATGCAGATTACACATCTCCCGACCGGCAACAAATGCTGAATCATACAGATCACCCATAGCATCTGCCCTGAAAGATCTAGATCATGTACAGTAGTAATCGTAGGAATGATCCGTAGATGATCTGTCAGCTGTATGAAACATCTGCACAACCGATCGAATGAAACGGCGCGAGAAAATGCGGGTCGAGTCCAGCTTGGTATTGCTGCCGACACCACAAGCAACGTATATATGTATGCCAGGTGCGCGCGCACTACTAATAGTATGCCCAGAATATAGACACGACAACGTTTATTTCTACTGCTGTAGCAGCATGCATGCCTGCGCGTTATGTTCGCGTCGGAGATCTCCGGGCTTTGTAATTCAGCTTCGACAGCAGGTATGTTCAGGCAGCCCCCCCCACCCCCCCCCCCCCCCCCCCCCCCACCTCAGGAGCCCTGGTTGCTTTGTGTGAGAGGCCGGTGGTGCTGTAATCGCATTATTTTTTTGATTATTTTCGCCCTCCCTCAAGTTACTACGTACATTCACGACCAGTCACAACTAGGGTTGGCACTGGTTGACTCAGTCAGTAGCGATCGTAGTGTCGCTTTAAAAATCAATCAGTATACTGGATGGCAGCACCGTACAGCTGTCCCTCCTCTCATCCTCCCTCCTCGCGAGACGCAATTGGTGGGTTTCCGTACTGTATTATGGCGTGTTTTTTGGGCGTACTTACGACAAACAAATACCTGGTACTGGCGAAATACTGACCAGGTCAATCAGTAGATTACTGCTGCCAACACATATTGTGCCAGTGCCCATCCCTAGGTGCAACCCTTCGGGTGAAAAAAAAAACAAAACTATTTTTGGGACCGGAAAAAAAAAAACCCCCAACATACCTGGTAAGTTTTACTGCTGTAGTTGTTTTCTTCACATTAAACCGTTCTTTCTACCCGTCGACATCCAGCACAACCAGTGTCCGTGCCGATTCTTCAATCCTAGAGAGATACAAGTTCTGTGGTCACAAAGCTACGCCACAGAGATGCTACGTTGCCACGTGTGCAGCTTTACCGCTGCAGTTTATCAACCGAGTGAATGCACAGCAGCAAGTAGCACGCAATGGGGGGATAATGGTTGCCTGCGCCCGCCCGTGTCGTGCCCGCCCGTGTCGTGCGACTCCTTTTTATAGTTGGCGAGTCAACTCTTTTTTTTCCCATCATCCCCCAATCATGCAGTCGGTGCTGCCTGCAATTGCAATCGTCGCTTCGTATCGTAGTTTTGTGATCACAGCAGCGGCTGTATCTCTCTAGGATTGCAGGATCAGCAGGGACACTGGGCGTACCGGATGTCGATGGGTAGAAAAAGCGGTTTAGTGCGACGTAAACACACATACCAGGTATCAATTTTCCCCTTCCCAAGTCCGAACCTCTTTCTTTCCCTTCCCGAGTACACCTCTCACCGTCTCGAAGAGGATGCTCTCTCCGAGCCCGAGAGCGCGACAAGACTTGAGGAAGCTGCAGATGTTGGACATCTGAGAAGAAAAGAAAAAAAAAATCAGGAAAAAGAGACAAAAAAGAAAAGTCAACGAAAAATAAACAGATGAAAACAGAAACTAACAAGCGACAAAATAAAATTTGAATCAAAACTAGAACAACATACCTGGACCACAGGTACGATGCAGCAAATGAAACAAAGAAAAATGAACGTAGAAACAAACAAGCAAGCAAATGACAAGTAAAACTATATTATACTGATTATAGTATGGGCCCCCCAACAAGAATCATCTGACCTGAGCAAGCCTTATATTCTTATTGTGACAGCACCATTGTTTGACCTTGAGCATAATTTTTTGCATTACGTGATGCGCCTACGAGTGTACCAGGTACATTTTTTCCCTGAGGTCTTCCGGTCAAGTTTTTTCGAGCTTGTCCTGTGACCGCGGGCTCAATATTTTGGGCATGGAGCATTCGACTGATACGGAGGACCATAGTAAATAGGACCTACGGTAAACACAAAAACCTATGTATTGCAATAATTTTGCGAACGTTATTTGGTCCTGCTCACCATCGTCCCCCGTAATAATACAAACTGTAGGATCAAGTGTCGTGCTCACCGCTGAGCTGAGCACATTTTTTCGAATCCAACCTTCTTCGCCTCCGCGAAAAGGAGAGCAACTTTTTCGTTCTTACATACGCTCTTTCTCATCAGTGAGTCAATCAACACCATGCATTAACACTGCTGCTGCTGTAAACGGACAAGCCTACAGCAGTACGTAAACTGACGGACAAACGAACAAACAAACGGACAAACTGGCGGACAAACAACCAAGTGAAAAAAAAAAAACCCGATCAAGCACACCATCAACAAAGGTCAAGATTTTACCCTACTCAACCCTTTTTTGCAACCGCGGTCCCGTTTCGGGCACAAAACCAGTCAAATTCCAAGTAATTTGTCTCCAAAACGGGACTGCAGTTTGCCTTATTACGGGGGGGGGGGGGACCATAGTAAATAGGACCTATGGTACACGCAAAAACCGATATTTTCCCCTATATTTTTACCAACAATATTTGGTCCCATAAGATATGGTCCCCTAACAGTATTTGGTCCTATTTACTATGGTCCCCCGTACTACTAATACTAAATAAAAGGGTCAACACTTGCGCCCCCGTAGTTGTGGACAAGACTATTATAATAATACTCTGTAAATGGAATTAAACTGAGAAAAAACTACCAGCACTGATTGATGGGTACCAGCATCACCTGTCGCCCCGATGATCTACAGCAGTATGACGGGGGACCATAGTAAATAGGACCAAAAATTGTTCGTAAAAATAGGCAAATATATAGGTTTTTATGTATAGCACAGGTCCTATTAACTATGGACACCCTCGTAATAGTTGTTACCTTAGAATGCTATTACGGGGGACCATAGTAGATAGGACCAAATATTGGTAGGAAACACAGGTACATGTATAGGTTTTCGTGTGTACCATAGGTCCTATTTACTATAGGTCCCCCGTAAATAGCGTTGATTTCGTGAGTTCGAATCCAACCGGGGTGAACTTATGAAGTTATTAAGGGGCGTCCGCGAAAAGGGGAAAACGACACACCACACCTCCAGGGGTTGGAATGGAAAACCGTTGCAGCCGTTGTGATCTGACGAAATAAAAAACATATATATATATGTATATATATATATATATATATATATATATTTTTTTTGTTCATTTTTTCTGTTTTTTGTTCACTTGGTTCTACAGTAACCTCCTCCCCCCCCCGTCTAGCGAATTTTTTTTTGTGACGGTTCACATTTTTTTTTTTTTTCCGGGCGCCCTTGAGTTATCTGCAAAAAATGAAACAGGAATCAACTGCTGAAAGCGCGTGTGCTCGTAGCGTGGGTAGGCGCAATTAGACGCGAGTCGACGAGGGAAAAAAAATGGATGAATGAACCTTCTCGCGATGAAAACGCCTTCCAAGGCAAGAACAGTAGTGGGGATGGGAGAGAGAGGAAGGACGAAGCTGATAAATGGGGACGAGAAAAATAACATGAAAAACTGTCATACTCAAGTAGGTTTGTATAAGATCTACTTCGTTGATACCAGTACGTAGACACTAATGAACGCTCTACAACTCTAAGGTCGTATCATACGACTACCGCATGCATGACATGAGTACCCCCCCCAACCCCCCCCTTTGGTCATACGACTACGGCCATGCATGATATCGAGTCCCCTCCCCTCCCCCCCGACCCTCCTACGGTCATGCATGATAATGAGTACACCCCCCCCCCCCCCCCCCCCCCCCCCCCCCCCCCCCCCCCCCCCCCCCCCCCCCCCCCCCCCCCCCCCCCCGACCCTCCTCATGCCTCCGGCATCCTCGATGTCGCACTCCCGCCCACCTGCTTGTAGGCGAGAGAAGAATCGCTTGGAGCGGTATTGAACACGCCTGGCTGCAGCTTGCTCATCAGCCTGCACAGGGCCACCCCATCCTTCAAGCCGTACGCCACGCCGCACTCGGGGTCGATGTCCATCTTCGTCACGTCTCGCACCCACTTGAGAATCTACGATACACCCCCCGCCCCGCCCCCCCCCCCGCGCCACCGAAGGCAAGACAACAAAACAAATGTACATGCATTGGAAACGGAAAGAAAGAAAACAGCAGCTTTAGAAAAAAAAAAGAAAAAGAAAAAAAAAAAAGGTGAACATTTACGGAGTGAAAAATGAGAATAAAACCAATAACTGAATTTTGGTTTGGTTTGGAGGGAGAAAAAACCGGGAGAGAGGGGAGTCAGTTCGCGTGAGTAGTTCGCAGTGAGAAAAAAGGCGACTAGGTGGGGGGGGGGGGGGGGGAGGGGGGAGGCGCAGGCGCTCTCCTCCCCCCTCAAGCCTCATGTGTACACGTATCCCAATCATGCAGAACTCCTACCTCTTCATTCTACCGAACCTGCCGCTTCACGGACACACAAAGCGCAAGCAGATACAACACGCCCCGTTACCCCCCCCCCCCCCTTCCCCCTGCAAAAACGCCAACACTACCATCACAAACGCCGACACCACTATCACTACCAGCAGCAACAATACACAAAACACCACTAAATAGCACCAAACCTACACCACCCTCTACCACCATACCCACCAACACAATCACCAGCACCCACCCAACATGACAACCACACAACACCACCGCTACAAAAAACCCACCTCTTCCTCGTCCCACGGCCCACCGATCGGGCCCCTAACAGGCGGCGCAATAGCCTCCACTTCCGCCGCCGCATTCCCCCTCCCCGTCGCCCCGAACAACCCGCCGGTCGCCCCGAACCCGCCGCCGCCACCATCCGAGCCTCGCGCCAGCATGCCGGAGTTCCCAAACATCCTCGCGGTCAACGCCTTCACATCAACCCCTGTCCCCCCCACCCCCCCCCCGGCCGCGGACGCCTCCTCCTTAGGCCTGCGCCTCGACGACGACGATGCTGACGACGCCCCCGCCCCCGCAGCAGCCGCGCCCCCCCCCCCGCTCCCGGAGTCTTGACCGGGGACAGCGAGCTGCCGCCGGCAGGGGTGGGGCTGGGACTGCCGCCTCCCCCCCCCCCCCTCCTCCGCTACTGCCTGCCGCGTCGCTAGCAGCCGGTGCCGCAGGCGCCGACACCGCCGCCGCAGCCGCTGCCGATGCCGCAGCCGTTGACGCCGGGGAAGGGGCAGTAGTAGTTGGGCCCTCCTCGACGTCTCGAGCCCCGCCGCTTCCCCGGCGGGCTGCGGCTTACTAGCCCACGGCCTTCGCCACTGGGAAGGCTCCTTGTTCACAACGGCGGCGGCGGCGACGACGGGGACACTGCTGCTGTTGCTATTGCCGCCGCTTGTGGCCGCGGCGCGGGCGTACGCGGCGGCGGCGGCGCTGACAGACCTGGGCTTCGCCGGCGACGTCTGCTTTGCCGGCGATTCCGTCTGCTTTTCGGGCGTCGTCGGCTTTGACGTCGTCGTCGTCGTCGTAGCAGCAGCAGCAGTAGCCACCGCTTCCTCCGGCACAGCCGGCGGCACCGCTACCGCTACCGCTATCGTCGGCGCAGCACCAGCACCAGCACCAGCAGCATCAGCCGCCGCCGCCGCCGTCGCCGCCTTGGCTGCCTCCGGCTTCGCCAACTCCAGCCTAACCGACCCTGGCCTTACAAACTCCGATGCCGTCGACCCCGACTCCGACTCCGCCGATCGCTTTGCCGCCGCCGCCGCCGCCACAGCCGCCGCTGCATCTTCTCTCCCGCTCCCGCCAGCCCCCCCCCGCGACAAACCCCTGTCCCGATGAAAAAGCCGGGCTGATCCCCCCGTGGCCGCCAGCGGAGGAGAACCCAGGCGTCGACGAAAACGAAGACCTCGCCCCAAGCCCTCTCGAGGAGAATCCGGATGTCGACAAAAAGGAACTCCTGCCGGCCAAACCTCCCCCTCCTCCCGCTGTCGCCCCCGCTCCCGCTCCGCTTCCTCCCCCGCTCCACGCGCTCCGATCGATCTGCTTCCGGGAGCGCGCCGCGGACAACGACGGCGACAGCATCTTCTCCGCGACGCCCCCAGCGTTGCCGCCATACGACCCCGCGGTATCCGCCCCCTCTCCCTCCCCCTCCCTCGCGCCGCCTCCTTCATCGATGTCCAGCGTTGGCCCCGCCGCCTCGCCCGCATCCGACTCCGGGCCTACACCAGTGGGACCGCTTCCCCATGGGCGCGAGTTTCCCTTACCGCGCTGCCGTACGGCCGCCAAGCTCGGGGAGAGAACCGCGGCGAATGTTTTCGGCCCCGGAGGCAGACGGGCGGCTTTGGCCGCGGCCTCCCTCTCCCGGATGAGCTCCATCACCGACGAGGTCTTCTTCAGCAGCCCAGGAGGGACCCCCCGAGTAGCAGGGCCCTTATCCTTGTCTTTGTCCTTCTCCTTCTCCTTGTCTTCCATATCCATCTCCGTGTGCACGTCCATGATGTCCATCTCCTTCCCCACCGTCATCGCCACGTCTCCACCGCTGCCGCCTTCCACGCTGACATCGCCACCGCCAGCAACACCACCACCGACAGCATCCGACGAAGAAGGCTCCTGGCTGCCGCTACCCGTCGCGCTTCCTCTAGCGCTACTTCCACCGCCACCGCTACCGCCAGCGCTAACGCTAACGCCGGTACCCACCAGCAGCAGCAGCAGCAGCATCAGCGTTCGTCACCCCTAGGGAAGCCGCAGTCAGCTCCGACGACCTGGTTGAGCCGAACATCCTGCGAGATCCCTCCCCCCCCCCCTCCCCTCTCGCCTCTTTTTGATCCTCGTTCGCTGTTTCCGGCGTTGTCGTGTACCCGGCCGTCCCTTCGTTGTCATCAGCCGCCGCCGCCGCCGCCGCCGCCGCTGCTGCTGCTGCTGCCGCCGCCGCCGCTGTAAGCCTTCCAGGGGTAAGCGCGCCGCCGCTTGAGCCGTCTTCGCCCTGAAGGGGCTGACGGCCCTGCTCCCGCTGCTGCTGCTGCGGCCGAGGGCTTGTTCTCTTGTTGCGCGCGAATCGCTCGCGCTGGGCCGCTTCCTGCTCCAGCCTGTTGTTCTCAAGGAAGCACACACGTGAAAATGAAAACGGCAAAGCGAAGGCAACAAAAAAAAAAAACAATCGTGCCGGAAACACACATGGAATGTGGTTGTGCGTGAGTACATAAGCGTCACGGTACCGACGCCGACAAGCGGAAACAGTGCGGGAGAAAAGGTGAGCAATAATACAAATATACCGCAAAACAAATATTCGGGGAGGTCATTGTTCTATTCTCCGAATTCGGGGAGACGAAACGAGCCCAGAAACACAAATATGCCGCAAAAAAAAATATTCGGGGAGGTAATTGTTCTATATTCTCCGAATTCGGGGAGACGAAATGAGCCCTGAGCCCACACATATTTACTCCAAGGAGGAAAGGATAGGAAAGGAAAGGAAAAAAAGGAGACGGACCGAACCTGCGGCGGCTCTCCTGGTCGTACGCAACCTCCTGATCGCGCTCTTGGTCCAGCAGGTACCCTCCGCCATTGGCAACTGCGCTCGCCTGTGCCGCCACAGAACACACCAGCACAGCAGCAAAAAACACCAATGGCATCAGCGACAACAGCAGGGAGGCCAGCAGAAGCAGTAATGCCAGCAGCCGCAAAGCAGCAGCAGCAGCAGAAGCGACAGCGAAAGCGAAAGCAAAAGCAGCATCAGCAATAGCAGCAGCAACAGCAGCCGTACAATCTGCGCAATCTAGCACATACCTCCCGGGTTGGACCTGCACCGTACGAAAAAAACATCGCATAACGAAAGGTTAGCGCCTGTATAAAATGATCCAGAACGATCCATATCGTGAATCCGCCCGACGTATGATTCGCTGCGACTTCAATGGGGTGACTCAAAAGCGGTCGAAATCACTCAGGTTTGGAGCGCATTATTTTACCTGGTACAAGTGGCTAGCCCACGACACCACTTCTTCGCGCGACTCAGCCTGCATCACCACGGAAGTCACCCCCGCCACAACCGAGAAACAATTCGGCAGGCCGGACTTTTACAAAGCAAAAACAACAACAACAACAAAACACGCACATAAGCGGCAAGGGGGGACAAGGAACGGGAAGCGCATGCGGGGCGAGGTCAAGCGTAGGGGTTGGGGGTTCAAGCAAAAGCTGCCGTAAGGGTGTGCGCGCGTGCATTTTTCTCAAGTTTCATGTTTGAGGAGCTCTTGCGTAAATCTCACCCGAATTCTCACCTAAAACCAGGCTTTTGACGCCTGCAGGATTTCGCTCCCGATATGGGGACAAAAAAAAGGGACGAAAACGCTTGGAATTACGGTCAAAATTGGGTTTCTGCGCGGTGCAGTACTAAAAAAGGGTTGAGACTAATTGTACGCTTCATTAACCGGATGTGCAAAACAATATGGTCCTAGTCAATACGTCTGTAACGAAAAAAAAAATGAAGAAAATAAAGAAATAATTCAGTAGTTCTTCAGTCGGAAAGAAGCCCCACCGGCCCGGAATAGTTTGATCAGAAAAAAAGAGTGCCAAGCCTGACTGCCACTTACTCCCTCCGTCGTATAGCGCGTTGGGTGGGAGTGGAGGCCAGGGGGTGGTCTACAGCAATCTTCAGGAAGAGGATCTACCGTATTCATACCGCAAACTAGGTTCGTAAAACAACAAAAGCGGTGGCGGCGGCGGCGGCGGCGGCAGCGGTGGCAGCGTCACAAAGTGCCACCGCCTCACCTCGCTGGAAGGCACGAGAGCAACCGCCGAACCGATCATCGGCATGGCCCCCTGCAGGGTGCCGCCGCGCCCGAGCTTGAACCAGGACATCTTTCCCTCGCGGAGATCGACCCAGACGCTCTTCCATTTTGTGCCCTGAACCGTGGAATGCCCCAATCGCGTACATAACACCAGGAGGGTATAGCAGGGGGGGGGGGGGGGGGGGGGGGGGGGGGGGGGGGGGGGGGGCAGCGTGCGGAAGCGGACATACGAGTAGAGGGTTAGACTTTGTGCTGGGTATGCGTGCCCAAACAATCAAATCATGTATGTACCAGAGGAAGCGGACATACGAGTAGAGGGTTAGACTTTGTGCTGGGAATGCGTGCCCAAACAATCAAATCATGGATGTACTAGAGGGTTAGACTTTGTGCTGGATATGCGTGCCCCAACAATCAAATCATGGACGTATAACCCTATCAGGACGGCAGTCCCGATTTGGGGACAAACTACTTAAAAATAGAGTGGTTTGTCCCCAAAACGGGACTGATGTGTTACAAGGGTTAGTAGAGGTTGAGTTGAGTGTGCGTGCCCAAATAATCAAATCATGAGTTTAGGAACACCTAAATCATTGATACATGTACCGAAATACGAGGTATTATTCCCACACAGATCAAGGATACACCCATACGAATCATGGCGAGACAAGAAGCAAAGGCAAAAGTAAAACAAACAAAAAAAACCCGAGCAAAGCCAACCAAAGGCCAAGCGGAAACAAAAACAGCACAAAAGCAAAGCCAATCAAAAAAAAAAAAAAACCCCACCTTTTTGCTGTTGGGCGTGGGGGCCTTCTTGAGCCAACCCTCCCGGACAGGCGCGCGACGGAAGATGAGGTTCAGGGGGGGTTTCCAGCCCGTTAGCATGCTGATCGTCTCCTCGTATGCTCGGAGCACCACCGACTCGCCTGGCCGATCACGGAGGTAGGCGTACGGAGGCATGTGTTGGGAATGGGGTTAGGGACAAGGATACAGGAGTGGGGGGGGGGGGGGTTGTACTCATGTCATGCATGGCCGTAGTCACATGACCGCAAGATACCCTCGAACCCCTTCAAATGCCTGGACGGAGTACGTCTGGTTTTCACCCACCAGGCCGACGTTGCTTGCACCAAGGGCGAAGCGCCGCGGGGTGTTGTTCGGCGAGTCGCACGAAGGGCGAGCTGCGTTCTCTACTGACAACCGCTTGCGAGGCGGACTTTCTCGCGTGCTCGGTGACAGCGTCGAGTTCATTGATATGCTTCCGGTGTGGCCTCTTTCAATGACAGCGATGGGTATAAAATCTAAACAATGTAACTTGCCTCGTGCGTGCCTAACCATAGTGAGTACCTGACACACACACACACGCTGCGTGAAACGATCACCCCCTTTGCGCGGGAGATAAGGTTTCTCCATCCCGCACAAATGATTTAACCTGACGGCCAGGCACGTTGCTCCCCCCTCAAAAAAACGGTACACGTAACCTGGTTGCCTCGTAGCTTATGCAGCGAATGGCGTGTTTTACAGCGTTATTGCCAAACGACGCCAACCCGACCTACATGCCAGTACCTGGTATACAGCTGGCGAGCGGTTGGGGGGGGGGGGGGGGGGGGGGGGGGGGGGGGGTTCGCTGGGGAGGTTCTTGAGCATAAATTTTCGCCGACGTACATGGACTTACTATACCTGGTACGTACTACTTATTAATAGTATTAATAGTACGTACCATCAATGTTGTATGTGCAGCTGGAGTGCACGCGCGATTGAAGTATCACACACTCTATTTTACATGGCCACGGGTATTAACACTATCATTAAATACCACACCTGGTAACCCCTATTACCCGCGATTGACGAGTGACACACAGCTTACGAACACGAGATTCGACGACATGTTCGACCTCACAGCTCTTGTTCTTGAATTTCATAAATAATAAATATACCTGGTACTATTAATACCAGGTAGTGTACAAGGTATAAATGTACCTATTATACGTTTTGAAGTATATAATGTAAAATGTGTACCCCCAGGGTACCCGGTATCATATGATACTCGTGCCGGACTATTAATATTAATAGTCGAACATCGAAATGGAACTTCACAAAAACGAGACGAACTGCAAGATGGAACATAAATGTTTCGGTTGAATTCTCAACGCATATCCCCTGGCGTACTCCCCCTTGTGCGTAATTTTTATGAAAAAAAAAAAAACAGTAAAAAAAAAAATATTGCAAAAAAACGGGAAAAAGGAAAAAAAAAAAACGGAATCAAAACCAAACGAAACGCAACAAAATAACGAAACACGAAAAAAAAAAAAACCGAAACAAACACACCAAAAACGAAACACAACCTAAAAAACAACACAAAGCAAACCGCAACATAATCGAAAAACACACAACTTTGCAAACCGAAACAAATCGAAAACCAAGGCCCACTATTTATTTATTTATTTATTTTTTATCATCACTTTTACTTTCCAGCCCATTCGTAGGAGGTTTTGCCCTCGACGATCTTCTGGACAAGCCGTGGTCACAGGTGTCGTCCCTTCTCCCCCCCGGTACGTGTCTTTTATTTTTTGTCGCGCATAGGGTTCAGCATTCCCACTGCTCGTCGATTTTCATCGAATGTAGCCAACTCACGCTCTCGCGCTTTCCGCTTATCAATTTTTTACTATTAGGAACATAACAAAAGCGCTACTCGTGCAAAACAAAAGCACAACAAAACAAAAACAACAACACACCATGAAGTCATACATGCATACTTCGTATACATTACCTGGTACGAATACTGACTATCACTGGGGGTCCATAGTTAACGGGACCAAATTTTATTATTAATAGTAAAAATAGGTAAATATATAGGTTTTTATGTATACCATAGGTCCTATTAACTATGGACCCCCCGTAATACTACATGTACCCTGAAGTGCCATCGAAGCATTATACCGGTACTGGTATGCGGCTTACAAATACGAACGACGTTCAAAAATCTCTCGTCGCACATGTAAGGTGTCTTACTTCAACTTCTTCAAGACCCAAGTCTCGTTTCGGGGACAAGTTACTTACAGTTAGACTGGTTTGTCACCAAAACGGAACTGCAGCTCTAAAAGAGTTATTACGTAATAGTACCCGGTATCATATCAATAGTAATTTACATAAACACGAGCACAACAAACGAAAAACACAAGACAACGAAATAAAACCCAACCAAGGCAGCGAATCAAAACTTAAACCAACCCGGCAGAAACAAAACAAAACAAAAAAAAAAAAAAAACACCTACACGTAGAAACAAACCGAACGAAAGCAACAAAACAAAACCCAACGAAACAATACAAAACAAGCCTACAGCAGTACGAACGTACTACGTACAGAGCAATCAAGCCAGGCCCGCTTACCGTTCACGGAAGCTAGGGCCGAGCCGACGGAGACCTGGCTCAGCTCGGGGTTGGCGAGCTTGACGATGGCCCACTCCTTCGACCTCTCCAGCACCACGCCGAGTGGCTGCTTCGTCTCGAAATCCGCCTGTGAAGTGTGCATAACCCGAAAAAAAAAAAAACGTAGACGCACCGGCTCAAAGCTCAACCATTCAAGACATGAAAAAAAGTGCGTCATGGTATTCAGCTACAAAATGCATACAGCGCATACCACACGTAAGAGCACGCGAAACAAAATCCAGCACATGTATACACCCCGACACAGCCATCGCTCGGGTCATGCCGGGGGGAGGAAAGGGGGGGGGGGGGAGGGGGAGTGGCACACAATACAACTCTACCAACGAGCGCCTTACGTAGTAGAAGGTGTCCTCGAGCCTAAGCGCCTCCGCCAACAGAGGGTCGGTGTCGTCCGGAGGGCTGTTGTTGATGGCCGCCTTCAGCGTCGCGATCCATCGAAGGCTGTCCTCGAAGCTCGACCCCTGGAGAGTAAAGTAAGCCACACGGGACACGGGACACAGCAGCAGCACACGACACCGCAATACGCCGTTGGGGGCAAGGTTTAAATAAACAACAGGCGCAAGTATTGATAAAACAGTATAGATAGTAGTACAGCAGTAGTATAAGTAGTGGTATGCCTGGTACATATATGTGTCTGTGGAATAATTCGTGCAAGCCTGCTTTGGTCTACGCAGGTCTAATGGTCAGCGCCGTTTAGAAAACGCCAGACAAAAAGTTGCAATTTTCTTTTTCGTCGAGCTGTTTGAGGGCCACGCGAACCCCTTCTAAAATTACGTGAGCAGGGCTGATCACCAGACCCCCTTCCCCGTGCCAAACACGCCGACAACAAACACGCACGAAATCAAGCAAGCGCAAGCTCAGCTTGCAGAAGAGAGCGAGGCACAGAACCGACGCTTCCTCCTCTGCTACCCCTTGAATCCCCCCCCCCTCTGGTCCGTCTCGAAAGGGATGCGTGGTCAATGGTCACACGACTAAGGCAAGCAACAAAGTAATACCCCTCCCCCTGGTCCGTTTCGAAAGGGTTGCGTGGTCAATGGTCAAACGACTAAGGCAAGCAACAAACGAGTACCCCCCCCCCCCCCCCCCCACCTATACATTGGTTAAGTTGGCGTCGGTTGGCAACGACACTGTAAAACATGCCGCTCACAACTTGAGCTAAACACCCAGGGTACCGTTTTTCTTTTCTTTTTTTTTTTTGGCGGTTGGTCACAGCTGGTTGTCGATTTAGATCATTTGTGCGAGGGGAACAACCTTTCTCCGCACAAGTGGGAATGATCGTGTCACGTAGTGTTTATGGTAGGGCACCCAAGGAGCAGTTACATAGTAAACCCATTGCTGTCTCTGGAAGTGGCTGCACCGCAAAATTAAATTGACTCATTGAAGCTGTCATCCATACGCAAGTCCGCATCACAAGCGGTTCTCAGTAGGATGCAGCTCACCCTTCATGCGACTCGCCGGACATCTCACGGCGCTTCGCAAAGCTTGGTGCAAGCAAGCAATGTCTGCCTGGTCGGTGAAAACCCGACATGCTCCGTCCCGGCATTGTAGGGATGCGAGGGTCTATGGTCATACGACTACGGCCATGCATGAGATCGAGTACATCTCTCCTATCGAGTACACCCCCCCCCCCCCCCCCCCCCCCCCGTTTTCCCCCCCCCCCCCCCCCCCCCCCCCCCCCCCCCCCCCCCTCCCCCCGATGACCCCCCGCTTGCCTGAAGGTGGAGGACGAGCCCAGCAACGACAAGCTCAAACGAGTACGCCTTAAGGTTCGTCTCGAAAACGGAGCAGCTCGGTGAAATCTTGTGCACCTGCGGCCAAGAAACAAAAAGAAAAGAAAAAAAGAACGGATACATGTATATATATATATAATAGGCCGGGCGAATTAGGCACCACAAACATCGGCGTCAAATTCTTGGAGGGGCGGGTGGATGCTGCCCCGAGGCCTCAGAAATCTTGCTCCTTCGTGAAATATTCCAAGCTATGAAGTATGTACCCTGTACCCACTCTCTGCCGAAAATGCAGGGACAGTTTGGATGAAATATTACTGCTGTAGTATACAAACGGTATTTTTACATTTTGGAAGACGAGAGTGAGTGGTAGGAATTACCAACTGCATCGGGAAGCTCTCTCGCAACAAATAACGAACTAGTCTTTGACAGCAGGAGTTCTCACTTTGGAGTTCCCCGCGAGATACAGCGGCTGAAAGGGCGTCAAAAAAAAAAAATTAAAACGTTCAAGATCTCGTTCCCATATTTTCCATCAGTCAAACTCCTTACTACATCTTCATTCCAGAATTTTCCTTACGTAGGGGGTCGGGGTTCATATCATACCTGGCAGGCTCATAAGTGCAAAACCTTTTCGTTGCCGCAAAAATCATCCCACACTGATTCCAAGTAGTCTGTCCCCAAAAACCGCAGGTGCAGTCATCATAAACTCAACGATTTTTTTCCAGGGTGGACCAAGGGGTACGCAGCCCCCCAACGACAGGCGGGCCTGCAGCAATCCTGATCCTTCTACTGCTGCACTGTACATAAACGTAAGTCTGACTCTAGTTCCAGGTGGTTTGTCACTACAAGAGGAGTGCTCCTCTTCAAGGGGTTGGAGTAATTGCCCTCGAAGCTTCCATCGAGGCAAACACGTAGCAGTGTATGCATCCACCACCTCCCTCCCTCCGCCCCGTCCGAACACCTGCTTCGCCGGAACAAAGTGCCCCCGTCCATCCCCGCACCCCCGCCTGCAAACACGCCTGCTTCGGCCATGCAAAGGCCATGCAGTACGAATACGGCCATGCATGATATCGAGTACACCCCCCTCGCCCCCTCACCATCACGCCCCCCCCCCCCCCCCCCCCCCCCCCCCCCCCCCGCCTTGGCCATACACAGGCCCCCCCCCCCCCCCAGCCTTGGATCAGAATCGGCCATACCCCCCCCCCCCCCCCCCCCCCCCCCCCCCCCCCCCCCCCCCCCCCCCCCCCCCCCCCCCCCCCCCCGCCTAATCATCAACAATGTGCTCCATCTCACAAGGGCTACGTGTGGTCAAATGGCTTAAGGCAAGCAACCAATGAGCACACGCGCCCCACAATACACGTGGGCCGTACACCACCAGCCCCCCCCCCCCCCCGCCGCACACCTCAGGCGCTTCACGCTTGGTGCAAGCAATGTCTGCCTGGTCGGTGAAAACCCGACGTGCTCCGTCCCGGCATGGTAGCGATGCGAAGGTCTATGATCGTACGACCACGGTCATGCATGCTATCGAGTACACCCCCCCCCCCCCGGTAAGCCTACTAATAGTCAAGAACACCCCTACACACCCCCACCTGCTTCGGCCGTACGAAATGCCGGTCCTCGAACACCAGCAGGCGCCCCTTCTCCAGCACGTAATGCGCCGGCTTCCACCCCCCCTCTCCAGACTTGGGTCTCGTCAACAACCCACCCTTCAAAAGCGCGCCCTCCCCCCCCTCTTCCCCCTCCTCGTCGCTGGAAGTAGCCCCGCTTATCGCGTCGAAACCCATGCTAAGGGATGAGGCCCCCGCCGTCTCGCCCCCCGCCCCCCCCCCCTCCCTGGCTCCCTCTTGGGCCCCGCCTCCGCTCTCTCCTCCTTCGACGCCAGGCTGAGGTTCCAAGAAGTTTTCCAAGAAATCGCTGATGGCCAGGGGGTCCTAGTGTGTTGTTGATGTTGATGTTGATGGTGTTTGTTTTTTTGTTGATGATCATGGTGGTGTTCACCGTTTTTTTTTTTGTGTGTGCAAACGCAAGTAAGAGCGAGCCAGAGGGGGAAAATAAGGTAAACGAAAAGGGGATGGGAATAGTGGGCAGGGTACATCAACTTCACAAACACCACCCCTGGTCGGGAGTGCAGGCCGAGGCTCTATCACAAAAGACTTCCCTACGAGAAAACGTACCTTCCCTCCCCTCTGTCGTGGGCGAGTGGGGAGAAATTCGTACAGTAAAGACTGTACTACAAGTTACTGTATCCCCCCGCCACCCCACCCTTCCCAGTAGGATGCAGCCCACCGTCCATGCGACTCGTCAACCACCGCACGGTGCTTCGCGCTTGGCGCAAGCCAAGCGCTGCCTGGTCCGTGAAAACGTGACGTGCTCCGTCCCGGCATAATAGGGATGCGAGGGCCTACAGTCATACGACTACGGCGATGCATGACATCGAGTATACCCCCCTCCCCCTCCTCCATGGTCCTGCGCCTACAGTCATGCATAACATGAGTAAACCACCCCCCCCCCCCCCCCCCCCTTCCCTTCCATTCTCTCACCTCGCCGCCCGTTACCCTGGTCTCCATGACTCTGGCCCTCTTCTGTGCGTTGATCTTGATAGCCTTGCCGATCGCGCGCGCCCAGAAGTTCAGGTCCTCTTGGTCGGCAGCTCGGCACACCAGCTCGTCTGTACCGTTTCGGACCACGAGGAGCAAGCCCTCACGCACTTCCACCTGCAAAGGTTGGTTGGTTGGTTGGTTGGGGGTGGGGGTGGGTAGGTGAGAGGGTAAATGGGAGGGGTGGGCGGGAATTGATACCTGGTACGTGGGACGGTCGAGGAGAGGGGTGGGTCGGTTGGCGGGTGGGTTTACGTGTGTGATTTTAGTTTTTTTTGGTGATTTAGGGAGTGTTTGGGTGATTCAGCGTTTCATGTTGGTATAATCGAGTGTGCTCTTCCTTCCGCCCCTCGTGAGGCAATTGCGACCCCCCCTCAACACAGAGAGGCATATGTTTCCGTCCGAGATGTCAAGTACAAGCCAGGACTACAAGGAGTACCCCCCCACCCCCCGCTCTTTTCCCCCTATATTATATACCTGGCATATATATATATATAGGGTGGGCTAGCGTCGGTTGGCGACGACGCTGTAAAACACGCCTCTCACTGCGTGAGCTAGACAGCCAGGGTACCGTTTCTGCTTCTTTTTCTTTCTTCTTTAGCGGTCACCACGGCTGACGGTCGAGTTACATCATTTATGTGCGGGGAGAACTTTTACTCCGCACAAAGGGGATGATCGTACCGCATAGTGTGTACATGGTGAGGCACCCATGAGGCAGTTACATAGTAACCCCATTGCTGTCTCTGGCACTCGCCACACCAGAAATTAAATCAATTCATTGATGCTGTCATCCATACGCAAGAAAATCCGCCTCTAAAGCCGTTCTTAGCAGAATGCAACTCACCCTTCATGCGACTCGCCCAACACCTCGCGGCGCTTCGCGCTTCGTGCAAACAATGTCTGCCTGGTCGGCGAAAACCCGACGTGCTCCGTCCCGGCATTGTAGGGATGCGAGGGTCTATGGTCATACGACTACGCCCATGCATGACAATGAGTAACCCCCCCCCCCCGCTCTATGGTCATTTGACTGCGGTCATGCGATGACAACGAGCACACTCCCCCCCCCCTCCCACCACCCCGCCTCCCCGCTGCATGCCCACTGTCCCGCCCCCGGCATCCTGCCTACCTGGGTCGTGGGCGGCAGCTTGAACGCGCCCTGAACCTGCAGAGTGCTGCTGTGGCTGGCGTGGAACGTAAGCTTTCCCTCGCGGATGACGAAGTACTTACGCGCCCACTCCCCCGACCCCCCTTTCCCTTCCGAGAGCGCGTCCTGAACAGAACGGAAGTGAACACGGTGAGGCACGGCACGACAGTAGTAAACAGCAAGGAGCGATACTACTGTGGTGGCCTATGTACAGCAGTCACAAAAAAGCACGAATAGAGTCATCGACTCCGACTACATGATCTAGACCTTCTATGATCTACTGCTGTACGATCTAGCTCATGTTGCCAGGTGGAAACCGAATGATCCGCATATTCAAGCACGTGTTCTCTGGGTTGGATCTGTACTTTGCAGATCCTGCACAAGCTCTCATAGCAGCAGGTGAGGAACTAGACGATCTGTAGATAGAGATATAATGATCTATCTGCACGCAGATCACGATCCATCGGAGGTGTGTAACAGTGTTGACTCTTCTGAGGGTCGTGTATGGCGACCAAAATACGGACAGATTCATGCAGATCATTCTCAATTCGTGACATAAATACTTCAGGGTAGACTAGATATCTGAACTGCATGATTTAACTCCTGTTGCCGAGTGGGCGGGGTATAACCTGCATGATGAACATTTTCCCTGGGTGAGATCTGCACTATACAGATCATGCACATCTCCAACCAGCAAGTTAGGACCTATATATTCTAGAAAAGTGGGAGTGGGGTGGGCAATACGGTTGTGGTTTGTTTCGCAACAAAGGCGAGCAGGAGGGCTTCGAGGGGAGAGGGGGGGGCTACGAATCGGCCTGTCTACCCGTCCGTGGATTGGATAGTCTTCGCCTCCCTCTTCCTACCACTGCCCTCTATCGCTGTTTCCCTTGCTATCTCCCCTCCCCTACTCCTCTCCTCTTCCCATACCCCCTCCCCCCCGTCCCATTGCCCGACATGAGAACACCCCCCCCCTCCGCCTTCCTCTTTGCCCTCCCCCTCCATTCCCCCCCCCCCCCCCCCCCCCCGTATAATCTATACCTGGTGTGTATATATATATATATATATATAGGTTGGGTTGGCGTCGGTTGACGACATCGCTGTAAAGCACGCCAGTCACTGCGTGAGTTAGACAACCAGGGTGCCTTTTTGTGTTTTTTTTGGCGGTCACCACGGCTGGCGGTCGAGCTAGATAATTCTTTGTGCGGGAAGAACCTTAACTCTGTCCAAGGAGAATTATCGTATCACGTAGTGTGTATATCTATGGTAAGGCACCGACGAGCCAGTTACATAGTAAACCCATTGCTGTCTCTGGAAGTGGCCAAACCAGAAAATAAACCAATGCACAGACGCCGTCATCCATGTGCAAGAAAATCCGCCTCAAAAGCGGTTCTTGGTAGGATGCAGTTCACCCTTCATACACCTCAGCCTCCAACACCTCACGGCGCTTCGCGCTTGGTGCAAGCAATGCCTTCCTGGTCCGTGAAAGCCCGGCGTCACGGCAATACAGGGATACCAGGGTCTATGGTCATACGTCTATGTACGGCCATGCGCGATATCGAGTACACCCCCCCCCCCCCCCCCCCTCCCTCCATTGTCTACCCCTGCCCTCCTCTCCCCTCCATCTCTTCCTCTCCTATTCCTTCTCACCTCTACCAGTAGTTGCGGGTTGTTCTTGAAGTCTCCGCCAGTAACGGCCGCACCAAGCGGTGCCGCCTGTAAGGGGAGGTTTGTCGGTATCGTAACGCCTGCTCGGAGCTTCAGCAGGTAGCCCCCCGTAACGCCCTTCAGCTGCTTCCGTCAGACGCCAACCAAAAGGGAAAAAAAAAAAAGCAAAAACGAGTTAACCTCTAGGACTGCGGTCCCGTTTCGGGGACAAACTACTTAAAAATTTGAGTGGTTTGTAGCCAAAACGGGACTGAGGTGCTAAAATACAAGGATTATATATCAGACATGCATTTGGGAGTATTTCTGTCAAGCGCGGGACTAAAAGGGCTAAAAACAGACACAAAAATGAAAATTGAATACGCGGTTTGGGGATAATAACTCTAACTATGGGCTTACGTACAAGAAGTAGAGTTGACGGGCTTTCGAAGTACTGCTGTAGCACAACAGGTACTGCTTGCTGTACACATGCAACACAAAAACGTTGGAATTCCGCTCGCATCCCGATAAAATAAATCGTGGCAGGCCCACCCACGTTCTTGATGACATCATGGATAGCGTCTCGCCACTCCTGCCTCTCGCTCTGGTCCTTCGCCCCCAATTGTGTCATCTGAAATTCAGAAACGGCGCGCGGAGGGAGGGGGGGCGCATCTCAAGGCAACATCATCGCCACGGCGCCGCATCTACAACAGGCGCGGCACAAAAAATAGGACAATTCACAGCAGTGCAACCATCATGTGGACCACTCTGTCCGGGAACGCAAGGACCGATACCTTCCTACCCCACTCCCGACCCTCCCTCACCCCCATGCTCACTCCCTCCCCCCCCCCCCCCCCCACGCCCCCTCCACCCGCCGTTCATTTTCCAGTAGGATACGTGTGTACAGCAGTAGATGCAGTATGCGCAGTAGGTAGAGCAGTAGGCGCAGTAACAACAGCAGTCGGTATTCTACGTACGGCCTCTCCCGCCCTCGGCGCGTCCTGTGTCCTGTTCGTCTAACACCCAGGGCTGTGAGTCTTGCTGGACGTCACGAATAGTAGCCGGGCAGCAGTGTCACAACAAGAAATCAGAAAAAATCAGCTTGAATACCACCGCAACACCTAGCAAACAGCATCCGACCAACTGTAATACCTAGCCAACCAATCACTAGTCGGCGACTTTTAGTTAGTCGGCCAACTGACAGCTCTACAAGTAAATAGTGTCCCATTTCACAGCACAGCCTCAGTATCTCTACCTGATTGCCCGAGGTGAGCTTGATGCCGAAGCTCGAGCTTGGCTCGTCGCAAAAGCAGACCTCGCTGTCCTCGTCCAGAGCAATTTCCTGTTGTCATATAAGGTAGGGGTGAGGGTAGAAAAGGTAAGGGTAGGGTAAAGGAAGGGCAAGGGAAGGGCAGGGACTGCAAGGTAAGACAAGGCAAGGCATCAAGCCGAGGAAAGTAGTAGTAGTAGTAGTAGTAGTATAGTAGTAGTAGTAGTAATAGTAGTAGTAGTAGTAATAGTAGTAGTAGTAGTACTAGTAGTAGTAGTAGTACTAGTAGTAGTAGTAGTAATAGTAGTAGTAGTAGTAATAGTAGTAGTAGTAGTAATAGTAGTAGTAGTAGTAATAGTAGTAGTAGTAGTAATAGTAGTAGTAGTAGTAGTAATAGTAGTAGTAGTAGTAGTAGTAGTAGTAGTAGTAGTGGTATTATTACTGTAGTAGCAATGGTAACAAAAAATAGTCGAGGTAGAAGCAACGCCAAACGAAACGGAAGGTGACGTATACACTTTCGGCGCCCTCTCCTACAAGAACGAGGGGGGGGGGGGGGGGGGGGGGGTGCACGGGAGGGGGTGATCCACTGTCTGTTGTCTGTGCCGGTCCGCGCAAGTTTCAAGTGCCAACTGGCGGAACAGCGGTGAAACTGCGACAGCATTCTGTGTTCTGTGAGTAACACGTACAACAGCAGTATAATGTACCTGTAAATAACGTGCAGTACTATGAACAACTAGCTGTACCTGGTACGTGATACCGATATACCGATACGTGTTTGTTCGTGCATCAGGTAAATATCAACATTCATACGACCAAGAACAAATAAAATACGGTATCAATAGTACCGTACCCGCGAACCGACGAGGAAAGAAAGGGCTGAAGACTTTTCGCGACAAAAATGGAAGGCATGAACCGCAGTGGGGAGGGGGGCTAAGAAAATAAGAGCCTACAATGTTACCCCGGATCTGAGCTACTATTCATATTAGGATAGAGAGAGAAAAGGAGGGCGAAGATGACAAATGGGATGGGAAATATATACACGAACACACATAGAGAGATGAAGAAAAAGAAAAATAAGCCGAAGCTGTGAGATCGAAAATTTACTTAAAACTTATCTTTGTAAGCTTGGTGTCACAATATTAATATTAATAGTGATAAATCGATCGGGCATTCACATATACGGCAACCGTTTCGTTCGTACAGTGTATGTATATCTGATACATACATACGCACGACTACGATTGAACCTTAAAGCGCGCATCCTGCTGTACGAGGGTATCATAGAGCGAAAACGAGGTGGGACAGAGCCAAAAGGGAGACGAGGCACAGGCATAGTCTAACCAGGGAGGGCGTGGTCAGACCGCGTGGAGGGGGCGCGCGCGGGGGGGGGGTAGAGGGAGGGGGGGTGAAGGAGGGGGTGCCCTCACGGAGGCCTTCGCCCCCCTTCGAGGCGATGCATTTGCTCTTCCGGTGATCGCTCCAGCATGAGTATGTATGGTATACTTGGTATCATATACGTAGCCAGCACAAGTGAAAGGACCCGACAAATCGGTGCAGCAAACGAGAAAGAAAGGACCAGCCTTTTATACTGCTGTTGATCCGCCGGCGGATTGAACAGCATCAAAGCCTGACCTCATCACACTTCCACGGCCAGCTGTGTCGCCCACAACCAGCCGGGTCGAGTGCTCCACGAACTTGAATATATTGAACTGGGTTGTGGAACGCAATCAACAGGCGGTAGTACTGCCGCGAACATGAGGCGCAAAGCAACCAGCCAGAAAAACACAACCAGCTCTCGTATCGCAAATTGAAAAAATGATCACGGCATTATCGAAATACCAAAATTACAACGTAGCAAAGTGCTCCTACAGTATCCTTCACGAACGCCGAGACCGACGATCACCCTCCCGGGCGGAGAACCTTAACTCTGCACACGGGATTTTTTTTTAAAATCACATCACGTAGTATTTAAGGTAAGGCACCGACGAGGCAGCTACACAGTACCCCCTTCGCTGTCTCTGGGAGTGGCCACGCCGGGAAACAAGCCAACTCATTGGCGCTGTCCATCCATATGCAGGTCCGCCTCACAAACGGTTCTGAGCAGGGTGCAGTTCACCCTTCACTCGACTCGCCGAACAACTCACGGCGCTTCACGCCTAAAGCAAGCAATGGCTGCCTGGTCGCTGGAAACCCGACGTGCTCCGTCCCGGCATTGTAGGGATGCGAGGGTCTATGGTCGAAAGACTACGGCCATGCATGACATCAAATACACCCCTCACCCTCCCCCCTACCCCTTATCCCGCGCTCCCTCCTCGTTACCCCCGCCCTCCTTTCCTCCGCGTCCCCTATCTCTGCTTTTTCTCCTCGCTTCCCCTTCCCCATTATCTGTCCCCTTCCACCCTACCCAGTTGTTCCCCTCGCGCCCTCTATATCCCCGTTTCTTCTCTTCCTTACATTCGCATTAGCCTTTTGCTTCAGCGTATCACCGAAATACTATCTAGGACACAGCACGGGATTCGGGGAAAAAAAAATACTATTACGGGGGACCATAGTAAATAGGACCAAATATTGTTAGTAAAAATAGGTAAATATTAGTTTTTTATATGTATACGGTAGGTCCTATTAACTATGGACCCCCGTAATATAAGCAACGTATGAGCAAAAAATTAATGGGGGTACAATCCAAGTTCGTATCACAAAAACTTTACAAAAATGAGATTCGAGGGGGAAAATTATCTCACAGCTTTTGTTTTTTTTTTTTTTTTCTTGTGTGTGTGTGTGTGTGTTTTTTTTAATATAGGTAACGTACCTTCGAGTTGAGCGGGTCGTCGAGGTTGCGGTGGTCGTGGTGGTACATAAGAGAGGTCCCCGTGAGCACGAAGAAACGTTTCTTGGCGACGTAGTTCATGAACTTGATCTTCCCCATGCCGTGCTTCGGCCCCATTGAGGCGCCTGACTTCTTCATCAGGTAACCGGTCTTTGAAGCCACGTACACTTTTCGGGCGTACGCCAGCCGGGAGAGTCCCGCCGGCCCATCCCTAACAGGAGGCGTTAATAGAGGGAGGTGCGCGGGGGGGAAGGCTTGCATAAGGCGACGTGATAGACCATAAATATAACTAATGGTGTTGTATAAACAGTGGCATAGGGGCCGGGGGGGGGGGTGGCTCGTTTTTTACCATCAGGCGAGGTGAAGCTGCTATCATACCACGGGTAAAACATTGCATGGAAGCTTTAATAATGGAGGGGGTTGGGGGGGGGGGGGGGGGGGGTTGCATAGCCCTGGTTATGCATACCAACATTAGAAATAGCACTATTGCCGTATAGTGGGACAGGGGGCGGGGAGGAGGGCTCGCATAGATAGGGTATAGTAGTCGTAAAGGCACACAGGGCGGGTGGGAGGTTTGTATAGAGATGAAACTACTACACAGAGTGTACGGGATATTGCAGGACGCCGACGGTTTCATGCAGATAACAGAACATTCTGCAGGAGTAAACTACAGCAGTAGCACCTTCGAGCGGAGGGAGAGAGGAAGGGAGGAACGGAGGGAGACTATGATACCGTTGCAGGTGGCGGTGTCTAAAAAAACAGTTTGCCGTTTGCCATCCACCAGGTTAAAATAGTCACCGCTTGGCGCGGCTCCACTTCCCTTGTCTGCCTTGTTCGATGGCGGTTTGCTCGTTTTCAACAGCCGCTTGCTGGCTAGGCTACTGCTGCTGCTACTGCTACCGGCGACACTATATACGACATGCTGTTGCTCCCTCGTACTGGCTACAGCTACCCTGCCAGTAGACCTACAACAGGCAGTACGAGTATTGTGGCTATACAAAAATACTGCATACGACACTCGTATCGTACTCGAGCATACGACTCGTACGACCCGTATAGCCTTGTGCGACCTGCCTCAAGTATGTATGATGCGTTTATACCTGGTAAGCATGTTGAAAAGCTACCGGAAAAACAACTCTTATCTTATATTCATCAGCTACTGCAATACGGCGTACGGTATCACAAAGCGCAAACGGCAACCGTAAAAGCATGTCATTGCAATATTGATAGCATATACCAGGTACAACATACCAGGTACGTGTGTGTGTTGTGTGTGTGTTCTTCACATTAACATACAAGGTACGTACGAATCATGAGCATACTTACGCACCATCATATAAGCAACACAACGACGACCAGGTACTGGTGAACATCGATTCATACAAATCATACAAAAAACTGCTCACAGGCCCGTCCTTTTGTTGCGCGCCATATATAATTATACGTAGTGTCTTGGATACCCCCCCGCCCCCCCGGCCTTCTTTCGGCGAGGGAGACACTACTTCAAAAAGGACCTCTCACTAATTCCAACTACTGATGTGTCCCCAAACTCGTGCGTGCGAACCAAAAGGGCTAGACTAAGCTTCTAGTAGGGCACCACCACAACCAAAACCACCCCGACCAGCGAAGGGCACTATCAACACCAGCTACACGTATTGGTAGGGTAACTCCTGCCCTTCACCACCATCGCCACCGCTGTGCGCTCTCTCTAGCGCTCTAATGGAAGGACGCAGCTACCAACCAGTCCACCTCAAAAACTACACACCAGGTGTTAGCAGTTTCTACAGTGTGGTGGCATTTTTAGCGCGAAGCCAGGCAGGCCACAGGGCAGCCAGCACTCCGCAGGCTTTTCAAACGATAAAAGGAACAGAAAAGTGCCACCTGCTACCAGTCCAAAACATAATACTACTGCTGCTGCTGTGCCTTCTTGGCTGGTGTCATGCCCTGGTACATACGATACAAAACTGGTGCGCTGGTATACTCCCGGCAGATAAATACAGCTCGTACTAACATGCTCTCCTCGCGCAAGCAAAAAAAAACGATCAACAGGCGATGCAGCAGAGGCGGCACTATACAGTAGCAGCGGCGGCAGCGGCAGCAGCAGCAGTACAGCAGCAGCCTTGCGCAGAAGGAACCAGAACACCCGTACCAAGAAAAGAGTGGAGATCAAGCCTCGCCTGCCCTGCCCGACCCCCACGAACCACGACACCCGGTACGAACACACAGTAGTTTCCGCCGTATTCATCTATCAATAAAATGACCGGGACGAGGATAAGCCCTACGCAAGCAAAAACGCAAAAGTAGCCGCACTTGTATATATACAGACAGCCGTGGTACTCTGTATGGTGTCACGAATGAGAAATTAGAGTACGTGTTTATGACACGCATTCAACCAAGAGCGTGAAGCTCCGTGCTTTCAACGTAGTATCAGAAAATACCCTTGACAAAGCTGCAGTACGTCATTCATTGTCGTTGACCCACTCAAGGAGGAGCATGGTAACCACAAGAAAAAGCGCGACGCATCCGCGCTTGGGGGAAAAGCTACTCGGAATTTGACCGGAACTGTTTGAAGACAAAAGACGAGACACCGCTGATAACAACCTGTTGAAAAACAAAGAAACCTACAGCGGTGCATTGCGAAGAAGCCGGACCGCACCATATCCGACAACAAAAGCGCACTCACGGTTGAGCGTTGACGGCCCTGGGGCCCCTACCCCCCATGCCTCTCCCCTTCTTTCTGCCGAATCGCCTCTCCCCTTCTCTCTGCCGAATCGACCTGTTCACTAGCCCCCCCGCCTCCCTTCCTCACTACAAAACAATCACTGCCGGTACTGTCGTACCTGTAGTAGTAATAGTAACAATCGCAGTACAACAGCAATAGCACTCGCAGTACAGTCAGTAGTACTGTAGTAGAATAATAGCAACATTAATAGAACAGAATGGCAATTGACAGAAGTAACCGCAAGCAACACAAGGGTAGCAACACAAGAGTAGCACCAGCAATAGCAATGACAATACGCGCAGCCCCAGGGCAACAGCCACAGCAACAGCACGCACAACAACAGCGTGAGCTAAGACGGTCAAAAACAGTAGTACGAGAGCAGTGGTACAGTACAAGGGTCTCGCTTATTAATCCTTCCTTACATGGCGTATTGCCTACCAGGTATACACGAATCAGATTCCATCGTCAACGGGAGCGAGCGCACCCAGCAAGATGTGGAAGTGGAAGCGGAGGGAGAGCGAGGGGTGCGGCAGACGGAAAGCGAGCGACGTAACCGTCCACCCATCTACATTCAAAACGCGCTTTCGTGCCGCTGGCAGCGGCAGCGGCAACATCAACAACGAAACAGCACTACTACTACTTGCATCGTCAAAGTCAAACGTCAGTCAAGCGCAGGGGCGATCGATCTCAAAATATGTAAGTAAGTCGATCGGTCTCGATTTACGACGTATTGATCGACTTCGATCCACAGCTGACCGACTGGCTTGGCTGACGACACTGACTCAATGGCCAACTGGCTGTGACTCCCAATCTACAGCAGTTAGTCTCAACAGACATGGCAGTAGTAGTACAGAGTGATAGAACAAAAGAGCGGCGTAAATGGCAGGCGTGCACCCGCTCGCTGTCTTTTCTCTTTCTGCCTCGCTCACGAGCTACCACGGCTACCATTAATATCAGTACCAATACCATCAACATGCATAACAGAACGACTATTAATATCATACTGCCACGTACACCGCTGCTACTCTGTATGTGGGAAAGGAAAGGAAGAATAAACCGAGAAACCAAAAAGAAAAGCACAACAAGACCAAAACAACCGAGTAGACACACAGTTTCAGTAGTACGTATGCAGACTACCGCTGTACAGTTAGTAGTATTGGTGCAGATATCATACATACTCGTATTCATAGTAAGTCGTTAAAGCAGTGTGTCCATCCTCCTTCTTCCCCTCCCTCCTGCGTTGGCGCATTCTCCTCTTCCCCCTCCTCTCCGTCTCTGCCGCAAAGGCTACGACTGCTGTTGCCGGCACACCACAAGCGGGCCGTCTCCTACTCCGCCGATATCCTCCTATTTCATATCCCCCCCCCCCCCCCCCCCCCCCTCTCCCTCCGCCTAAAAACAAACACAGAATAACCATCTGAAAAGAAACAATCCGATAAAACCCGATAACCCGAAAAAACTCTCACTCCTTATCCATGGAATGCCGAATGCACCCTCCTGCTGCTGCTGTATGTGCAACCATGAATATACTGGGAAACTACTTACTGCCTGCAGTCCACAAACCACTGTCACTCTGATCGTAGATGTAGGGAACGTTTAGATCGTAATAAAAAGCTGAATTATTTATATTTCTGGTCGGTCTGTTATATACCAGTTGTAATACGAGTATAAACCCTCGGATGTACCAGATACACCATCAGTCTTACACGTATACAGGAGGTATTACATACAGAGTCAGTGGTAGGTGTACTGCTTGTCTGTAGATCAAAACGATGGCACAGAAGGCACGGTTCACCTTTCACCTTGCATATTTGACGAGAGGGGAGAAGACGTGTTGCGTGCAGAGAACCATATTTTGTAAAACACCACGTGCCACCACCGCCCATCCGAAGGCTAGGTTCTTATCGGCGGCAATCAAAAGCTTGGGGACTCCGGGGGGAGGGGTGGGGGGGCTGACATCAGGACATCGTCAGATGACCTTGCGTCGAATGGCCAATATACTGATGCGACGCTCGGAATCGACTTCTTTTTTTCACAGGAAGTACTCGTGGTGATTTTAGTGATGTTTTATTACAGGTAAAGTCAAGAGTGGTGGTACTTGATACTCGAGAGTTGAGAAAGGGGGTGAGGCTCTTCAAAAACCGAAGAAAAAAAAAAGAAAAAAGTGCGGCAGTAGCACGACGCAACAGCAAGGCAGTACTGCTGTACCAGCGGCGAAGCAATATTCATAAAGGCCGCAGCAGCAAGCGGCCAACCCTCGTCGGCCGCATTTTTTTACTCCAAGTCGTCAAAACGCTCCATCGGCACCAAGAGCGGGCCGAGCCGGCTTTACCGAACCCATGAATTATTATCTAGGATGCAGTATACAAAACTGGGATTTGGTGCGGCCCGCGTGTGCTTCCAGTGCTACGAGAAGGAATATTTCGAAAATGTCTAAAACTCTATTATTAATAACATGTATTAATAGACGTCTCTTCGTCGTATTCTGCTACTGCCGTATACGTAACTCACTTAATACACGACACTACGTACCTGTCGTATCAAAATAGAGTACCAGGTATTATATTTTCCCCCCGTTTTTTCTTCACTCTCGGGTGATAACCCATACTGGCATATACTGGTCGTACATAGCTTTCAGGAGGACGAATACATAAACACATAAATACAACAACAATGACCTCAAAACAACAACCAATCGCCACAAGAACAGAAGCACGCGACGGCAACCACGACCCATCCACAACGAAAACAGAACAGGAACACCGAAAACCATACCGGCACCAATATACTGCTGGATATTGCACGCGTGCTACGTGACACCGGCAACAGCGGCAGGCAGCAGGAGCGGCGGCGGCGGCGGCGGCGGCGGAGGCGGAGGCAATGTATGCTGGTGGTTCGTTCGGACGAGATGGCATAGCTCTCTCTCCACTGCACGCGCAGGCAGGCTGTCTGTCAAAGCAACGCATCCCACGACGACGGCATACTACTACTGATCACAGAAAAAACGCACCCGTCAAAAATACAACATGCCAGGTATAGTATAGAAAATGTTAAAATGTTAATATTAACAATTGCGCCCATTATCATTACCGGACAACAGGCGACGGCAGAGAAATAACGAGGTGCACGTGATATGGCTGATGGATTTACTGCTTGCTCGAGGTGGTATTCATGTATACTGGTGTACCTGGTGCAAGGTATTAATAGTGCCAGGATATATATAAAATACATACCTGGTACCTGGTACCTGGTATTCAAGCATGTAAGCCGGGGTATAAAATGATAATGCGATTATTCCCTGCCGCTACGTAATACCGGTATACTGCTGTGTGTGTTCTTCACATTAAACCGTTCTTCTACTGGCGTATTATGATTATCACCACCATCACCACCATTAATATTACTAAATAATATTAAATAATAGCGTCCACACCTGATACCTATCAGTGAACAGTTCAGTAGAGTACAGCAGTACCAGGTACTTGGTATTGAACATTGAACTGACGTTTGTACGTAGACCTCGTGCGTATTTTGCTGACGTCCTGAACATCTAAAACATGAAAACAAAACTCCCCGAGGTATAACTTACCAAGGTTGTAAGGTTGTGTTCTGTACCAGGTAGGGTACATACAAAATCATACCCGGGATAATTACTCGGGTATTCTCCTACAAAGAACTTCTGTTAGTTCTGTAGGACATTTATGCCCGTACCCGGAACTTCTGTGAGTTATGTATGACCTTCATACGCGTACCCCAAACTTATGTAAGTCATGTACGCCCGTGCCACAGTATCCGGGGTACGGGTAAAACATCCCATACCCGCGCCCGGTCTTTTCGTAGGGTATAAATACTCGGAAAACAGGGTAAATACCTGGATATACCCAGTACCCGACACTTCGTAATACCAGGGTGCGGGTACGGGTACAACATTGATATACCTGCCCGGCACTTGTGTGATGTTTCGTAAGACTTCCATGAAGTACCCTGACCTTCTGTGAGTTCTTCAAGACTTTCATACTCTTGTAACCTCTGGAAGACTTTCATACCCGGAATCCTCAAACCCTACAGAACATAACCTTGAAAAATTACGACCTAACCCAGCCTCCCCCGTTCGTGTGTCATACTCACAGACCTGGTCAAACTTTCGGTCTTGGGTTCGCGACAATCTACGTGAACTATTCAAGTACAGGTACGAGCTGAGCTACTAGGTAAACCACAGGCATATAATACCAGGTACACGTAAAAGTACGTCGTACGAAAACAAACGAGAGTGCGCCCACAAGAGGGTCAAGGGACAAACTCAAGAGGAAATTGTGAATATCGCGCATCCTACTCGTGCTGATCTGCTGCTGGTGCTATATTCGTACTGCTGTTCGATAGAAATATGTTCTGGTGTATTCCACACCCCTACGACGTATCAACACTGTCAGGCGCGAAGTATCAGAACTGCTGCGATGGTCCGGGTGTACACGGCGGTTGTACATCGTTGTACTGACTGATGTACATATCATCATATTATCTGGTACCTGGCACGCAATTCCATACCCCCATTAATAGTACGTTTTCTTTCAAGCAAAAAATGAACACCCCGCACCAATACACATAGATTTGACGAATACTCGAGAAATACATTCGTCTAACTGCTAATAGGTGCTATTCGTCCACGGACGAATACTTGCGCCACGTTCCTGACAGGATGTCCGTCAACAGCAGTAGTAATACTTGCCCCATACTTGCCCCAAGTTTTCGAGAGAGTATTCATCCACGGACGAATACTTGCCCGATGTTTTTGAGCGGGTATTCGACCACCTCGTGGTTTTGAGAGGGTATTCGTCAGTCGCCGACGAATACTTGATTGAAGTCAGGCGAAATCTGCTGTGGAGAACAAAGTACTGAATAGTCGTGTATCGTATTTGTGTTATCCTACCCAAGACAAAATATCATTGGTCAACTCGTTCTATTATCGGTATCACTCGTGTCCACGGACGACTGCTTGCCCCATATTGTTGAGAGGGTATTCGTGCGTACGCCAATAATTACTCATGTTTTCGAGCGGACGAGTACTATCCCATGTTCTCGAGAGGGTTTTCGTCCTTCGACGAATACTTACCTCATGTTTTTGAGAGAGTATTCGCCCGTCGACGAATACTTTCCTTATGTACAAGAAGGTAACGCAAACACAACGACTATTCCTATTCGTACATTGTGCGGGTTGCGAAAAAATGAAAATACCATACCGGCTGAAAAAATATATACCTGGTATATCGGCAAGCATACTCGTACGAAAGTCCCGGTAATCTACAAATAATCAGTCGAACTCACAGCTCTGACGTATTTCAATTTATAAAATAATACATCGCTCGTATGAATGTGCGTGGATGGACTGAAAAAAGGGCTAGCACTATATGTTTGTTGATGGACTACGACTATATAGCCAAAATAAGTAACACTCAAGGTAGACTTCGACTGCGGGTGGGTAAGACAGAAATCTGCCGCACTGCCATAGCATTGTCAATCAACTTGCACCATGTCAAATATACTTCTGCCTCTCGGAAATTTCAGGTTTGGGTCAAGAAGAGTACAGGGTGACAGGAGGGGTTGTACTCGTACGTGATGCGCTTTGTACAACATGGTTTTTAGTTTTTATTACAGTACAATAATGCTGCTCGTACAATCAGACGACCAGCAGATAGCGTTTCCAGTGAGTGGCCGTGGAATAAATAACGCCACACTTCGTACGTACTGCTTGTACTGCTGTACTGGTGGTATCGATCTGCTGCAAAGTGCGAATAAAATCGTTTGGTACTCGTACAGATTCGTGAGTATGTCGAGTGAGAGCACGACTACCTACTGTTAGGACTGCTGTACGACTACCTACTGCTGTAGTCTGTTGTACCTGGCATAGTCTGCGCCAGGAATACAACCAGACAAACCAGTGTGGGACAGCATCGTACTGACTGCTGTACCTGTACGGATTACGATAGTTAGAGAAAACTAACTCACTCCTTTCGCCAGGCAGTCGTCCTACATACGTGATACATTTATTTTAGGTTGGTCTTAATAGAACAACGAGGTATAATACCAAAAGTATACCAGTAAACCAGGTACTCGTCTATTCATACACGTCGAGGTTGTTCCGTTCCCACAACCTGCAATGATAATTGTGGAAAGAAACGCTTTCAACAAGAAAGGCAGAGATCACAGAGAGAGCATCAGCACCCACCCAAGGTACCTGGCACCTTTGTTGCGAACATATCATACCAGATACTACCCTGTCGTACCTTATGATACCTGTGCCTGCACCTGCACCTACCCATACCTACCTATGCCTACCAAAAATGTCTGGTATGCTGCTGTACTTTTCGCATCATATGATAGCAGGCAAGCAAATTAAATAGAAGACACAAGCGACAACAGAACGCTCATGGCTCACGACAATCCCGTGATAGCAGCCCGGCTCTCCATCTTGACAGGGACCCACCCTTTCGTCCCCCTGAAGCGCTCCGCCCTTGTGCGCCATTGGGAGAGCCTTAGCCTTCTTCTCCCTTTGCCGGCCTGCTCCATGTCGATCGCACCCAGCCAGCCCCTGTGTACCAATTCGTAGCTCTGTGCGAGCGTACGCGTACTTGTACACCAGGGGTATATGATCGTAGATGCTACGTGCTGAATATACGAAATTCCTTCCGTGGCGACCGATATACGCGAACCTAAACCATAAGCAACGCGTTGCTTTTTACGTATGATTTATCTCTGCCGTGTGGGTAGCTGACACTCCTGAGCTCTCTCTGTTGGCCTCTGAGCGTCGAGCTCCGAGAAACCGTGCGAGAGCAAAAAAGGCGAAAATGCTTGTGGCGAGTGACGGGACGGGGTGCACTGCTCTTGGTGCTGTTTGCTATATTTTCTATACCAGGTATTGTATCAAGGCATGGACGCGAACAAAAACAATAAAAAATGTAATCATAGGGTACAGCTCTGATCGTAAAAAAATGTATGAATCTGGGGGCCGCGATAGCTGCAAAAACAACAAGAACACAAACAACGGTACGCTGAAGAACTAAAGAGCCAAATCAACGCCACCACCACCGTCACCACCGACACCACCACCGACACTGCTGTCCAGCTGGTGCGAAGTCAGTGCTGCTTGGCGGGTTGGCTGGCGACGGAGTCGCTATGTCCAGACCTCCTTACGCGTCGTATCGCGTGCACACCGCGCGGACAAAGCAGTACAACGCGGACAAAAAGAGCTTATTATCCCCAAAAAGTTAAAGTTATGAGCTCTTTAACTATCAAACAAACAAAAAACAATTTGCACTCTTGATCTACAAGTATAATAAGCTAGTAAATATCCGAGGGTAGAAGCCAGCTAAAAAAAATACAAAAAAAAATACAGGAATATTATTTACAAAAATACAAAAAAAACTACGTACGAAAATTCGAAAAAAAAGCAACGAAAAAATAGAGGAGGTAAAAAAATGCAGCTCAAAATGAGAACGGTGGTCCGATTTCTCTTTTCCTTCGTGTGTAGGAAAAAGTATTTTTGGTCAAGCGCGAGCGAAGCGAAAAGAGTGGCGGATTGCCGCCACCACCGCCACCGCATCGGTCACTGCTGCTCGCTGGTGCCGTCGATACTACAAGGGGGGCAGTCACTCCCCAGGTGGATACCGCCACATGGATCGACGGGCCGTACGCGATCTGTCTCGTCAAGGCCGGGGGTCCAACAACGACAAAACAAATTAGAAACCAAGAGGCCGGTCGAGGGAAAACTTGAACTATATTCACGCTCGCACTTTAATTTTGTACATGCTGACGGACAGCCATGCGGACCTGTTCGCTACGTAGATAGTAGATAATCTACCTACAGGCATATTGGACTGCTGTATAGAGGTCCCATTACAACTCGCTGTATATAGACTCGTAAGCCGCAAGTCAGATTCCGCTATCCTGCTCCTGCTGCTGTTGCTTCAGCGACCTTTGTGCTTGTTGTGTATTCTGCGAGCGGAGCACGAAATGAGAATGCTCATGCTTTTGCCCCGGCGCCGACTCTTTCTCTCCTGCTCCAAAAGGAGCAAGACTCTCCCCACTTCTATCCCTCTCTCTCTTCCTCTCGGCCGGTTATCCGTCGCCTGCTTTGCTCCGTGCGTGTGCTCCTCTCCCTCTCTCCCTCGCTTGGGAGGAGATTGATCATGGTGCAGTATACCTCACCCACTCCCACTCTCGGTGTGATTGATGCATGAACAGCAGTATAAATACGTGAAGGCAACAAATAATACGCGAGAAATATAATTGATGACAAATCCACAACGCTTCGCAAAATGTAAAGATGCTTTTGTATCGGCGTGCGTTGGGGCTGGAGCCCAGCGAAGTCGATTGGGGTGGCGGCGAGGGCAAAACAACAGGGGAGGTTTATGGCGTACGGTCCGCGACACACACGCAGCGCACAAAGGGAGGGGCGGACCCGAGCCCCTTGTCATCTGCCCTCTCTATTCCTGCTCTCTCCCCCTCTTACCTGTTTGATGCCATGTCCAGCTCCTCCAGGGCAATCGCATGGCTCGCTTCATGGGCCGCCGCGCTCGGAACCAGGCCTTTGCTGGCCGATCCGCCCATGTCAGGATCGCCAACTGCAGTCTGCGCTTCGCCGCCTGAGCAGCAACACGCGGTGTTCGCCAGAAGGTGACGCATCGGGATCGTGGTGTCCGGAAGCGAGAGGGGATTTAATATTTCTTGGGAGCGGCGTTGCCCCGCTCTCTCCGGGTTCTCCTGCTCCTCAAATATTGATGATTGTGTATCTGCTATCTGCTCTCAGCTCTTGCTGCTCGGTGTGTGCGCTCGGCCGGCTTTTGTTTGCAGGTGCACTACTTGCTGTGGCCAATCCGCCCTGAAAAACAACACCAAAGAGTTTAATAATAAAAAAAGAAGCAAGGAGGCTGTTCTGTTCTCCCGGAGTGTTGGGATCTTTTAACGCTACTGACGGGGAGCAAGGGGGTGGCACATGCCACTGCTACTGCTGCTGCTGTTTTTTTGTTTTTGATGGTTTTTTTTTTGTGTTTGGTTGTGTTGGGTTTTTTAACGTGCTGTTTTCTCCGTTCCTTGGTTGCATCCAGCAGAGAAAACAGAACAGGCAAAGCTGCACAAAGGGACAGGACAACAAGAGCGACCGAAGCATGGAGGAACAAGTTTGACTCCTCTTCAGTCTTCATCCTTCACATCTTCATAGGTTTCATCAAATACCTCTCCCCGTGTCATTATTGATGAGTTCATTCATTTCTTGTTGGTTGTTAAAATCGATTCGACAGACGAACTGCCCGCGAATTTCTTTTTTCCTGTCAAGAACATACAGCTAGAAGGGTTATTGAACCGGGAGAGAGCTTCTCTCAATCTGCAATGATATACCTTCGGACGCCATCTCTTGTATCCTTGTTGTACAGGAGCGGTGACCCCCCCACGATCCGTGCGTGTTCCTAGCCGGCGACCTCTCTCTTGGTCTTTCTTCGCTTCGCAGCACGATTGATGTCCGTCCGGTCCAAGGCTGTATTCTCACTGCAAGCACCCACAGCAGTTTGAAAAGTATAATAAAGAAAACCTATGCGTCGGCTGATGCCGCGAGCAGGCGCAAACAATACCCGTGCCACTGGTTGTTGGGTTGGTTGTTGGCGCCAAACAAAAATACCAGGTTTATGGGTCAACGAAGAAACGCAGTTCCATGTTTTTTGTTTTTTTTTTCATATTTCGTCGTAGATCTGTTCTTTGTTTTTCCCCACCCCCCCGCCTACAAAAAGCCAAACAAGACGAACTCCTTCTTCCGCAATTATTCAATTATTGTTTTTGGAACAACGAAGGAACGAACGCCCCAAACACAGGTTTGGTCCGGGAGCCAAGAGAACGTTTACGGGCTGGAGCACGCTGGACAGGAAGGGAGAGTTATATAAAAGGGGATACATTCAACAGTACCGCACGAAAACGTGACCGCTCGGAGGCGTAGCCGCTCACGGGGCCGGAACGTATTCTGAACCTTTTTCGCAAAAAAGGTGTTCTCTCTGACACTGCTGGTGCACGAGGGGAGAGGGTCAACCAATTCCTAAACACGATCGATCGTGGTCAACGCATCAGCCAGCTCGATGGCAGAACCGTGGTACTACGTCGACGACACCACCAACGCCCAGCAGGGTCCATGCACGGTTCCCGAGTTGGGGAGTCTCTTCGCCGCTTCCAGTATCGGGAACTCGACGCTTGTTTGGCAAGAGGGGCAGGCCGGGTGGGAAGCTTTGGCCTCCGTCTCCCATCTCCATGCGCAAGTCATGGCCGCAAATGCAGGACCGCCAGCTTTGCCTGCCAAAACGCTCCCACCGCTGCCCGCTAAGCCGAGAGCAGCATCAGCAGGAGGAGCGGGAGCAGGAGGAGGAGGGGGTGGTGGAGCGTATGCAATGGCGCAAGCGAGCGCGCCCGTGGTACAGAGCATGTCAGGTACGATTTAATTTTGGTTGTTCTTCCACAATCAAGTCACTTGTTTATCTTCCTTTCTCCCAATACGATCACGATACAATATTCGTGTTGAAAATAGAATTGCTGCGACAGGCGAGGGAAGGGCGGAGTTACTGCCGCTACTGCTGCTGCTGCTGCTGTGTGTACCCTTTTGCTGTTTGGTGCACCTTGTAATGTAACAGGCACTAACTACTACCAGTACGTGAACAAGCTGGCACGGGGCGGTGTCCCGGTGATCGCGCGATCGTGCACTCTCAGACAGCAGCAGCCTCGATCGCGCACCGGTCTGTGCGCGTCTCTTGTCTCTCGGGTGTTACCGTTGGGGTACAAGTGAAGTGTGACACGCAAGCACAGGCATCATAGCTATTAATAACTCTTTGCTGCTGTGGAGACTGCCTGTTAACAGCACAGAGCAGTGAAGCACTGCTGGTGCGCTGCTGGCCGCTTTGTCGTCGTGTCGCCCGACGATCGCTGGTCCCCAGACGACAAAGCAACTACTAGTATCTGCATATATGATGTTTGTGCCTACCTACGTACGTACTCGTATGCACCACTCGTCGATGTCCTCGCAGAGGCTTGAGTGGCGGGGTCTTGCAAAGGGCCGGTGCGCCCGCAGGTGGAGGTGGCTTTATATACGTAATATTTTGTCCTTCACATTTATAATATTACCACGTAGTGGAACAAAGTAGAAGTTGCCGAGCTCGATTTTGAATTTACTCGGGGCAGAGCGGGGAGGGTTGCGTACTCTTGTTGTCCCTACGTGTTGTACTTGCGTGCTTTCATTGGTACAAGTACCTGACGGGGACAAGGCAGGATAGGGATAACAGATGTATGGACGTGCCAACATATACTCAGCAGCAGCTGCAGCGGCCTCAGTATTAGCGGCAGCAAGAAGCAGTCGATCGACGAGGGCAAAGCTGCTGGGTGTTTCCTGCCCTGCTTATCACAAGCCTGCACTACCTGGCCGGGTTTAAATTGAGCCGCGCGTCCCTTCGAACAAAGCCAAATGCCACAGAGGGCAGTGAACAGTAAAAAGTTCCTCTTCATACGTACATCTATATGATACGATACGAAGCACTTTGCTTCCGACAACAGCAGCAGCAGTGGTCGTCTAGGCCCTGCCTGTCGCGGGGCATGCAGCCCAGCCCAGCTTTACGATACCTACCCTCTCCGTCTGTGTCTGGCTTGATCCTCTCTTTTTCTTGGAGGGGAGTGAGCTATTTAATATGACGTGAGGGCCGAACGAACGATGGGCGCTGTCGCGAGGTCCAGGCTTGGTCGCGCTCGGGCAGTCGGCCAGCTGTGGGGCCCATTCACGCGCAACCCCATCAACCGTAAGACGATATCAACAGGAAAGGGGGCTCTTGCGTAGCAAACAGAACGGAAATTGTGGGATATTCAAGTCACGGAACATGGGATAAAATACATGGGAGGGGACATGAGACATGGGACACCGCGTGCCGGGACACCGCGTGCCATCCTACTAGTACGGCGTTCCGGCCTTTACGCCCAGCACTAAGCATGAGAACGTCATGGTACGGGCTGTGTGGACCGCTGTATGTTTCGTGCCTGCCTACCTGTCTTGCCTGTCTGCTTGTCTTACCCTGTCGACTGAGTGACCAGAAGGCCCATTAGCAGTAGCACAAGCAGAGGAAGAGGAGGAGGCAGATGCAGAGTACACCCGAAAGGTGTAGCTCAAGAACTTGCGATCGTGGGCACGATACGTATGGATGGGCGGGATGGGGGGTTTGTCTGAGTTGTCGCTGTCGTTGTCGTTTACTCGAAGAAAGCGGGGTTCGAATGGGGAGACCGGCAGCCAGTGACTCGCGCCGCTTCTTCTCTCGGGAAGCATCGTACAACATCATATCGCATCATGTTTTAGAGCTTGTCAGCATGCCAGTAGAAAGGGTACACATGTATGCATACTCACAAGTACCCTCGAAGTGCATCGTAACTGCTGTAAACAGGGAACGTGCCCAAGTACGTACAAGTAAGTACCTGGTATGTACATGTAATGCGTACCAGTGCATGTCTTTTTCACCCCTTGACAGACAGCAACGTTGCCTTGACATAATTCGACTGTCACCAAAATATTAGATTTTAGTGTGGAACACTCGGCCTTACACCCTTGACAGCGCACGTTTTGCCCTCCTTGACATGTCTCCTGACATCTTGGTTATGGTGGCCGCCTGTGACCGGGTCTCTCTTATCGTATTATATTACAGCAGTATATGATATCGTATACAAATCGATATTATATACTTGCACCAGTATTTTGGGCATTAGTTAATACCTGCATGAGAACAACAACGTGTAACGGCAGTCTATGTGGCATATCGTGAGCTATGTTCGTACACACCCAGTCGTCAGTATAGTCAGTACTCAGTTTTAGACCGGACTGCTGTTCTCTTCTGTCTTTTGGTATCGTATCGCTCGCATAGGACGGTTTTGCTTTGTGATGAGGCGGGTTAGTACCGGGCTCGGGCCCCCGGCGCGTCGCCCGCATGGGGACTATGGCGCGCGTCCGACCCCTCTCGGTCTCCGCGGTCGGGTCACAAGCCCATCAAAACGAAACCACGCAACGGAACAACGGCAGGACGTTGTCTTGTCGTTCAAGTTTCACAACATGTGCTCGTATTGTCCCATTTTAAAATATTAATAGTAATCGTCTGTCTATGAAATATACGTACGTACGTATGCCAGAAAAACACTTTTACACTGGCTTTGTTAAGAAGTTTTTTGCCTTGTGAAGAAGTTGAAATATTTCACGTATCAGAATGTATGAGGGTACATATCCTCACATCGTTTTTTGTCGTTTTTTTTTTTTTTCCATCTACGCACTTTTTTCTCCTGCTCCTTCCTACTTGTCCTATATCAGATCCGGGTTCAGTATTATGGTAGTAGGTCTCCCCCCCCCTCCCGCTCCTCCTCAATATTGAAATAGCGTACGACCTGTAGAAAGAACGGTTTAATGTGAAGAACACACACACGTGCCTTGCACTTTCATTGTTCATTGCGAGAAGAGTCCAGCGCTTCCTTGCCTCGTCGACTCGCGTCGCAATGTGCCTATATACCCACGCATCGAATGAGAACTACAGCAGTATACCAGGTATTGTGTATACCACTGCTGTTAACGGACGTAAGTGGTGATGTCCCAGGTATTTAACGATACCTACTGACGTACGTAGTGACTGCCATGCCAGTGCTGCTGCTGTACTGACTGTTGGCTGCATCAGGTATTCTATCGTATTTGGTACTTTAGGACGAGGCAGTCCGAAAGGTTCTCGTACAGACGTCTTTATCTTTGCAGGGGGGGGTTTCACTGCGAAAGGCCGACGGAAGAGTCGTTTGCCGGCCATCACACATATACAGCAGCAGTACCAGTACATATTCACATCACACATCACAGCAGCAGTAGTACCGGTACGTTTGTACGTGCGCACTCGTACGTCTGTCTACGATACGTGTACTCGTACGCACGAGGCACAAGTACGTACCAGGTACGAAGTGTCTGCCTCGGAAGGGTACGTACGTAGTTTCGTTATTTCGTTGCCGAGTGCATCATGTCAAGGAAAAATTGCCCGCGGGTAGAAAGTGTATTATACGGGTACCGCCTGATACTCGTGTAGTATACCGATACCAAGGACGTGTATACCTGGTATTAATAGTATCTGGTACCAGGTACCTGGTATGTATTATAGGGCAGGTAGAGTCGCGGGTGTGGTTCGTATGCGGGGTCAATACCAAGAGTACTTTCTACGACCCGAAGGTATATCTATTAAAAATATCGCATTTCATGATATGGAGACGAGTGTGGTGTTGGGTGTACTGGGGGGGATGAGGGAAGATGCCTGTGACCACGGCTTATCCAGAATATCGCTGAGGTTAAACTCTTGTACTGCTGTACATACCGGTACGAATTGAGCTAGAAAGTAACAGTTTTTACGAGAAAAAAAAAACGAAGTATATACCCGTTGGTAAGTTCTACCCCATTCAAGCCGGGTAGAAACTTGGATAAACTCGGTTCGAAACCGGCGTAAACGGATATCACTCTGCCCCTAATTTTAATAACCGTTTGTATTGAATTTTAATGAACAAAAGGTCCGTGTATTTCGAAACATAGTGGTATAAACAGATGCCAGCAATGAGAGTTTGCTATTAATAGGTATCTCATACAGTTATCGTACAGTAGTTACTATATTACTGCGGGGGGCATCGTAATCAGGACCCATCATACAAAAACCAATATATTCCAGTATTTTTAGTAAGCATATTTGGCCCTGATTACTGTGTTCCCCCTTGCTATTAATAGTTGCGTGCGGTAGTTTGCGGCAACTTTGCGTGTTTCTATCTGACTGGCGCGTTGGTGGCTTGGATTGTGTTTCGTTGTTGTTTTGGAAAGACGAAAAATAAGTCGGCTAGTTGGCTCACTTCGTCACACCCAACTAGTCCAACTAATAACTAGTCGTGGAGTCCAGCCAATTCTCAGCCCTACGTACTGCTGTCAACAGCAGTAATATTGTAAAATACAAAATATCAGGTATGACATACCTGGTAGCTTGTTTTGAACGAATGCGGGTTTTCTAATGCACATGGCGCCAAAAAATAGGGGCCCTTTCGAGATCGCTAAAGCCTAAAATCTACGACCGACCGGAATGTAATCCCCGAAAAGCAAAAAAAGAAACCAGGGTCGAGAACTTTTTTGTTCGACCGATCGCGGCCAAAGCCAAACTGCAGCAGTGTGCAGTAGAAAAACTACGAATATATATGTAGAAAGCGGAAGGAGCATGCAGCATCCGCACCTCACAGCACAGCAGTAATATGCACAGTAGCAGCATGCAACAGTAGTAGAGTAATAGCAATAAACAGCAACAGCAACAACGCCAGCAGCACCAGAGGAGGTCGCGATCAAAAGAGAGACGTCCGCCGGTCTGACGTCGAATTATCCCACTCGAGCGAAGCGCTCGTCGTCGATCCGATGCCACGTATGCTCGGAGCAATGCTAACGGAGGAGGTTAGGCTTACCTTCGAGGTGTAGCGGGTCGAAAACGGTTCAGTTGTGCGAGTACGCCGTAGCACAGTACGCCGGCTAGGGATGGTGCTGCTGCTCACGCCGCGAGAAGATCGCTACCGAAATGGAGGCGGGCGTGCACCGACACCTGACTGGCGTTGTTTGGTGTCAAGTCCCGGTCGGGCGAAACGCATCGATCGTCGATCCGATGCTACCTGTGCGTGCGTGATCGTATGACGCAAGATAAGCGAACGGGTGATAAGATAACACACCCCCTGAGATAGATTTCCGAGCCGATTTTCTCCAGAACAAGGGAGGCACACACAGCGAAGATGGTGGCTGCAGACGATGTCTTTCCATAGACGCATCGCTCGGCATTTGCACTATTTCCGTTGTGGAGAGAGAAGATCGTGCGGGGGGGTTGTTGTCTTGCGTGTTTTGTGCGGTAATCAATTGCTACGAAAATGGAGGAACTATCGTGTCGGCCCCCGGCGCATGAGAGTCGCGCTGCACCATCACGCCTCTCCTCTCGGCGCTTCTGTCGGCTTCTGCGCAAGATGGAGGCTTGTAGTCAATTCATCAGATCAGTGGCTGCAGCAACGAGAACACCACCAGCGCCGTCACCACTGCCAGCATGCAACCATCACCACCACCACTGCTACCGTCAACACCACCAACGCCAACACCACCAACACCAACACCATCAACACCACCACCACTGCCACCACTGACTCTGCTATCACCAGCACCACCATCAGCACATCACCACCCCACTCCAGTATTACTGTCACCGACTCGACCACAACCACCATTATCGCCAACCACCCCGCCCCACCATCACCTTCGCCATCACCGGCAACAGCAACCGCTACAACAACTTACAACAGCAGCGTCAAGCAGGCCAACAAGAAGCTCGCCCTGCCCGCCCCGCAAGTCTTCCTGCGTCGGCAGCATGTAGCGCGCCGGCGGCGGTTACCGAAACCTTGGTTTCATATTCCAGGTTTTGTGCTATTAATAGATACTGCAGATCGTTCGGCTCCAACTAGATCAATTTCGTGGGGTCAAGTCTCACCGAGTGCATGCTCATAGCGACTTTTTCTTGCATAAAAAATTGATAGGCGGAAAGCGCGAGAGCGTGAGTTGGCTACATTCGATGAAAATCGACGAGCAGTGGGAATGCTGAACCCTACGCGCGATAAAAAATAAAGGCACTTACCGGGGGGGAGAAGGGACGACACCTGTGACCACGGCTTGCCCAGAAGATCGTCGAGGGTAAAACCTCCTACGAATGGGTTGGAAAGTAAAAGTGAATGAAAGTGAAACTGGGCAACATGGACTGGAGCATCCAGATCAGGAATGTATTCTTCCCCGGCCCTGACGCAGGCTACGCACGGCACATAGGGTTGCACCGTCTTTTTTTCCCAAGGCTCCGCTCACTTTTGAGGAGATTTATACCTCTCACCCCAAGAACTGATTTTGGGATACAGCAGTGGTTACCACACAACGAGGCAGGTACAGGATAAGGCAGTGGAACTTGCCTTGCTGCTACTGTTTCGTTGTCCCGATTTAAGGCCGCTTACGCCTCGACTCGGGATAAGGCCGAAATCGGTCTTGAAACGGGAGAAAATCGCTCGGGATAAGAGGCCGAAACCGGCCTTAACCCTCTCAAAGCTGCACTCCCTTTTTGGGGACAAACCCATTCAAATTCTGAGTAGGTTGTCTCCAAAACGGGACTGCAGTCCTCAGAGGGTCAAAGCCGAAGAAATCGCTTCGACACCATGTTCGACTTTGGAATCGGAACATGCCGATCTAGCCTGTTTTCCTCATCTGTACTTTTTGCCTTAACAAAGACTTGCCTTATTGCGGGCTACCCACCGTAATCAACTGAAAACTTATCCCGATGAAGGGTCCCGTGCCCCAGGTGTACAGGGCATGCCTCATTGTAAAACCCTATGAATAACTCTTATCCCAGTGATATTGGGTATTTGCACAGTCGAGGATGCCCCTCCCCCCCCCGAGTGTACCGTGATGCTCACGCGGCCGTCACCAAAGTGCGGCTCACCAGTTTGGTGAGCATTTCTGGTACCAGCCTGCAACTGCAATGCTCATCGAAGTGGTGAGAGATCCAAGGGGGCCACCGGCCTCTAGATAACGATACGTTTGTTTCATCCTCCACTTGCCATTCGTGTGGAAACCCAATTGACTTCTCATTAGTGTTCATTCGTCTAGCTGTGGAGATATCGAACTCGAAAAGTCGGCCCGGGGGGGCGAGGGGGGGGGGGGGGGGGGGGGGAGGGGGGGGCGTTTACTCACGTGATTGCGGTATATGCTGCCGACACAGAAAAGCCGCCGTTCTTTTTACGGTTTTTGTGAACTGATATCAGACACCTGGTAAGGTATTGTTCGCCCCTGAAGAATGAATGATACCTGGGAAAAGGCATGTCTCCGACCCGTGGTACGATAGAGGTACGCACGAGTAGCATTTTTTTGCCTTATGAGCCCATTGTCTTAAGCAGGTTGTAGAGCTCTCGAGATTACGCTAGGGCCTTAGTGTCTACCAGGTATTTGTCTACCCTCTACTTGTTCTTCGTTGTTGGTTCAACAAAAATGGCTGGAAAATCGACGGATTTTAGTCGAACACAAGTCCTACGAGACGCACCAAACGTAGCAGGCGAACATGCCAACATTGGAGAAACGTCCAGTGTATATATATTGTGGCACCGGAGGCAATATTTCCGGCTGACGGGGCTCCGTAAGGGCCCATCTTAACGGGGACTTTCGGCTCTTTCAATTTGACTTGATTTTTTTTTTTCTAATTTAATTTAAGGGCCCATCTTATCGAGGACTTTCGGTTTTTTCAATTTGACAAGATTCTTTTTTTCTAGTTTAATTTACATCTGATTGAACGAAATTTAGTGTTCCCCGTTAAGATGGGCTCCGTAACCTCTTTCGGACCGCAGTCCCTTTTTGGGGACAAACGACTCAAAATGTAAGTAGTTTGTCCCCAAAACGGGTCTGCAGTCCTCATAGGGACTGAGGGAACTCGCTTTGCCAATAATTCGTTGGAATGACATTATTTCACTATTATTTCACACGAAAATTCGGAGTACAAACCAATTTGTAGGCTGTGAGATTGATCGATCGTCTTCATTTTTTGTTCTGCCAGCGTTTGGGAGAAGACATAGCTCCTCCAGTCAGGAGCCTCACGAAAGCTATTAGCTACGACCCCTACCGGAGTACGCCTCCTCCCAGCTGCGTTTTCTCCGGGGGTGAACAATGCTTTGCTCGGTGTCTGGATGACAGCTGAAAACCCCGTTAAAGGACGGACTGGGTTGGCTTGGCGGACCGGTTCTCCGTGCTTTTGCTGGCGCTGAGGGGGGCGACTTGAAGAGGGAGGGGCTTTCGGCGCCTCGCCCCTGTCGCCCGTAATGTTAGGGTGCGCTGGCCGGCAGCGCTGGCGGCCATAGACGCGTGCTAAGTCAACCAAAGACAATCGGGGCCAAGCGAAGCCAGGCAAAGTCAAGCAAAGTCGAGCAAATGCAAGCAGAGTGAAGAATATCCAAGCAAAGCAGAGCCAAGGCGAGGCAAGCCAAGCCAAGCCGGCCACTGCTATTCACGGCCAACCAAAGCAGAGCGAAGCAAAGCAAAGGCAGGCGAAGCAAACCATTACCAAGCAAAAGCCGACCGAAAGTCAACCGAAGGCCGAGCACGGCACGGCAGTGAAGCAAAGTCAACCAAAGCGGGCCAGCCAAGCCAATCAAAGCCGAGCAAACCAAAGCGAAACAAAGCGAACCAGAGCGAAGCACAGCCAAACAAAGTAAAAACAAAGGTGACTAAAATCCAACCAAACCCAACCAAACCCAACCCACTCTTAAGATGCCTCACTTCCAGACCACACCACAGGTCCAATCCCCGGCAAGAACGTGCCGTTCAAATCTCGTTGAGCACTACAAACGAAACCCAACCACACCCAACCCGCTCTCAGCTTTGTCACTTTTAGAGCATACGACAGGATTTGCACCCCCTTCAAAAGCATGCCGTCCAGATCTCGTTGAGAATTACCCACCGAAGCCCACCAAAGCCGACCGACGCCGCCCAAAAGCCAGCCGAAACGAACTCAAGCGAAGCAAAGCGGTGGTTGTTCCGCCGCGTGTATGGGGTTTCTGACCGGCGTTCCCATTCTACGACGGAGGCGTTTTTTCTAGAGACGCTTCACGCCTAGTAGTACGGCGGTCCCGTTTTGGAGACAAACCCACTCTAATTTTAAGTAGCTTTGTCCCCACAACGGGACTGCAGTTTGCCTTATTACGGGGGACCATAGTAAATAGGACCTACGGTACACATAACAACCTAAATATTCACCTGTTTTTACCAGCAATTTTTTTGTCTTATTAGCCATGGTTTCCCGTAATAAAAGTCCCGTTTTGGGGGGACGAACCACTCGAATATTGTGTGTGTCAATTAATAGTTTGTCCCCGACACGAGACTGCAGTTCTGAAAGGTATTGAAGTAACATATGGTGTCCCGTCGGACGAATTTTTTTAAAAGCGGACTTTGTCGTGCAAAGGGTAGAGCACAAACGCCGAGAGATGCGCGTATGGAAAGGTCTCGGCAAGGTCTTTCCGGCGCCACCATTTTTGTTTTTGTGCGTGCCCCCGCCGGGTGTGGAAAAGGCGGCCCGGAAATTCGTCTCAGGGAGGTGTGCTATGTCATCACCCGTGTGTTTTCTTATCGCCCAGGGTGTGTTATGTTATCACCCGTGTGTTATCTTACCACCCAGGGGTGTGTTATCTCATTACCCGTGTGTTATCTTATCACGCGTGTGTTATCTCATCACCCGTGTGTTATCTTATCACCCGTGTGTTATCTCATCAACCGTAGTCTTGAAATTGGGAATTGGATTAGTTTTGCGGTTTAAGGACTATCTATGGCAGCAGTAACGTCCGTGCTGCGTAGGAGCTAGGAGGCGTGAGGGGTGGTGACCGGTGACACCATACCCATACGCGCGAGTTTCGGCCGGCCGTCGACAATCCGCCCGCGAACCCTCACCCCCCCCTCCATCCATCCATTCACCCATCATCCATCCGTCCATCCTTCATCCATACTTTCACCCGTCCATTCATCCATCCATCCACCCATCAATCCATCTATCCACCCACCCGTCCACCCACCCATCTACCAGTCTACCCAACCGAGTTTCGCTTGGCTACGTACGAGTCGAGAACGCTCGGTGTTAACTAATCCAACTAAACCTCTGTCACCGCCTGTGCCGCCGCCGCAGCCCCCCCCCCCCCCCCCCCCTCCCCTATCGCTACATTGTGCTCATCGCCGTCCCCCCTGCCCCGCTCCCCTACCCCTCTCCATACCGCCTGAATAAACTCATCACCGCCCCGCCTTCCCCTCCTCATACCGCCTCATTATGCTCGTGGCCGTCTCCCTTCTCCCCCTCCCCCTTCCGCCTCATCATGTTCATTGCGGTCCCCCCACCCCCGCTTACCGCCTCATTACACTTAGACGCGGCGGTCGCTGCTCTGGCACAGTCGACGAAGTGGGTGGAGAAGCGCACGGCGGACGACGTTCCTTACTACTTCGAGCCTAACAGCGAGACGGTGACGTGGGAGAAGCCGGACTGTCTTAAGTCGCCCGAGGAGCTGGAGAGCAACAGCGGCCCATGGGCTTGGGTGAGGCCTGCTCTCTTTTGTGCCCCCCCCCCCCCCCCCCCCCCCCTCCTATTTAGGGGGGGCATGTTAAATAGGACCTACGATACACACCAAAACCTATATATTCCCCTATTTTTACTAACAAGATTTGGTACTATTTACTGCGGTCCCCCGTAATAGTAGTATTTCCCCCCCCCCCCTTGTTTTTTGTTTTCTATCCATCGACTGGTCGATCGGGATGATACCGACTTCGACGACTTTGATTTTGATGACGATATTTTTTTATTTTGATGATGATATTTTGAGTTCGATGGTGATGGTGAGATTGATATTGATTCGATGACGCGGGAGAAACAGGACAGTCCTAAGTCGCCCGAGGAGCTGGAGTGCAACAGCGGCACGGCACGGCCCGCGGGCTTGGTTGAGCACAGGTGCCACGAGGAGACCGCGCTGTGACCTTCACCCCTTGACTCGTGTATACCGGTAACTCGCAAGATAACACACACCCCTGGCAAGAATTTCCGACACGAGTTTTTTTCCGAAGCCATGGGGGGGGCAAGCAACAATGACCGACAACAGCGGTGTTCGGACGATCTCGTCGAGACATTTTCGTTTCGGGGGCAATGGGCTCGGAATCAGACTGTCAGTAGTGGTAAGATAGAAGTAAACTAAGGCCACAGCTTCGGGGACAAGGCACTTCAATTTTTCGCAAAGTCATCCCAGGTGGTGTGTTATCTGACCACCCGAGCGATATCAGGTATGCGGTAGGAGGGGCGCTTGAGACGCGGATGCTACGAGATAGCGGTGCACCTACTTTTGCCTTCTGAGGCCGGCTCCTAACCAGAGGAGCTCTATACTATACTATCAGCAAGTCATTAGTAAGTCGCCCAAAAAACGAACTTACAGAAGAGTGGACGCCTATCCCTTTCAAGACTGCGGTCCCGTTCCTGATCAAATTCTACTGCGGGAGACCATAGTAAATATGACCTACGGTACACACTAAAACCTATATGTTTACGCATTTTTACTATTACGGGGGACCATAGTAAATAGGACCAAAATTTGGTAGTAAAAATAGGGAAATATATAGGTTTTTGTGTTTACCGTCGGTCCTATTTACTATGGCCCTCCGTAATAACAATATTTGGTCCTATTTTACTATGGTCCCCCGTAGTAAGTAGCTTGTAACTGCAGTTTGCCCTAGAAGGGTTGAGCCTTAAGATGAGCAAGCCCCGTGGCCTAGTATAATAGGACTTTATCGAAAAATACAATAGTGTTGAAAACCAAAAACAATGTTGGGCAGTTCTTAAAGCTGAGAAGCCACACCCATCAAAAATGTTTCGGACCGAAAAGTGCTACCGCTATGCAGTACTCGTAGCCCGTGTCCACTGACGCATGGCTCGGCGTTTTTTCGCCCTCCCCGTTGTCGAACAAATCAGCGCTTTCTTGCGCACCGAAACTGGTATTGATATTGGTATTGATATCGATATTTGATATTATTGATGATATCGATATTTGACAGTCGTGATATTGGTGCTGATAATTTGTATTGGGTTGTCGCGTATGGTCTATTCGTTGGTCGGTTCTGATCGCTTCTAACGCGTGGGGGTGTCAGCCTTCAAACCAGCGAGCTTGCAAGTTTTTCTCTGTTTTCTTTAGGTTTCCCCTTCCCCCCCCCCCCCCCGCCCGAAAAAAAATACATACTAAGTATTTATAAATAAATACCAGGTATGTAAAACATGTGATATGTGAGCGCCCAACTGTTGGAGGTGTTTCCATTATTAATAGAAAGGAGTAGTGATCCGTCTCGAAAGCCGACAAAGATGCGTGGTCACTGGTCAAATCACTACTGCACTATAATGCAAGCGACAAATGAGTACCCCCCCCCCCCCCCCCCCCCCCCCGCCCCCCCCCTCGCCTCCGGACAAACACGAAAACCGATTCCTTTAATTTATGCATATGTAGGTGAGCGACGAGAAGGAAGGGTGGGCGCCCGCCCGCATCCTGAAAGAATCGGGCGATTCCGTGAGCGTCCAGTTGCAGACAGGGTCTAAGAAGACGGTCAAGCGATCTGCGAAGGAGCCCCTCTGGCCCCTGAACCACTCCTCCCTCTCAAGGATCGAGGACGACCTTGTGATGGTGGACGCCATCAACCAGGGCCTGATGGTGCACAACCTGCGAGAGCGGTACAGGCGAGACTTGATCTACACCTGGGTGGGAGCGAACCACTCGGTGTTGGTGTCGATCAACCCTTTCAAGATGCTGCCCATCTACTCCCCGGCGACCATCGAGGAATACGCGAAGCCTTCGGCGTATCGGCTGGACCCTCCGCACACGTTCGCCATCGCGAACTCCGCCTTCATGAAGCTCACGCAGGAGAACAATTCTCAGGTGAGAGCGGAAGCGATTTGTGAGGGGAGGGGGAGGAGTAGGGGGGGGGAGGGGGGGGGGGGGGGGGGGGGGGGGGGGGGGGGGGGGGGGGGGGGGGGGGGGGGGGGGGGGGGGGGGGGGGGGGGGGGGGGGGGGGGGGGGGGGGGGGGGGGGGGGGGGGGGGGGGGGGGGGGGTGCTCATCATCATGCATGGCAGTAGTCGTATGGGGGCGAGGGGGCAGGCGAACAGCACTCGTAAGGGTGGAGTCACGGAGGAGAGGGGAGAGAGAGGGGGGAGGGTGGGGCACGGGTGAACGGCGCTCGTAAGGAGAAGGGACGGAAGGCAGGGAGAGACCGGGGGGGGGGGGGGGGGGAGGGGCAGGTGAACAGCGCTCGTAAAGAGAAAGGGATAGGCTGGTGGAGAGAGGGAGGGGAGGGGAGAGGAGAGCGGAGGAGGAGGAGGGAGGGGAGGGAGGGGGGGGAGTGAGAGGGTGGAAGAGAGGAGAGGAGGACGTGGCGGTTGAAAATCGATATGTTTTTTTTTTCCGGCCCCCCTCTTTTTGTTTTGCTCGCCTGCTTGCGCAGGCCATCCTTATCTCGGGAGAGTCTGGCGCGGGGAAGACGGAGGCTACTACTAAGCAGTGCTTCAACTTTTTGGCGGAGGTGGCGGGCTCACAGGTCAGAAGAACGGCATCATATTTATCTGAATTGTAGTAGTAGTAGTAATGGTAGTAGTAGCAATAGTGGTAGTAGTAGTAGTAGTAGTAGTAGTAGTAGTAGTAGTAGTAGTAGTAGTAGTAGTAGTAGTAGTAGTAGTAGTAGTAGTAGTAGTAGTAGTAGTAGTAGTAGTAGTAGTAGTAGTAGTAGTAGTAGTGGTAGTAGTAGTAGTAGTAGTAGTAGTAGTAGTAGTAGTAGTAGTAGTAGTAGTAGTAGTAGTAGTAGTAGTAGTAGTAGTAGTAGTAGTAGTAGTAGTAGTAGTAGTAGTAGTAGTAGTAGTAGTAGTAGTAGTAGTAGTAGTAGTAGTAGTAGTAGTAGTAGTAGCAGTAGTAGTAGTAGCAGCAATAGTATTAGCAGTAGCAGTAGCAGCAGTAGTAGTATAGTAGTAGTATAGTAGTAGTAGTAGTAGTAGTAGTAGTAGTAGTAGTAGTAGTAGTAGTAGTAGTAGTAGTAGTAGTAGTAGTAGTAGTAGTAGTAGTAGTAGTAGTAGTAGTAGTAGTAGTGGTGGTGGTGGTGCTGCGATGACCGTGACTGTTACGCTTACACTTTTGCCTGCGAAGAGCAGAGCGCCGTGGAACAACGCACCGTTTACGCCAGCCCCGTCCTCATTTTCACGATATCTGGATTCGCTATGGTCATCGTTTTTTCTCGATCGATATTGATATTGATGTTATCGTTTTATCTCTACCGATATCAATATCGTCGTCGCTTTCTCTACCGATATCGATATCGTCATTTTTTTCGCTATCGATGGTCGATATCGACGTCGTTTTCCAAAATAGTCGATATCGATGTCGTTTTCGCTACGATCGCCTTCCTCACCGTTATTACCGCTTTTTAACGTCCCTCCGTGCCTTGTCGTGTCTCGCCGTGCGCTGGGCCTGGCTGCTTGCTACGCCTCCCTGCTAATGCTTTACTCTTGCTTGCCTGCGAGAGTAGAACGCCGTGGAACAGCGCATCCTCCACGCCAACCCTGTCCTGGAGTCGTTCGGGAACGCCAAGACTCTTAGGAACAATAACTCGTCTCGCTTCGGCCGCTGGACCGAGGTGCACTTCGACCCCAGGGGGCAGGTGAGCCCCCCCCCGCCCCCCCCCCCCCGGCCCCGCTCATGAGAGTTTGGTGTATACAGTATGAGCCCGGCCCGCCATCAAGAAGATACTCTTTACCCGAACCGAGCCGAACCGAATGGAACCGAATGAAATCGAGCTGACCAAATCGAACAGAATCGAACGGAAATATGAGCAAAGCCTTAGGATCTTGTTTGCAAAAAAAAACAAAAAAAAAAAACGCCTCAGCTGTGACGGAGGTTTCAATCCTTTTTTGTTACGTAGCCCCCCCCCCCCCCCCCCCCCCCCCCCCCCCCCCCCCCGAAGAGAAAGGAGCCTTAGGTGTTCGTATTATTCGGTGGGTCATGGTGTTTTATTTTAGTAAGCAGAACCCGCGATGGACCCAAAAAATACACGCTTCCCCCCCCCCCCCCCCCCCCCCCCCCCCCCCCCCCACTCCTGAAAAAAAGAGCCTTATATACCCTTATTATTTCGATGGGTGATGGTGTCATAGTCATGAGAACCCGCGATAGACCCCAAAAGAAAACACGCACCCTCCCGCCTACGTTTGTAAAGGACATTTGGCTCTGATTACGATACGTTTTCACGTGCCTGGCAATAGGCTATTTACGGGGGACCATAGTAAATAGGACCTACTGTACGCGCAAAAACCTATATATTTCCCTGTTTTTACTAACAATATTTGGTCCTATTTATTATGGTCCCCCGTAATAGTCTGTATTCGTGGGCGTATACTATTGATCACTGTAGTGTCAGCCGTTTTAGAACTGTGGTGGTACCGTTTTCGGAACAAGCCACTAAAATTTTCAAGTAGTTTTTCCCCCAAACGGGAATGCGGTTCTCTATTTTACGGGGGACCATAGTAAATAGGACCTACGTTACACACAAAAAACTGCATATTTTCCTATTCTTGCTAACAATATATGGTCCTTTTTACTATGGTCCCCCGTAATAGGAGGGTTAAAAGCTGCTTGGAATTACGCTGGTCTAGAACTGTCTGCACCTGGGTCACGACTCGGGAGCTTCTTTTTTTTTTTTGGTTGTCCATCCCATTTATCACCTTCGCCCTTCTTTCCGCTCTCTCCTTCCTATTGCGGGGGACCATATTAAATAGGACCTACGGTACACACAAAACCCATCATATTTCCCTATTTTTACTGACACTATTTGGTCCTATTTACTATGGTCACATAAGTAGACTCTCGTCCCTTCTCCCCACTGTAGAGCAGTTCTTGCCTTCCATTTTTTTTTTAATCGCGGGAAGACTTCGCGGCCCGTTCTTCCCTTGTTGTCGGCTTTGTGCTTGAAATTTCGACAGTCACTATAAATAGGGTATGCATAGAATAGAACAATGCATCCGTTTCGGGTGGAACGATATGCTTGTAATCAGACTAGATAGCAGTAAGACACAAGGTCAGCTGGGCCACGTTTCGGGGACGATGCACTTGGAACTGGACTGTAATTGGGATAGAACAGAATCGCAGCCGTTTCGGCGACGATGTACTTGGAATGAGACGATAAATTTGAGAGAAGTACATCTGGGCCCACGTTTCGGGCACGATGTGCTTGGAATGAGACATTTTACAGGGTAGAACTGCAGCCGTTTCAAGGACGCAATGTACTTGGAATCAGACTGTCAGTGTGATAGATGTACTCCTGGGCCACGTTTCGTGTTACCGTGTACTTGGAATGGTACTATCGATAGGGAAGAGTTGCACTCCGTTTCGGACACAATGTACCTGGAAATAGACTTTCGTCAATGCGATAAGAGGCACATCTGGGCCACGTTTTGGGGACAATGTACTTGAAATTACTGTAGACTATTAATAGGGTAAAAATGCACCCATTTCGGGGACAATGCACTTGGGACTACGTAGGCCGGCGTCCCCGGTGGCTTGCTTGGTAGGTGGTCCGCGTGCCTATCAAGACCAATTTTGTGGGTTCGAATCTTACCGAGTGCATGCTCGTAGGGACTTTTTCTTGAATAAAAAAATTGAATAGCGGAAAGCCCGAGAGCGCGAGTCAGCTACATTCGATGAAAATCGACGAGCAGTGGGAATGCTGAACCCATACGCGCCACAAAAAAATAAAGGCACGTACCGGGGGGGAGAAGGGACGACACCTACCTGTGTGACCACGGCTTGTCCGGAAGGATAAGACCTCCTACGAGTTAGTTAGGCTGGAAAAAAAAACGGTACCATAATAATATGATAGAAGCACACCTGGACCACGTTTCGGGGACAATATGCTTGAAATTCGACTATTAATAGGGTATGTGTGCATCCGTTTCGAGGGCGTTGTGCTTAAAAAACGACTATTGATGTGAGAGAGGTACACCTGGGCCACGTTTTGGGGACAAAATGCTTGAAATCGGACTATTAATGGGGTATGTGTGCGCCCGTTTCGAGGACAATGTACTTGGAACTATACTTTTAGTACATAAGGTAGAAATACACCTGGGTCACGTTTCGGGGACGTTGTGCTTGAAATTTCTGTAAATTTTTCAGACACAATGTACTTGGAATTTGACGCGAACGTTACAAGATAGAACTTCAACTGGGCCACGTTTGGGGGAGACAGATAACGTGAAATTCGACTACAGCACTATTAATATTAATATGATTTTAGCATCGAGGTAGAATTGCACGCGTATGGGACACTATGTACTCGTACTAGGACTTAGACGCGAATAATACTACAGAAATTTCAACTGGGCCACGTTTCGGAGACAGAATACGTGAAATTAGACTACTATTATTATTTTATTATCAAGGTAGAATTGCTCACGTTTCGGGGGAAATGCACTTTGATCTTGGACGCGCATAGTAACGTAGAATTTCAACTGGGCCACGTTTCGGGGACAGAATACGTGAAATTAGACTACTATTATTATTTTATTATCAAGGTAGAATTGCTCACGTTTCGGGGGAAATGCACTTTGATCTTGGACGCGCATAGGAACGTTTCAACTGGGCCACGTTTCGGGGACAGAATACGTGAAAATCGACTGTTAATATTATTTTAGTATCAAGGTAGAATTGCACGCGTTTCGCACACCATGTACTCGGATTTAGACGCGAGTATTAATATAGAAATTCAACTGGGCCACGTTTCGGGGACAGAATACGTGAAAATCGACTATTAATATTATTTTAATATCAAGGTAGAATTGCACGCGTTTCGCACACCATGTACTCGGATTTAGACGCGAGTATTAAGATAGAAATTCAACTGGGCCACGTTTCGGGGACAGAATACTTGAAAATCGACTACCTGGTACCTGGTACCTGGTATTATTTTAACGTGAAGGTAGAATTGCACCCGTTTCGGACACTAATATGCTGTTGTACGTACTTGGGTATAGACGCGAATATCAAAAGATAGAAATTCAACACTGGGCCACGTTTCAGGGGTCGGAAGACGTAAAATCATACTTTTATTTTAGGGTCAAGGTAGAATTGCACGCGTTTCGGGGACACTGCTGTGCTGGGGAGTGTTCCTTGAATGAGATGAAAGCACATGTGCGCCAAGAATCGGGGACGATGTACTTGGAATTACGGTAGACTGTTAATATTTGAGAAGATGAAAGTACACCTGGTCCGGCCACGCTTCGGGGACGATGTACTTAAAATTGCCGTAGGAAACAGAGTCGCATTTTTCTTTTCTTTTGCAGTATGTATGTGCAGCAGTGCCCGTAGTCGAAAGTAGACACAGGGTTATAAAATTATTTTGCGGCGCTTGAATTTAGCTTTTTTTGTGGGGAAGAGCGAGAGGGAGCCGGTGGCGGTGGCGGTTCGCGGTGGCGGTTTCGCGGTGGCGGTTTCGCGGTGGCGGTGGCGGCTGGCGGTGGCAAAAAAATATGAGTTTTGATGATGTACATGTAAGATCGAACTTTCGCCAGGATTCGCAGCCTTCCTCCTCGCGCTGTTACTATATTCTATCTACCGCGCCGTACATAAACCTATATATTACTCTGATTTGTGAGTGCTTTGGGTCCTCAGCGGGAGTAGAGTGCAGTCCTCGACGGGTTAATTAAATGTCGTTCTCGCGATTAACTCATCGCCGTAATGCAGTCTGTGGTCGCAGGGCAGGCTCCAGTAGCTCTGGAGTGGAGTGGAACATTGCTTCCGAGGAGGAAGTGGAGGGAAAAAAATAAAAAGCGGAAAAATATTAGGCGCATGCTTTTTGCTGTAACAGCAGCAGTAAGTGAAACAAATCGTGTTCGTTCCTCGGACGAAAATTGAGAAACAAAAAAAAAGTGAGATGAGCTTTTATTTGAACTCTTTTATTACGGGGGACCATGGAGTAAATAGGACCAAATATTGTTATTACGGGGGTCCATAGTTAATAGGACCGATGGTATACATAAAAAAAAACTATGTAATTACCTATTTTTACTGACAATATTTGGTCCTATTTACTATGGACCCCCGTAAATAGTAAAAAAATATGTGAATATGTAGGTTTTTTTGTGTGTACCGTAGGTCCTATTTACTATATCCCCCCGTAAAATAGTGTAGTGCTGCGCTGCTGCCGTACATGTACCCGAGCGTGACTCTACTGCTGTAATTCCAAGTGTTTTGTGTCCACCATGAGAGTGCAGTCCGAAACGTCTTTATGTATGAAGTATACCAGTGAGTCTTTAAGGGCAAACAGCTTGAACAGCTTGAACAGCCAGCAGCAGAGTCCCGTTTTGGGGAGAAAGCAGTCCATTTTTTTTCAAGTAAGTTGTTCCGGAAATGGGACTGCTGTTCAAGCAGGTTGTTCTATTACGGGGGTCCATAGTTAATAGGACCTATGGTGCACACAAAAACCTAAATATTTACCTATTTTTACTAACAAAGTTTGGTCCCATTAACTATGGACCCCCGTAATAGAAGGGTCGAGGTGTTTCGCCCCTTCCGAACTGCTGCTGTGACTGCTGCTGTCTGCGCCGACGTTCTTTGGAGACAAATTACTCGAAATTAGTGTGGGATACTTTTTGCAGCAGCACGAGAAAGTTTGACGTACAGCAATACCACCCGCCCCCCCCCCACCCCCCCTCCTTTTCATTCGGTGACGCTGTCATCCGTGTGCGAGAAAATCCGCCTCTAAAGTGGTTGTGAGAGTAGGATACAGATGCAGCTCTCACCCTTCATGTGACTCGCCCAACACCTCGCGGCGCTTCGCAAATCTTGGTGCAAGCAATCAACACTGTCTGCCTGGTCGGTGAAAACCCGACGTGCTCCGTCCCGGCATTGTAGGGATGCGAGGGTCTATGGTCGTACGACTACGGCCATGCATGATATGAATGAGTACCCCCCCCCCCCCCCCCCCCCCCCCCCCCCCCCCCCCCCCCCCCCGCTTTTACGAGTGCATGCACGCACTCCCAAGTTTCGGGGAATAAAGTAGCTGGAAATAGACTTGGGACGCCATTGTTTCAGGGTCAAGTATGACTCCTAGTAAGACTTTTGACAAAATTCTTGGATATACTGAAGTATATATATATATATATATATATATATATCCTTGGAATTGTACTTGGGAGTATGCACGGCTCAAAATGGGTTTCCAGAGGTGAGTTTGCTTTTTTTTTCGCCTGGACGACATGAATGAATGATATCTCGTGTGTTCTTGGTTTCCTTTTTTTTTTTTGTCGGCAAAGGTGTGCGGTGCGAGGATCGAGAACTACCTCCTCGAAAAGCAGCGAGTTGTCGCGCAGGCGAAGGGGGAGAGGAACTTCCACATTTTTTACCAGGTGCGGTCGTTGTCGTCGACGCTGTCCATGGCGTGTATATGTATTTGAATATACTCGTAGATGTCATCGTTCTTGCGCAAAGTACTCGTACCGGTATTTTCGGGATCCGTACGTGTATCATCTGTCTGCGACAGATAGATCGTGCAGATCAAAAATATCAGATACTCGCTGCAACATGTCGTCGATCTTGTACAATGCTGCGGGATTTGTACGTATACATACGTATTGACAGTATCTGTCCAATGTATGGCAGATAGGTTATGCAGATCACAAGTGTCAGATATCTACTGTACCATGTGGTCGATCTTGTGCAAAGTGCATCGGGATCTGTACGTTTATCATCTATTTGTGACAGATGGATGATGCAGGTCCAATGTCTGACAGATAGATTATGCAGATCACAAATATCAGATGCCTACTGTACCATGTCGGTCTTGCGCAAACTGAAAGGGATCTATACATATACTTGGTATCTATCCAATGTATGGCAGATAGATTATGCAGATCACAAGTACCAGATATCTACTGTAGCATGTGGTCGATTTTGTGCAAGCTGCATCGGTATCTGTGCGTTTATCATCTATTTGTGACGGGTAGATTATGCAGATCACGAATATCAGATGCCTACTGTAACATGTCGTCGATCTTGTACAATGCTGCGGGATCTGTACGTATATCATCTATTTTTTTGAGAGATAGATGATGCAGATCACAAATATGCACAGGATCTGTACGTACATCTGTCCGGCTGTATGACAGATAGATCATGCAGGTCACATGTATCTGTCACACGACTGACATGTTCAATGTTTACCCCGCTGCCGCCCACCCTCCTGTTCCCGCCTTTCCTCCGAAACCGGGGGGATGGGGTAAATAATTCAGCTATGCACGAGCGAGATCGCCGCTCACCTCGAGCTAGGCCCCCCCGAGCACTTCCGCTATCTCCGAGAGAGTGGCTGCGTCACCGTGCCTGGGCTTAACGACAAGAAAGACTTCGTAGAGGTGGAGGAGGTGAGGACAACGACGGGGAGGGGGTTGGGGGTGGGGGGGGTGTACTCATCTTCTGCATGGCCGTAGTAGTCGTATGGGGAGGGCAGGGGGATGGGGAGAGCAGGGGGGGAGGGGGGGGGGGGGGGGGGGGGGGTACTCATGTATTGCATGGCCGAAGTCGTAGAGGGGTGCGAGGGGGATGTACTCGATATCATGCATGGCCGTAGTCGTATGACCGTAGACCCTCCCATCACTTCACTGCCGGGACGGAGCGGGGGAGGGGGGCGGAGGTGGGAGCGGAGGGGGGGGGGGGGGGGGGTTTGATGGTGGTAGTGGTGGTGGTGATTGCACTTGTGGGTCGTTTTGCGCAAACTGTGATCGGTTCTTGCACAGGCCGAAGTTTGTGGATTTTATCTCCACGATCTGGGATACGTGAGTGGGCTGAGACTTCGATGTGCGGCATATTCTTGCAGGCGGGTGTCAGCAGCAGCAGCAGCAGCAGCAGCAGCGGCAGAACAGAGCAGGGCCGTAGTTGTGTTGTTTTTTTTTGTTTTTTTTCTGTGGTGATGGATCTGAAGACGTTAGTTTGGGGGTTTCTCTTGATTTGTTTTGTTGTACAGGGTATAATCTAAGACACTGCTTGCACACCGGGTAGATACCTTTTCGTCTATACAGCAAAGCGTACACTATAATTTCTGCTGCAGGTTTGGAAGCACACTATTCTGCGCGCTCTTTGTTTGTTTGTTGCCTTGTTTGCTTGTTTTTGTTTTTACAGAGACAACAAAACCACCAAAAGAGACTCTCAACGAAATGTGCTCGCTTCGGTTGTTCTGGTTGTTTGCTTGCTTGCTTGCTTGCTTGCTTGCTTGCTTGCTTGCTTGCTTGCTTGCTTGCTTGCTTGCTGGCTTGCTTGCTTGCTGGCTTGCTTGCTTGCTGGCTTGCTTGCTTGCTTGCTTTGCTTGCTTGCTTCTGTTTTTACTGAAAGAAAAAAAAAAAAAGACACGGAACAACACAACAAAATTCGTTTCTTTTGTTTTGTTTTGTTTTGTTTTGTTTTGTTTCGTCGGTTTTGTCGGTTTCGTTTTGTCGGTGATGTTCCTTCTGTTGCTGCATCTGTTGCATTTGTTGAAAATTGTGTTTTTTTGTTGTTGTTGTTGTTTTCTTGTCCTTGTCCTTGTTTTTGTTGGCTGTTGTTTGTCATTGCTTTTGTAGTTTCCCAGGTACATCATCTTATGTACCGTTTTATTTTTTTGTTTTTTTCCGTTCCGTTCCAGCAAATCGTTTTTATGAACATTTCGCCTTCGAATCCCCTTCGGGCGTGTGCTTTGCTTCCCCGCTCGGACCGTCAGGCGTTCACGAAGCTGGGATTCGGTTTCGAGGAAAAGTGCTGGTGCTACGAGACTTGCGCGGCCGTGCTCCACCTCGGCAACATCAGCTTCTCGGCCAATGGAGAAGGCTCGCAGGTACAGCAGTAGAACGAACTTGCCGTACGCTAATATGTTATTGAATGGGGCGGTCTGTCAAAGGGTCAAGAACCGCGCGGATGCCTATCAACCCCTTCGGGACCGAAACAATCTCCTCGGGACCGGAACAATCTTTCAAAACTTTTTGGTGTCATCTGATCTGTGACCACTCCGTCCTTGAATATCAGGACGGTTTTGAGATAAATTAATGTGCAAGCGGTCCTTATGTTTTAGGGACAAGAGTGATAACCGTGTTCGAGAAGCTTGTGAGCGCCCCTCAGTGTACGGGTGGAAGCGCGCCGCGCGGTGTGGCCCCTTGCATTCAACCATTGTGACTCGGACACGAAATGCCTCACACTAGAGCGTTTGGATATCGTATCAAAATTAACTTTCGATAGACGTAATCGAAACTTTTTGATCGTGTTTTGGCTTACTTTCTGTCGTCCCTCCTTTCTCTCCCTGCGCATCCATCCTCAGCGTTTTTGATTTTCGGACACTGAACGAAAACTTGGGATGTATCAGATATCGAAATCGTATGGATTACGATAGTTTTTTTTTTTGTTTTCCACTCTGGGCGGAAACATGAGGACCGTTGGGTCTTCATATTAATGTAGAAACGGTCCTTATATTTTCGGTCAGAGTGATATATCAGTATCAGTATCGTATCGTACGTATAATAACTGGATTATCGTTCGATATCCAACACGACTTTCAACCCCCGATATCCAACCCTAATGCTGTATGTGCGTAACCCCCCCCCCCCCCCCCCCCCCCCCCCCCCCATTTTTTTGTTTACACATCTATGGACGGCCTCCGGTTTGCGAGACAAATTTACTTGAAGTCTAGTGTTATTACGGGGGGCCATAGCAAATAGGACCAAATACTGTTGGTTAAAAATAGAGAAATGTATAGGTTTTGGTGTGGTGTACGGTAGGTCATATTTACTATGGTCCCCCGTGCTTGTAATATGATTTTGTTTGTTTACGGTGCAGTTCTAATGGGGTGAACGTCCCTTTTCCCCTCTATACTATAATCAGGTGAATCGAGCCCCCAAATGGGCCAATGCCAATATTAGTGCCACTTCTATCGATATTAGTGCCACTCCCATCAGTATTAGTGCCACTCCCATCAGTTTTGGTGCTACTCCGACCGGCAATATTAGTGCTGCTCCCACCGGCGATATAAATCTGGCAGGACTCTCATGCTCGCACGAGCATCAAACTATAAGGTTATGTTCGCCGGTTCGAGGGGTATGTATGAATTAGTAGGTTAACCCCTTCAGTACCGCAGTCCCGATTTGGGGACAAACCAGTCTAATTCCAAGTGATTTGTCCCCAAAACCGGACTGCGGTACTAAAAGGGTTCATTATCGAGCAGGAGTTGTCTAAACAACGCTTGTGTTGGGGATGTGAGTAACTTAGGCATGCCTTGCCTGGACTTCACGGCTACCTGGTACTTATTATGCCGGGTGGGGGGGTGTGTACTCGATAGGAGAGATGTACTCGATCTCATGCATGGTCGTAGTCGTACGACCATAGACCCTCGCATCCCTACAATGCCGGGACGGAGCACGTCGGGTTTTCACCGACCAGGCAGACATTGCTTTGTGCCGGGGGGGGGGGGGCATAGTAATACATACCGCTATGTCCCGAAATACAAGCACCGTTTGGTTTAATAATTAGTGTAAACCGGTGCTTATACAATGGGACTGAGTGGTAGTAATCAGAACCCACGATGGACCCAAAACCATACTATTACGGGGGACCGTAGTAAATAGGACCGACGGTAAACACAAAAACCTATGTATTTCCCTTTTTTTATTAACAATATTTGGTCCTATTTACTATGGCCCCCCGTAATAGGTACAATACAGCCCACTAGTTTTTCTGAGCAGCATGTAATACAGCCCACTATTTTTGTGAGCAGCATTTGGTTACTGTGGTGCACCCCGTAATAGTTGAGTCGCGGAGTAAGCCAACGAACCGGCTTAGCCTTCACCATTAACAAAAGAAGCACATGACCAGCCAGTCAGTTGCGAAGGCGCAAAAAACCGCATAAATCACAGCACGGAGCTATTATGGCTGTAACGCCGTAGAGAGCGTTGAGTTCGCGCACAGAGGTGCGATCGGTTTTTCAAGCGCTCGATTTTTTTTACCGAACAAGCAATACCGAACAAGAACCGAATAGAAGGTGTTTTCGGAAAGATCTGGTCGAGAGAGAGAGAGAGAGAGAGAGAGAGAGAGAGAGAGAGAGAGAGAGAGAGAGCCTGCCGAAAATATGAAAAAAAAAAAA